>VZTB01018196.1:131115-188119 GCA_013397245.1 Thryothorus ludovicianus
CCGCCCCACCTGGCCTCCGGGTCCTCCCGCGAGGCCTTTGTCCTGCCGCCGCCGGGCCGCGCGCGCTCCGGTCCGGCCAGGCCCCTCACGCGAGGCCGGGGATCCGCGGCCTACCCCTAGCCCGGAGCCCTCTCTCTCCACCCTCCACCACCCTTCCCCTTCGCTCTTCTCAGCCCCGGTGCCCGCGGCGGAGGCCGCGGAGCCGCCCCCGGCCTCCTCTTCCCGCCCGTGCCACCGCCGCCGCTGCAGCAGGTTCCCTCCCTCCCTCCTCCTCCTCCTCCTCCTCCTCCTGCTGCTACTGCTCCTGCCCCCGGCGGCGGCGGGATCCGCGCGGTGCCCGGGGAGCGCTGGGCCGGGCGGCGGCGGCGGCAGGAGCGGTAGCGCCAGGTGAGACCCCCAGGGGCGGCGGGGGCAGCGCGGGGACACCTCCTGTCTCGTCCACACCCGGCCAGAGACTCGGTGAGGGAGGCCACGGGGGAGGCGGTGGCTGGGGCTGGTACCGCAGGCCGGGCCGGGTCACGGCGAGAGGGCCGCGGCCTGAGCCCCAGGGCGGCGGCAGCGCGGCCTGGCCCCCTCGTCGGGCACGGAGCAGTGCAGGCCCTGCGGCCCGGCCCGGCCCGGCCTGGCGACCGAGTGTGAGAACTGGGGGCAGCGCGGGGCAGCGGAGGGTGGGCACGGCCTGCAGAGCCTTGGGCTGAGGTTTGAGGCGGTGCTGGAGTGGAGGAGGAGGAGGAAGAGGCTGAGGCGGTGCAGCAGCTGGCGGCGGGGCAAGGCTGCTCGCTCGGTGGCTGGTGCCTCTGCATCCCGAGTGGGTAGGAGAGGGCTGCTGGAAATCCCCTCCTGGGAGGACAGGAGGGAATGCCAGCCCTTCCTGGAGGGGTGCAGTGGGTCCCAGGCGAGGGAGACTTGTGTCAGCCCCTTTCCTAGAGCAGCATCCCGGTGTGGGGATGCGATTCCCTGCGGATGGTGGCCCATAATGGGCGAGAGCCCTCGAAGCACTTGAACATCTTGGCGTTTGCAGCTTGTCTGTCATTTTCTGCGCTGCTCAGATTTCCTGTTCTGAAAACTGGGCTGAGAGCTTTGTTGGGCTTTTAGAGCCCGTGGCAGAAATATGGTTGCTTAATAACCACGTTTAGGATCTCATTCGTTTTTGAGGTTTGGGACTGATTTGGGAGAGATGTTGAGAATGCCCTCGGATGGATTCACTTTGCTCCTGTGACTTGGAGCTGCAGTGTTTGGAGGAAGCGACAGGGACAAAATGGACAGTTCATAAAAGGAACAATTGTGCACTGCCTGTTCTAGAGGGCACTTGCTGCCCTTCAAGAACTTTCCTCATCGCATATGCTCTTTACACAGCAAATCTTTATCTTCTGTTTCTGGCCTTTTTTTTTCTACCTTAGTCCAGAAAATGAAACTGGAACAGACATTTCTGGAAATGAACTTGATTGGTGCAGTTGGGAAGATGTGATTCACAGTTATAATGAAGAGTGAATTTTGTCCCATTTTTTCTCAGTTCAGGATTTGAATTATGTATTTCCTGATTTTCAACCTGTTTACAGAGTTACGCTGGGTACATTTTTTACCCTTTAAATAAGGCATTCATAGTGTTGAATTGCCAAGAGGTACCCTAGGTACATCCAGTATGTAGAAGCTGCTGTTATTTTAGATGTATCTGATGGTTTAGCTTGTAAATTGAAAGATTTAATCGTGCATTATTTTCTTCTTATAATCCCACTCTGTGCTTGGAAGAAGCAAAGCTGTTATCAGTGAAATCTGGAGTTCGTGGAGATCGAGTATTTCCAGGATTGGCCAAAAATAAATTATGGGGTAAAGAATGATGCTTTTTTTTTCTCCTAGTCATGCAGCACAGATGAAAAGCTCTGAAGCTTTTAGTCACAACACTCCGGTCCCATGTTTTCCTTTTAATAAAGTATCCAGTGGGAGAATGTGACATAATTGGTTTCTTGGATTTAGAGATGTTGAAATGGCTAGTACAGCAGAGGAGAGGAAACTGCAGCAGGGTTATGGTTGAAATACTATAATGTTGTAGCAAAGTCATGTTGTTACTACATGGTAATCTTGCATTTCTCTTGCAAGAAAATGCTCTCTGCGCAGTTGTGCTGCAGAACAGGCACTATTAAGTCTCGTCAATGGCACGGAATATTAAATGTCTCTCTCCTTTCCTTGCATTGCATAATCTGAGTGTTATTCTTCCATAGCAGCAGAAATGATGGAAGAATTGCATAGCCTGGACCCACGCAGGCAGGAGCTCCTCGAGGCCAGGTTCACCGGGGTTGGGGTTGCCAAGGTGAGTATGAGTATCTGTGGTGACAGATATGGCTGCTTAGCCATCCTGCCTTACACTTTGGTTGGGTTTTTTAATTTCTACATGGGTAATTTTGCTTTGCAGACAAATTCTGTATCACTTGTGTTTTGACCTCTAGTTTGTGTGAAGTATGTTCGAGAGGAATGAAAATGGGATCTCTGTGAGCGGATGTTTTGCTATACAGAAGGCTTTGGGGTCTAATTAAGTTCTTAGGAGTTGTTCCATCTTAAGGCAGCTGGCACACCCAAAAAACTCCATGACAACTTTGTAGAAGTGGGAATCTTATCTGGCTTTTTCCTTTCTCCAAGAATACCTTTGAGAGCTGAATTTGGCTGCTGGTGGGATACAGTTTCAAGTGTTGTGTGTTGGATACAATACATAACCAGACTGAAACATGAGTTCTCTTCTTTGGGGTGCAGGAGCTAAAATTGTCTACCCCCTCACGTGAAACACACACAAAAAGTGTTTGCAGAGCAGCCCTTCTGTTTCTGATCCACAGCCTGCCAGTAAAATCCCATCTTTATCCTCATGTAGAGCATCCACTTGATCAGGAGCTGTCTGAAGCAAGGCACCTGAATAATAACCTTGTGTGGTTGCTTGGTGTCTTGGCATTAAACTGTGAGTTCTCCAGGTGTTGGTATTGTTAATGTCAGTCTTTCTGAGTAATAAAATAGTGACAGAACTTATTTTAACGTAGGTCAGGGATAATGAGTTCATTTTTGAGGGAGATACTGAGTTTTGGACATCAAAGTAGATGGTAAAGCAGCACATCATTAGATGGTTTTCTGAAGTCACTTAGAATTATTTTGGGGAAAAACATTGTAGATGCCGCATTTCTCAGAAGAGCACAAAATGATTCAAAACTTAATAGAGTTTTGTTTGAGTTCTCACTTTTCTTTCTGCTCTGCCTCAGACTAAATTGAGTCTGGGAAGAGAGCACAAGAAAGCCAAAGGCTCAGCTCTAAGAAAGTGCAGTAAGGAAGATTAACACTAGAAGTTAAGAGGTAACAATTTGGGTTGCTGAAGTAAGAGTATGGGGATTTTTTATCTTTTCCCCTACTCTTAAGACTTTTAACATACTAAGTTCTTTTTCTTGCATAAAAGTTGATGGCATTTACTGTATTGTGATCTTGTTTCATACAACATTACAACTTTTTGTGTACTTTACCACCTGTTTCTTGCCTCTCTTTCCCCATTTTGTCACTTTGGAACCTTAAGCTGTACCAGTACAGCTAAACCCAAACATCTTACTAGAATAGCTAAAAGCATAGACATTGGTGTAGCTTTAAAGCAGTGCCAAGGCAGTGTTCGCAAAGAATGTTAGGAATTCTTCCTTTTAAAGGAATAACCTTTGAGAGATACAGGAAAGGAAATCTTAATTATGTTTCCAATATGTTTGGAGCAGAAAGTACGTGCCCTTTTCTGTAGGGGTGAATATTGAAAACTCGTTTCTAAAGCAATCTAAGGAAAAAGTCTCATTTGTTGGAGGCCTCACTTCAAGTAGAGCTGTTGTGTTACTGAGTTTTATTTTTACCTGTTGTTATGCAGTTTTACCTTGTATTAGTCAATAAACTGTTACAGTGCATTACACTTATTGCAGACAATATATTTATTTACTTGCATTCTTGCTAATTTGCAATAGATCAGCCAACCATTGATATAAATTAGCATGACTCTACTATGTTGCAGCAAATCTTGGTTGCAATATTAATTTCAGCTACTACATTCCCTCCCAGGTTGGTGCTTCAAATTCCCTCCCTACCCCCCCAAGTCTCCGTCCGTCATGCTCCACGCTGGCATTGGTAGGTCACTGTCTTAAAGGGAATATATTGGGAAAGCTGTAATACAATTTTGTGTGATTCAGCTAAGGTTTTTAGCTGGCTCCAATGAAATGTTTAAAGAAAGAACTGGAATAAGTGAGTGCCATCTAGTGGGACAGGGCCTGGCCCATCCTCCTGGGATGGAAGGTGTCTGGTGCTTTTTATTGCATAAAAGGAAGAAATGTCATCTCAGATGCTCAGATGTGATTGGGTGAAGGCAGCAGGCAGTTGTACTGAGCTTCCTGCCTGCCTCCCACTGGGTGTATCTTGCTGTGTATGGCTGCTTTCTTTAATGTTTAGAAACACAGTGTATATTTTGGACTTGTATAAAACAAAAGCATTAGTTTATACTTTAATACAACTTCATCTTCAATGTCAGAGCTTCTTTGTGTTATTGAAGAACAACTGTAGGTGTTTTGAGATCTGAATGAGAGCAAGCTGATCTAGAATAAGTTTTCAGGCTGGATACCAGAAAGAAGCTTCTAGCCATCAGAGTCATGGGATTCTGGAAGAGCTTTCCAGTAACAACAGTAGAGGACAGAAATCCTAAACTGTTTTGGAAACAGCTGTATGCTTGTAACCTCCTGTGGTAGCTGAAGGCACAACCCAATGACCGAGGTCATTTGCAGCCCCAAAAGTCTCAAAATTCTGTTGCAAGTCTGTGATGAAGTTTCTTACTTAGTAGTTGAAGAATGTATTTCACTAGAAGCTTGGAGTTAATTCATTGAATCATATTTATGAGCAAGGAATGTTTCTAGGCAACTGTTCTACTCCTGTGCTTCACCCATGTCACTAGATAGCTTCAAAAAGCTGGTGATGCTATAGATGTCTATTCTTGCCATATGGTGAAGTGCCATTCTTCCCCAAATTCCCAGAGCAAATCCCTGAATTAGCACATGACACTCTGACACCGATTATTCTTGCTTATTTAACTCCTGTTTATATTTACTTACTGGGAAAACCTAAGTGCATTCCCATGAGGCATTATCCTGACTAGACATCTTTCTTGGGTCAGGAGGCCCAGGAGACAAAGTATGAGTTGTTTCTCTAAATAATATTGTTTAATTTAGTCTGTTCTTTTCTGCCTCCCTTCCTCCTATTTGGGTGCTGCCTTTAAGATATCAGGTGGGTTAACTTGAAGGGATTTGTGTAATTTCCACAGATTTATCCTGGATAAGAATTTGAATAAGTAATTATAATGGGTGAATCTGTATTTGCTCACAGCCTGTCTCAGTCTTAGCCAGGGTGGGTCCTCAGAGCAGCACATGTCTTCTATAAGTTTGCTTTTCAAAAGATCTCTGAACCCAGCTCTGCGTACTGCTTTTATAATTCAATTAAAATGGCTGAAGTACTTCTAGGGAGAGTCACTGGACTGTAGGAATCTTGTAGAGTCATCTGACTGTGCCAGAATTGAAAAATGTGTTGGTCTTGGTGGTAGCCTGGTGCTCCCTTTCCTTCTGCTTTGTGGAAATGATATATATTTGGGCAGAATATATGCTGCCCAAAAATTGTTCAAAAGAACAGTATTTGCTTGTATTAGTTTGGTTTTTACTTATTCTCTGTAACTTTTGAAATCTTGATCACTTCAGCGATTCCAGTTCTACGATGTACTCAGCAACAGTTTTAGCAGCAAAGTTACCATGTTGAGAATTGGTGTTTGAGGATGATCATGTCCTCCTTGGAGGGAAGCAGTGCTGCACAGTGGTGGTCCCCAATAGGTGCCATAGGCCAAGAGAAGAACCAGTTAATAAGAGGTTTAAAACTTAGAATTGAATTTAGCAGCTGCCACAGAATGTGCCAGACTTTATGCCAGATACTTGAAAATTGTTTGGATGCTTCTGTGTGCAGCTTTACTTCAAATGTGTTGTCTGGCTGCTAAAGCCCAGAAATAATTGTCAGATCTCAGTCCTATTTCTGCTCCTGAGCTGAGGTTAGGATGCGTTGTGTGACCCTTCTGTCCAGTTTGCCATCAGTAAAATAAAAATACTGTATTTCCCACCAGAGAGAACTCTTGAGGCATAATGGAAGCCAGGCAAATCTTGCTGCAAATCTGCTTGCCCATCTGATAGAGTGGGGGTTACCTGTGAACATCTGAGAGTAGATTAACTTCTCGTGGCAAAAAGACCTCAGTTATTTAGGGATTTCATTATCAGCTGTAATACTGAGCTTTTCTAAAAGTCCAATTAACAAGCAGGTTGTAATTCTCATACTTATGTGATGCTTGAAATAAGATAAGAATATGTTAATTAAACCTGACACAGTTGCACTGGACAAGACTAACTGTAAAACCATTCGACCATTTCACTTGTGTGACCATTTCCACCTGTGTGGAGTCGACACTAACCTTTAGTGGAACTAAGGATTGACTCTTTGCCTTTGAAATCTCTTGATCTGCTACAGAATTCAGAGGAGCTCAGGTTATCCTGGCTTGAGGTAATGAAGCATGTCTATCTCCATGTCTCCTTTCTTTAGACAGTGTGAGAATTTTGCAGTGCGTGTTGCTGTAAGCCTGTGTTGGAGACTCTGTCTAGGCAGCTGGAATTCCTAGAGCTCCCTTTCAGTATGAGGAATTGGAGAGCACAAAATGGAGACTGCCCAGCTTGAGTTGTGGAGTGATAGATCATTTCTGGGAACTTGGGGAGGCTGTGGAAGTGCGCAAGTCGCAGGAGGAAGGAGATGGTAAGGGGGGCTGAGTCAGCTCAGTGTTGTTCTAGATGATCTGGTGGGAGCTATTAGCAGGGTAAGTTGTTTCTTTTGAAGTCTCAGCCATTGAAGACTCACTGTAGGCTTTCCAGGGGCTCTGGCAAAGGGAGAAGTGACTAACCAGCTCCTGTGAGTGGCCAGATTTTAAATTCTTGCTCCTTGAGTAGGAGTCTTCAAAGTCCCTGCCGCTGTTGCATCCAATTCCCAGTATGGGAGGCTTTATTGCGCTTAGGTAGGTCACAGACTTTGAAGCAGCAGTTGATAGGTGAATCACAAGGAAAAAAAACATACTACCTTATCTTGGAGAGAAATTCCTTGTGGAGGAGGAAGTGTGTGCTGTTCTTGTGCTTGTCATTTGAGTAAACACTATAGGAAATATTAGCTTCTTTCAGATGACCCACGTATTTTGAATTTTTACTGAGCCCCATCACCAATTGCCTTGACAGGGCACAATGAATGAGTGGGCTGGAAGTGATAGCAGAGAATTGCAGCATTATCCCAAAGTGGTCTGTGCTAGAAAAGTCAGATAACTTCTGGAATAAAATTCATAAGACCTTCCTGTGTAAACTGTTTCATGTTTATTATTCCCTACTGCTACTTCCCTGGCAAATATACTCATGCTAATGTTCTTTGCTTACTTCAGGGTTTTTTTCCAAAATCCATGTTTATTCCTTTAATTCCTTTTGTGTCATGTCCACTTAAAAATGGTATGCTAAATTAAGTACTGAACATTTATCTCAAGTCAGTTGCTGAGTTAAATATAAACAGTCAGGAATGATAAAATATAAATTTGAAGCATTTTTTATACATACACTCACTGACTGTTGTCTGAGGGGAGATGTTCATATATATGGTTTCTCACATCCATGCCTGAACTTGTTGCTATAACCAGTTGATACATAATTTCACACATAACCTCATGTTATCTGGATAACCAGGAAAACTTGCTTTTCCTTTCTCTTGACTCACTACATAAGAGGTGCAGTTGAGCACAAGGTCATGTTCCTGAAACATCCTAGGTATTGCATCTTTGTTGCTTTGAGTACAGCATGTTCTAGTGAACAATTGGAGTTTCCATAGCCATAATGCCTCAAAACAAGACTTTTGGCCAACTTTGCCAAGTTCAGCTCTTGTCACTAAAGGTCTAATCCTTTGGAGTAACAAAAGCGTCCATGGAAGGTCCTCTCAAATATAAGGGGAGGAAGGGAAAGTCATGCATTTGATCCATTGTATGGGTCAAAACATGTCTACACAGAATTAATTATGCATTTGTCCACAAATCAATACATGTGACAGTGAAATTGCTGGATACCTGTAGACAATGACAAGCTGATCTGTTCCAGTTCCATAATGAAGAAGTTGGTTCCTTCTCACCTTTTCTACTACTGCACTGAGTTGAATTTTACCACATGATCAGTATAGATTCTAGAGTAAGATATAAAATAAAGGGTTTTTTTCTGTTCAAGCATTTGACCAGCATCAAACTCCTTTTTTATTGCAAGAAATGATTTTGATTCCAGCCAGTAGAGCTAAAAATTTCCCACTCAGGTACTGAGTGAGTACAGGTACTTGCAGTACTGGAAGTAAGAAAAATATTGTGGATTTTGTATTAGGCATTTTTCCACTTACTTGCATCCCAGAACTTTACATTCAGGTGCAAAGTGAGTGGTTTTCTTGTACTGGACAAGATAAACTTGTATTTCTGCAAAAAATGTTCGTATCATTTCTAGCTATGAGTGGCACCATCAGTTAATTCTCCAGGTGATCCCACAATATTGAGACCTTGCAGAAGAATTGTCCTGTGTAAGCCCCTGGAATTCCACTTCAATCATAATGTTCATGGAAAGTTCAAACGTGGTGTGTTTGGAACAGCTGCTCCTGTCATTTGCTATCCATCTGTAAAATGGAAGCAGCAAGATTTAAGCAAATGTGGAGATAACTTTCATCTTCATCACATCAGAACCACAGTGTGAGATGAGCAAATGCTTGTTTGGAGAGATGCTTCTGTATGTCACAAAGTTCTCACCTGGCACAGGAGGTTAATTGGTGTCTTGGATGTCCTGTTGGGGTTGGAGCTCCCAAAAGAATGGGAGGATTTTAGGGGGCATCATTTGTGCAGTTTATAAACAAGTTTTTTTCATGGGTGAAAGGTTTCTCTTTCTGTTGACACTTGCTGTAAGATTTTGCAATTTATTTTAGCTGTGAGACTTTCACGTGGATGTAGCTAAGGTTAGTTGTTGGCACTTCTGTTAAGTCCTGTTGACCCAGGAGTAAATTTCTGGAATAACTGAGGGTGTACCTATGACATTTGTGAGCCATCACATTGGGTGATGAGGAGTTTTTTGCTTTGCTTAAAAGAAACTGTGCTGAAGAGATGAGGTGAAACATTTTTCTGATCCTGAGCTGTTTGTGTGATCTTTTGAAGGGATAATAGTGTGGCTTAAAGAATGTAAACCTGCAATTTTTCCTTAAGGGAATCCTAAACGTTTACCTTCTTGAGCTATTCAGGTGTTAGGTTTTCTTTTTTTTCTTTTTTTTTTCTTTTTTTGTTGTTGTTGTTGTTGAAGCAACTGAGCATGTCATTTTAGGAGAAATGAATTTAGTATTTAACACCCACAATGAACACAGAAGGTAAATTTTCAGCACATGCCTGCTAAGGAATTGGGGTTAGTAATAGCTAGGTTATGTCACAATTTGATAGTGGTGTTTGTCCCTTAAACAGGGGAGGGAGAACAGGTCGGTTCAAAAATTCCCTACCGTGGGATTTCTCTGATGTTATGGCTTCTCCCCCACTCCGCCACTCGATTCTTCTGCTCAAGTGTATAATGAGAAGTGGCTTTGCTTTGAGGAAAGATTGATTGGTGGGAAGTGGTTACTGCAAAGTTTAAAATGCTAAAATAGAATGCATATTGGGGAAAAGATGCTCAGAAGTTATTAATGGAGAACTGGCTTTATCATGTCATTCTTCCTGTTAATACATTCCATCATTAATTGTGAATCTTGTTTTTACATCTTTGTCAAATTTGTCTTCATTTCTTAAGTTAGATCTGTAGGAGGATACTTTTGTGTCAGGATAAAACACAGTGACTTGGCATGATTCATTTTTTCCTTTTAAAACCAGTTTTATTAGAGATCTTAAATAATTTTCAAATTACTTGGGTATGTAAAAATGCAGATATGTATCCAGCAGAGCCTGCAAAGATGCAACAGACTCTTGGGGTACCTGGTTACAATTTTGGTGAATCTATTCTGGCCTCTTTAGTTTCTACTTTGGCCTGGTGGGAGCAGCTGCTCTGCAGGCAGGTCACACATGGGTCCATAAAATAGCCAAATGGGAAAAGTTATGTTATGGGTGCCAGCTGTACTGCTGTTAACAAAAGTTTCACTTGTTCACTTTCCTAGTGTTAAAAAAAGCATAAAATGTCACATTTAAATCAGTGGTACAGCCAGCATCTGATAACAGTAATAGCTGGCTTGCCAGATGGAGATGCATCTGAATGCTTAGCTCAGGGTCAAGCAGATGCTTGCCTGCAGAGCTGAGCTTCGAACTCCTGCTACTCAGCAAATCAGGTTTTCTTCCCCAAACCTTAGGCTTCTATAAATACCACCTTGGCTGTTTTGTGGATGTGGGTAAATAGACCAGTTAGGATATGAACTGATGCAGAAATACTCCAAAGGCTGGATCATTATCCTGAGAACATTTTTTTGAACAATCCAATTGTACTGTTGAAAATGGCTTTTGAAGCCTCTTAGTCCCCCATCCTGTCTGGGAGTTTGACCCATGGTGCTACTGTAACTATAGTTAACCCAGAGACTGAATGTTTGTTAGGGTGGGTCTGCCTTGTAGGGAAGTTGTTTCTAACAGCCTTTGCTTGCTTTTCACTAGGGTCCATTAAATAGCGAGTCTTCAAACCAGAGCTTGTGCAGCGTGGGCTCTCTGAGTGATAAAGAATTGGAGGTAAGCAGGCACAGCTTCTCAAAGTAGTCGGGTTTAAGGTGAGCATGATCGATGTCAAAGCATAGAAGAAATTATGTGAGAGTCAGTCACAGTCATCTTAGTTTGGAGAGTGAAAGGGTCCAGGGATGTATTTAGCTTGACCCTGTAGGCTTTCAGCCTCTCTGTGAAACTCCTTCTCGAAGCTTCCCACCATTCCAGACAGGTTTTACCCAATTTGAAACACAGCATTTGTAAAGCTCAGCTTAAGAAACTGTTTTCAGTTCACTGGAATACATTTTTTGATACACATAAAAAGCCAGAGAGCATTAATGAAAAAGTTTGCCTTATCTATTAAATATGTGAGTTTGCCTAAGCCTGTGAAAGGCAGAGCATTTTGTGGGTTGCTCTGTGGAAGAGTGGGGACGGGAAAATTGATACTTTGTCCCTGGTTAGTCTCACTTCTTTAGGATTAGCTATCTCAAATTGCTTGTTAAAGCAGCAAAATGAATTGTAGTTGGATTTTTATTCTACAATTCTATGTCAATAAACCAAAATCTCAAATTTAAGTGCATTTTTGTATGCATTTCTTACGAACTGCCCCCATAGTTACCAGGTAAGTTTTGGATCATATTTCCCTCTAATACAAGGCAGTACTGGTATGATGGGCTTTTGAGAATGCAGTGTCTTAAACCCCATAAAGTAAGTGCAGTTAATAGTGAAAATCTGAGTATTCATTCTTCTAACTGTTATTTTTTAAAACAAACTTTTGTGGAGAGGTATAAATTGATCAAGTTGATGTACTTGAATCTCCCATGCCTTACGTTTTCAGTCTGTAACAGATAACGTTGTGTGTCGTTTTTGTTATGTAAGTACTTGAATGGAAAAACAACTTAAACTGATTCTCATTAATATGCTCACAGCTCCATGGAGGCTGTAATGGAGCCTGTAATGTTACAGTCATGCCGAAGCTGTTCAGAAGCTGCTCTTCACTACACACTGAGGAGGCAATATCACTGAGTCTTACACATACAGGGGCTGGAGCAGCAAGTCTTTAGGTAGTTTTGGAGTTTTCAGTCCCCTCATTCTGAAAAAGTACCTTGCAGACACAATAACCACCTTTGTCTTAACATCCCCTCCATCCTCTTACCATAACAAGACTCTATCCGTGAGTGACCAGCTGGTAACATGGGGCTGTAGATGTTCAGCACCCAGTGGGGACACAGCCATGTTTAGATTCAACTTCATCCTTTTTATCCTACTACAGGAGGGAGAGTTATTTCTGTGCTTAGTATGTGTAAGTCTTTTGGTAGAAATCTTTAAAGAGGTTACTTTAGATTTGGGCTGCCAAAGAACATGAAACTTAGGTTTATCACAGACTCTCTGGCCATGGCTTTCCCTCCCCCAGAGCAGTGTTTTGCACTGTATTTTTCTCCTTGCCCCCAGGCTAGTTCAGTGGTGGCTGCAGTGATTTGAGAACATACAGCTTGTAAATTATTTGGGGTGATTTGGGATAAGAGATGTTTTTAAAATTACAATGGTAATGACAAGACATCTCTTTCCAGCAACCTCAGTGAGCTGCTTCCAGCAGTGCTTCCCAATGTCTTTGGCAGGCTTGACCGCAGATGTGACCCTGGTAGTGGGGAAGGCACCATGCCAGGGTCTCCTCCATTCTCATACGTTTAGGCTTGCTAGCCTTGTACAGACAGATAGGCATGATACTTCTGGAGCCCTCTGACCTGTCAGCTGTGCTCTGTGTTGTGCCTGTGCATAAATAAATTGATGGTGCATACATCCACTGATCAGGTGCCCATCAGGTCTCCGGGTGCTCACAGAAATGGCAAATGCAGCTCAACCTTGACTTTAATGAGAGCAAACAGAAGTGTAGGTAAATTGCTGCATCTGTAACAGCTTTGTCCTCGCTGTTGTCCTGGGATAGTTCTTGTAGCCATCTGCAGTAGTCTTTGAGAAGAAGCATTACCTGCAGACAAAGTGAATTGGCTTAAGAGACTCTGACTGGGCTGCAGATTTGGATGTTAGTACTTAAACCTCTCATCATTATTCCCCTTGTACCAGTACTATGATCACCTTGGACGAGTTTACATAGGTTTTCATAAATGTTTGAGCCTGCTCTGCTAACCTTGTGAGGTTACTGGACATTAGAGGCTGGCTTGCAGCAGCTGAAATAGAAAAAGTAAATTTACCTCCTTGTTAACCACATTCTCTCACTCCTGCAGCACACCTGTGAGACGGTAGCAGCTCTTTGAGAGCAGTTGTTTCTTTTAAGTACCAACAATAGAAACAAATGCACCAGAGAAATGAAACTGCCACTGGGGATATGGAATAGATCATTGTGTTTGGGCATTTTCTTTAAATCTTGGAATGACTGCGGTAATGTTAATTTTGAAGTATTATTTAACAGACTCCCGAAAAAAAGCAGAATGACCAGCGGAATAGGAAGAGGAAAGCAGAAGCCTATGAGACCAGTCAAGGTAATTTGTGCTTCAGTCCTGCCACAGGATTGCTGTGTGCTTGGTAACTCAGGCACGATGTGCACAGGCAGTGTCCTAGGAGACTAATGGCTCTTCTCAAGGGTGTGTCAGGCTGCTTGTTGTAAACTAGTCCATGATGGTGTATTCTCTTCTGGGAGCCTTGTTATCCTTATTGGCAGGAAAATACTTGGCTTATTCACACAAACCCTTGCATTTTTGTGGGATGGGCTGCCCAGAGGCTTTGTATGCCGCTCTGAAGTGTTGTTTTGGTCCTGTGTTGCTACATATACAACAGCCAGACTTCAGAATACAGCCTGTACTTTCTTCCTTGCTTTTCAAGACTTGTGTTTGCCTTGTTTAGAGCGAGTTCTTGCCATGACAAACCAGGAACAAGCTGTGCCCAAGCAGGCAGTGCTGTCCTGGGTGCTGTGAACACCTGGCACGTTCATTCGAAGTTCAGATTTTCTAGCAAATGGGCAGAGGGGCAGATTTTGATTTCTTTCATTCTTCAACAAGAAAGTAATGAGAATTGTGTTGACAGAACTGCTTTGATAATATGATAGTAAGAAAAAAGGACTAGGTTTTAATGATCTGATGTTAAGCTAGTGCTCATTATCTCTCAAACTCTTACAGGAATGCTTGTGAGAGATCTAATATGCAGTAATTTATCTGAAGGTAGAGGAGTAAAAGTACCCTTTGCTCTCTCCTTATCTTGAAGGAGATTTTGGAGAACCTATGCAATATTCAAGACATTTAGTGTTTTCTAAGTACTTCAGTAAGTGCAGTTGCTGTTTGATTGGATCTGACATGTTTGGAATTGAGAGTTAATTGAATTGTCAACTGTGGAGCCTCCCTAAAACAGCACAAGGGCTGTAACCCTGAGGCGGGCTTTTGTTGTGCACAGGCTTTGTTGTGATAGGTGTTGCACTGAACAGGAAAAGGAGTGCCAAAATGTAGGAGGAGATTTTTAGAATGGCATGGTAACGTCTCTTCTTAAAAGTACAACTCTTATTTTAATCCTTTGCTTTCCTTTTTAGGGAAAGGCACTCCTAGAGGACATAAAATTAGTGATTATTTTGAGGTAAGAATCTTTTTATTGACAAATCTGCCTTAATTCACATTTTTCAAAATAGAGGTTTGTGGTGTGACGTGTTAATGATCCGTCATTGGGCTCATGGATAGATGATGTCAACCTGATGTGCTCAGATCTGATTAGGCAGAGGATATGAGGAAGCTGATTTTTAGATTAACATTTAGTTGAACAGTTGATAGAGCATTTTTTTCACTTAAATATGGGTTTGAGGTTGCTTTCCATTGGAACCTGTGTCTCAGTTGAGGATATCTCTAGGTTTGCAAACAATTTTGATAAGGGTCCAATGTTGCAAAAGAGCCCACCTGCACAGTCCTGCTGGCTGGAGTGGGAACTTGTTTACAAAGTTTCCTCCTAAGAAAAACTTCCCATGAGAGGCTGGCACTATAGGGGCCAAACCTCTCCCCAAAACAGTGATGGATATTCTAAAAATCAGTATTCTTTTTGCACTGTGTATTATCGGAAGTTTTTCTAGGGTTGCACAGTCCAGAGCTGTAGCTTTTCTCTTAAGTTTTTTCTTTATTTTATGGAGTAGCTTGGACTCAGAAATTTAAGTGCTTACTAGTACTTACTTTCCTAGGTACATTTTTTTACACGGTAGGGGTTTCAGTATGAACTGGAGCAGTTCCCCAGCTCCTTACCTGTTCTGCCTCTTAACAGTGACTGGTACAGGTGCTTCAGCAGAGATGAACGTTCCCTACCACTCCTGTGGTGCACATCAGACACATCTCACAGGGAATGGGCTTCCTAATTCCAGAGAGTAAATAACTGATCTATGGCCAAGCGTACAGGCTTATATCTTTTTGTGTTACAAAGGAAAATGTACTCTGTGGAAATACAAGTGTTTGTCTTGGGTGTTTCTGTTATTTTGAAAACTCCATGAACTGTTAAGGTTTTCCTCTTAATTTTTGTTCAGTTTATGTAAATTATTCCCTGAAGCCTACAAGCCTTCTTTTAATCTGTCTGTTAAATTTGGTTAAATGTAGTATCTCTGTGGAATTCCTAATATCAAATGTGTTTGTGTTCCCAGTTTGCTGGGGGCAGTGGCCCAGGAACCAGTCCCGGCAGAAGCGTGCCGCCCGTTGCCAGATCCTCTCCGCAGCATTCCCTGTCCAACCCCTTGCCGGTGAGTGTTCTTGGGGACACACGTGGTGGCCTGACATCAATTAACTTGGTGGCCGTGCTTCAGACAGGTAGTACAAGGTTCTGGAGAGGGAAGTGTCTCCTGGTGAGTGGTTTGTCTTGTTCTCAGTTTTAAGTCTGAGACTGGGTTCTGAGAGTGAAGCCATGTCTAGGACCCTGGGACAGTGGCTAGTTCAGCTGTAGCTGACATGAACACCTGAGCTTAAGTTGTACAGGATGAACGTTTCTAACGTGCTGTGTGGGTACAGAGGAATGCCTATCCTTAATAAAGGTGTAACTCACCTGTTAGTTACCCTGTATTCTATTGTAGCACATTAACTACTTCATGGATTTGGGAGTACGTTGTGTATTTGTGCTGCACTAGTCAGGGATATTCTGATCTTGATTGAGCCCCTTGGGTATCTTGAACAATGTGCCCATCACAATAATTTTGAGAAGGCCTTTACCTTCTGTTGGTGTGCACATGATTTGCAAGGGGCATTAACAAAAGCTTGCAGAGAAATCTGTGTACATGCACAGCTGGTGAGGGTTTTGGGCAGTGTAATTCCACTTACTTGCAGCATTTCTGCAAGGTCTGGATATGAAGAAGTAACCAGTGTTTTTAAGCCATTTTAGGACAGAGCATCTAAAAAAATTTGTTGCAACTAGCAAAGCAGTATTCAGAGGCTTTGTAGCCTGAGCTTTAGTTTTGACCATTGCCTGGGTTGACTATTGTCCGTTTTTAAGAATGTTCAGCATTTGTTGAGTGTCACAGAAGTCTGGAGACATGGGAAATGTTGGCATTCCCAAAGCCAAATGCAAAGTCTTTAGTGATAATGTTATTCTGCAGAGACCTTTGCACAGTTCCTGAATGTGCTGAACTAAACCCCAACACTGAACACTGCTCAAAATTCCATGTGTTGCTAGATTTCAGAAGCTTTGTAATGCTGTTTGAAGGGAGATAGATCATCACATAAGCTTCTAGATACTTTATAATGTTTCTAAAAATTAAAATACATCTTATTAATTGAATGGACTTTCATCCTATTATATATTAATGCACTAATACATCTCTTTAAAGAGAAGTTAATGAAGAAATAGCATCTCTGAATGTTGCAGATGTGTGAGGGATTAGGGTCAGTTCTGTATTCCAGGAGATTAGATAACCCACAATGGGACAAGTGGATTCTTCCTTTGGTTTTCTTCTACGCTTCTATGTGTTGGGTAGGTAAAAGCTGAACTTAGTGTTTTTGGTGAATATTGATGTTGCAGTTAGTTTCAGCGAGGCCAGTTTGTCTCTCTCTTTACACAGGTGCTTATCTTCTGTTCTTTACTCTTGCAGCTAAAACTGTGATGTTTGCTTATTCATAACAAACAATTCTGGACCTTTACAAGATCTGTCCTCTTCTTACAAACAATGTCAGTGGTTCGATCTAATCCCCCCAAAAATGGGGAGATGAGTAAAAATCAGAGGACACTGAGTGTCTTACCTGTTACAGGTGTCAGTGTGATCTTGGAAGGAAGCAGAGTGTTAAAATGTCTTTCATTTGATACAAACCTCCTCCAGACCTGAATTAATCTGTAATGTAGTGGAAAATTTATGCAATCAGAGCTTGCAGAGGAATTGTAATGGCCTCAGGATGTTACTGCTTCTCTTCAAATCTCTTGACTGATTTGAGTTGCCTTGCTTCTCATTTGATTAGAATGATCTGCAGGTCTTGAGACTCTTGTGAGGCCACTCTCAGGCACAAGCATTCTTTTGGGGAAGGAAGCACACTCTTGAAATTGGTCGTGTTAACCAGAAAACGTGTTGCAATTTAGGCGTTTAAGAAAAACTGAAGCCTGACCTGACTGTTTGCTTTCTTGGAGGCATTTGTCTGACCTGGAGTTACAGCTTGGAAGGACTTGGATGATTATTACCCAGATTTGTTTAGCAGTGATGGTGTGGCTTTGGAAGCCAGGGCATTGAGATGCTGTGTGCTGTAATCAGTGTAGCCCAAATGATTCTTTTTGTTAAACTCAGTTCCTCCACCACTCTTGGAAAGTTAATCTACTACAGGAGGAGGAAGCTGGCCCTTAAGAGATGTAATGGACTTTAAAGGGTTTTGGGAATGAATTAGTACTTCGCTTACCTTGCAGGAGATGGGCCCCAGCTATAATGACAGAAGTGAGCTTACCCTGATGTCTGGGTCCTAGATACAGTTAGGTTGCTGCCATCTAGCACTTCTGACTCAGTTTACTTTACCAAAATAGCAATGTTTGACTGTTTGGAAATGAGTCCTTAAGAAACATATAAAATATAATAGTGAATGCATTGACCAAAATCCCATGGTAGATTTTTGGACCTGCAATCTGTTTTGCCCCACTGACTCTGAAGCATGTGTATTTGCAAAGGAAGAGGATATGTTAACTGACAAGGAATTCTGTCCTGTGTGTTCATTTGTTTTTTCAATTGTTAACTTCATTTCCTTGTTGCTGTCTGCCATTGGAACAATCACAGCAGGAGTCCTGTTTGAATTATCAGATCCTCACCAAGCTGCCTGCTCATTCCTGAGCTGCTGCTTCGCTGACAACAGTTTTGGCAGAGCCAGAGAATTGCTTTTTTTTAATTAANCATTGTCTGTTTTTTGACTGTGTTGCAGCGGCGAGTGGAGCAGCCGCTGTACGGGGTAGACGGCAGCGCCGCCAAGGAGCCGCAGGAGGAACACTCTGCTCTGCCAACGCTGATGTCGGTGATGCTGGCGAAGCAGCGGCTAGACAATGAGCAGCTGGCACAGAGGGGAGGTGGCCTCTGTTTTACCTTTGTCTCGGTGAGCAGCTATGAAAAGATTTGAATCCTAAGACATGTGTCTAGTTAAGGGGTGGGGAATTTGAAGCTTTTCTGCCCATGTGCAGCCTTGTTTTTACTGACCCCAGTCTGTCACCTTCTGGTAAGTTCATCTTCTAAGAGTTTCAGGTCCCAAGCTGTGCTTGTTTAATAAAATGGTGTGAGTTTCAAGTTAATAGCTCAAAATCTTATGTGGATCAAAAAGATGTCATCTGAGAGGAGAATCTGATAGATGCAGAAAAGCAAAAGATTGAAGTATAGTCTGTTGTGAGAAGTGTTTGGTTTGGCCTTGCTTAATCTCAGCTGCCGTGAATTATATCAGGCCTTTAAAAGCTTTCTCTTCAGCATATTGGGCCAGGCTTCTTGGAAGAAACTGACTCTGCTTTTACTGAATTGAATCTTTAAAGCATCCTTAAACCTGAACATGAAAGTGTGGTGCAGGCCAGGCTGCAGCTCCAGTGTGGAGATGAATGTATCTGCATGGGCACTGGTGGTCGTGCTGAGGGGCATGTAACAACACAAAACTTTCTTTTACAGGCCCAGCAAGGCAGCCCATCTTCTACTGGATCAGGGAACACTGAGCATTCCTGCACCTCCCAAAAACAGATTTCCATCCAGCACAAACAGTCACAGGTATAGCTCACTAGACAACATAGCTCTTGGATGCAAGATTGAAGCTTGATGCACCTTGTCTACTGTGCTAGAGGGTGCCACTGGTAGTGGACATGATGTTTCCAGTGAGAAGAGCCAGTATTCCCAACTCTGTCTGTAACTGAGTGAAGTTAATTGCTCTGAGCTTTGTTCCTCATCTTGTAAAGAATGTTTTCAGTTGCTGCTGCTGGAGTTTGTTCAGTCTGCTACTGAGGCTTTTCTGTGTCAGTGCTGTGGGCAGTTTGTCAGCTATGTGTGATTGTGCTTGGGAGAGGAACATCTCAGCTCTGTCTGTTTCTGCGCTGTTGTATCCTCAATGTTCTTCCTCTCTCTGGAAGTGAAAGTGAGAAGGATGTCTCTCTTCAAGCACTGGTCTGTTCAGGTTCTGGATCATGGGTGCATCATATTGCTTACAGCACAAATAGCCACAGTCTGGCTGGCAGCTCTTTGACCTCTGTAGAGTCCACTCATGGAATAGTTTGTCCTGTCAAGGTGGAACATGGTGTATTCCTGCAAGTGCTTCCCAGCAACTTCACTGACCTGGAGTCAAGAAGAGGAGTAACTCTTCTGACTGCACTGCTATCTTTTTGGTCCCTTTTAAATTACTGAGATTCTTTTAGCTGTGTCATCGTCTGTTGCTTACCAGGGTACCCAGCTTTATCTGCAATGCACTTGATTTAACTCTTCTCCTTAATCTTCTTTGGATTTTCATGTCAGATCTCTCTGTGTCTTCCCTTGAGCAAGTTTTAAACAATCGTTTCCTCACACCAGTCTGTGTCAGAGATGGTTTTGTTGCTGGGAAGGTCCATTCTCCATTAACCTTGCAGGTGGTACAAGTTCTCTGTTCACCAAGAACAGCAATCCCCCCCGCCTTTCAGGGTACTCACTTGCTGAAGTCTGGGCTCTGTTGTGTCACTAGGGTCACATTGGTTGTCTGTATTGTTAAAATGCTAGTCTGGGAAGATCCCTGTTTCCTGACAATGCATGGAGAGGTCTGTGTTGTGAGAACGATGCCACAACTCAAGAATCTGCCAGAGATTGTCAGTCTTTTCTTTCCCAACACACATGCTTGAAACAGTGGAGTAAAAGCCTGGAGGAAAAAAAATAAGTTTTTATTTTCTTCTGTGTTTAACATACCCACAAGATCAATGTTCGTAGCAAGACATTATCTGAGCAAGCTTTCTGCCTGTGTTCAGCTTCATTATATTCCCCAAAGGTCTCAGTGGAGCGTATATGTGCAAGAAAAAACTTAGGAAGATGTTTGGTTGCATGATGAGGACATGTACACATTCTTGATTTTTCCCTTCCAAGCCTGTTTGGAGTCGATAGAGTTAAAAAATCTATAAACTTCAGTGATTCCCCACTTGAATTACTTGTGGCAGTGCCAAAAGCAAATCAGCATAATGTGATTTCCTCAGTGTTTTCAGTTATTGCTAGGGCCAGAGTGCTCTGAGGTGACTTGGGGTGAAGTCACATGTAAGAGTGTGTATTCTGACTTCATCAGACGCAGGGCAAGCATGCCTGTGCACTTGCCTAAGTGAAATAAGTCACTTAAGAAATGTTCTGCTGTTTGACCACTAGCTGTCCCAGGTTCTCCACAGACATCCTGCACGGTGCCTTCCATGGCAAAGCTTTTCCTGCAGGCAAGGAAGCATGAACCAAGTTGAGTCAGAGGTGAGGTGATCTGCCCAGGCCACCTCTTTGTCTCTTGGGATTTAGGCCCATCTTCCTTGCTGGCAGATGCTTTTTGAGCTTTTCCATACTGAGAATATGTCGGGAAGCAACAGTCAGCCAGGTTTGTCTCTTACTCCATGGTGTTGGCTTCCAGGGAACCTTGAAATTTGGAGAACAGTTATATAACAACACAGGTAAGTCTCTGCAATCTCTTCTCAGAAACTGAATAGGTGCCTGTGAACCACAAGTGTGAAATCCATGTGTGCGGTCCTGGAGAGTTTTCTCTGTGTTGACTTGGCTGTTTTAGATTCTGTGTTTATAAACATACTGACTCATTCCCCTTTTCTTCCCCACCTTTTAATTGGAGTGCTGATTCTGAAATATTGAGAGAATATAGTGTGTGTCTTCTGTTCCTGGTTATAACTCTCACTTCACTGCTTCACTGCAGGTATTTGAGATGTTCTGCACCCCATAAAACCTTCCAGATAGTTTTCACTCCAGAGCTGTAAAGCTCCTGTCCCCAGTGGGTATTAATACATCAGTTCATCAGAAACAAAAACTTGTGCCCAATACTCTTGCTGTCAGTCTATTACAATATTTTAAAATTAATGCCTGTGTTTTCTGTCAGGACCACTTTAGAGCCCACAGATTTTGTCTTTGTCTGGACGTGGCTGTCTGTGCTCATGAAAGATCATAAATTTGATACTCCAGCTAAGGGCTGAGATTTGGTGTGGGTTTTTTATCTTAAGCCTTTTTTCTCTACAAGCTCTCTGACATAGAGACCACCTAAGAGTGTGCAAAACTCAACTATAAATGTGAAATTCACAGGACAGAGAGGATGTTTTAGATTGTTGAGTGTTACTAGTTTGTGCTCTTCAGAGCTCTATGCTGGCTGACTGCATCTCCTGTGCTGCAGGAGCCCACCATGCAACAACAAAATAAATAATGGAGAAGATTCTTCCCCTGAATGTCAGGATGCATGGGGTCAATCATCCTGAGACCCAGCAGTTCAGATCAGAGGGGGTTACACTGCAATGTTAGCACTGACTATTCAAAACATTATCTATTTGTCTTAAACATGGTTTATGGTCATTTTTCCCTACAGTCTGACCTCACAATGGAAAAAATATGTGCACTAGAAAACAGTAAGAACTCCGACTTGGAGAAGAAGGAGGGGAGAATAGATGACTTATTAAGAGTAAGTATTTGAAGTGGTACAGCTCTTCTAAATCTGCTGTTTAAAGGTACTTAGAATGTTTGTGCCAGTTACACTGCAGAGCAGGAGCTTGTATACCAGCTGTAGAACCAACACTTGCAAGGTAAAAAAAATCCAATGATCCCTTTATCAGCAGGATAATTGGCCTGTGGGCACTCTAGGGGCCTGCTTGAACCTAAGCAGTGTCTGGAGATGTACAGTGCAGAGTTGTTGTAGCTCAATTGTTTGTGTCCTCTGCAGTGCTGCCCTCCCTTTGATCTCTTGCACGCTTGTGTATTTTGCTGCCTAACCTAACAGGTTTCTCTGCAGAATTCACAGAATCATTGAATCATTAAGGTTGGAAAAGACCTTGAAGATCACCAAGTCCAACCGTCAGTGTAGCACCACCATATTCTAACAAAACCATGTCCTCAAGTGCCACATCTGCACGTTTTTTGAACACTTCAGGGATGGTGACTCCCTTTTCCCTCTGCCCAGTTACTCCCCTCTAAGTCCTGAGGACCTGACTGTGCCTTTTGTTTGGCAGCATGTCCAGTAGTCTCTCAGTAGCCTGGGAAACCATGTTCTGAAATGCTCATTCAGGAGATTCAGAGACTTGTACAGAGATGAGAACATCCTTCAGCCAATACAAAAGATTAAAGCTCTTAACCCATTAGTGTTCTTCAGAAAAAGATAAATATCTTCAAATCAAGGGTCTTGTCTTAATGAAGGAGTTCTAATTGACTTAGCTTTCATCAGCTGAAGAGGTGGCTCTTGTGAAGTGTTAAAAAGCATTAGAAAGCACATTAAAGGTAGTAGAGGGAAGGCTTTGTGTGTGTGTGTCTGGTCTCAGCACCTGAAAGAGCCTCAGTCAAGTTCATTGGAGACATGGGGCACATATGAGCTTGTGGGAAACAATCCATGAAGCAGAAAATAGTTTTTTTTTTTTAATTATTACTTTTGGTTTTATTGGACTATTAGTGGAAAGGGAAATGGTTAAATTTAACTCTGTTAAAGAAAGTGGTTGCACGTATAGTCCTGCTGCATGCTGTGGTGGTGTGAAGCAGCAGCTGCTGCTGGGAGCAACCTGTGTAGAAGGGTTGATAGAAATTGCCTCGAACAAGTATTTAACTGAAAGTATTATGAGTTCCTCCATCCTTTTCCTCTGCCAATATTGTGGGCTAAAGAGGGAGGATAGTCCAGCAATGACTAAGCTATTTTGAGTCTTCATAGCTGTGGCAAGGTGTTAAATGTTTAACAAACAAAAAAAAATTTGAAATACTTTTGCTTGTCTTTAGTCTCTTTGTACCGTATTTCTGTACATATAAACCAGGATGATAGAACTTCCCTTTTCTAGAGGGTTGTTAAGATGTGAGTGAGTTAAAAACTTAAGAGTTTGTGTTGGATGTTTTGCTAAACAAATCCTGCTGGTTTGCTAGCTTCAGTCTGATCCCCACAGCTAGGTGGAGAAGCTTCTTCCTAAGTGATGCTTAGTTCAGCTCTTCTGAGTGGTTTAAAATCACAGGTTTTGTTCTCTGTTCACTTTTAGGCCAACTGTGATTTGAGACGGCAGATAGATGAGCAACAAAAGATGCTGGAGAAGTACAAGGAGCGGTTGAATCGATGTGTAACGATGAGCAAGAAGCTTCTTATAGAAAAGGTGAGCAGGGAACATTTCTGCAGTCACAGTTCATGTCCTTGAAAGCATCTCTATCTTCTTAGCAGTAAAAACCTGCTCCTGTTACTCTAGAGATAAAAGGTAACTGGAATTCTGTCTTGAATTATTTCTCTGCAAGCAGGAATGTAATCCAAAGACTGAAATGGTCCAGAATGTTCATATTTGATCCTTTGCACAGTGGCAGTGTGATCTGTTGCTTAAATGAAAGAGCTCTAAATGCAGCAGACATTGCTTGATTTGGAAACCCATACACTTGAAAAGCAACTCTGTGCAGCTCTGGGAATGCAAGAGCAGTGTCCCATTGTGCAGTGGAATTGCAAATACCCTCTGGGACATGGGCAGGTGATTTAGACCTTTTCTTTCAAATGGCAAAGCTGGAGATGGTTGCCTTGTGTAACACGGGAAACAACACACTGAGGACAGTGCCAGGTTCACCAGCATCCAGCCCCGTTCAGTACTGAAAGATTTCCAGCTTTCCTGATGGTTAAGCAGTGTGGGGGTTTGTTTGCTCTTTCACCTGTTGGCCAGTTACACCTATTGTTTGTGGGCACTGGATGGGCAAAACTACTCGGGTGCTGGCTGGGACACGCTGTCTGTTTGAGTAGATTTTGCCACAGAGCTGATTGTTCTTGGCTGAGCAGGGCTCCCCTCTCCAGAGTGGTGACCTAGCTCAGATTGTGTCACGTCTGGACATGGTACAAGACTAGGACTGAGCTGGCTGATCACTGTATCTTAGTCTGAATAGTGATTCAAGGTACATTTTTGTTCTTCAATCTCCTGAATAAGGGCCTGGTCAGAGCAAGGTCTGCAGTCTAGCTAAGCTCCTGATATAAAGGGATAGTTTTAATCCTGCTACCAGGCTGATCTCAACTGATCATGGGATGGGTGAGCTGCCCAAGGAGTCATCAGGAAGGAAGAGTGAGGCTGAAATGTCGTGATGGAGGTGAACAAATGCCTGCCAGGCTGAATGCAAAGCACCAGCAATAATTTGAACAATGGTATTCAGCTGGGTTTCAAATGATCAGAACTGAAATAATAGAAAGTGGTAAGAATTGGTGATGATTTAAAGTGCAGCACAACCCTTAGCTAGTAATTTATGGCTCATATTTTTATGTGGCTTTATTTTACTTTCAGTCAAAGCAGGAGAAGATGGCATGCCGAGATAAGAGTATGCAGGATCGATTGAGGCTGGGGCACTTCACCACGGTGCGGCACGGCGCATCCTTCACCGAGCAGTGGACAGATGGCTATGCCTTCCAGAACCTCATCAAGTGAGGACAAACAGCACTGTCTTTAGCTTGAGAGGCATAAATGTCAAAAAGCCCTGGCAGCCATGTGCCATGTCTTGCACGTCAGAATGTGAAAATGGTGTGACTGATGCATGGAAGGATCAGATAGGAACTCCTGACAATGGGGAGCTTCTTCACATTGAAGTGAGAAATCTGCTTCCACTGAAACTTCCAGACACTTAAACCGAAATGAAGTGGTTTGAGTAAGCCTCTGGGCTAACTGTTGTTACCTGTCGGCATTCCTCAGTGCGCCCACCCTGCTGTATAGTGCTTGGGGTGCAGGTGGGACCAAAATCTCACATATATTGTGAGTCAGTCAATTTGATTTGCATCTTTGTATATATTAGTCAAAGAAGACTAATTGAATTGTGCTTTTTTTTTCTTTTTTTTTTTTTTCCCCTTAAGTAGAAAGTGAAGAAGCTTGGAAGAAAAGCCATACTATTTAACTTGTTTTGCCTTCTGGTAACAGTGATCAAAAGGGCTGCAGAAACCTGGAAATGAAGATCAGAGACCTTTTATGCAGGATGTTAATGGAAATACCCAGTCAATTCCCACCTGACCTAGACCTTTAAGTAGGACTTGGCAACTTAATTGCACTAGAGAGCTATGTGTGATCCTTTAAAATCACATCACTTCTCTGTAGTCTGATGGAGAGGTGCAGCTCTTGTTAGGCAGATTAAGGATTTAAAAATTCTTCCTTAGTTTGTGCTGTAAGACGTGGAAAAAATACTTCTGGAATAGTTGCCTGTGGTCTCAGTCCCTTTTTAAAAGGGAATTAGGTATGCAAATACTTAAGTAATTTAGACTTGAAATTTCAAGAGTGCTTTTATTACTGTAAAATGTTTCAAGATAGTCTTTTTATTTTGGAAGAGAGATAGTTCCTTAGTGAAATCAGGAATGATGTTGGTTATATTCCTGAGAATTTAGGATAGCTTAACTGTACTTTTGAAGTGTAAGGATATTTTTTCAGACAGTGCTGGACTTCAGGAATAGTTTTAACAGGAAAATCTGAGATTTCAAACAGAGGCTTCTAGGAAAAAGTGTGTGGAAAGTTAGTGACTTGCCGTGGATTCTAGGTTTCCATGGGGTTAGCAACTCCTCCTGTCCTCTGCATGAATTAAACCTTTCACTTACTGAAAGATTTCTGTGAGCCAGGAAACTGATCCTGTTTCATGGAAAAATACCTTTAAAACTCTGGCTCATCGTGTTCAGTGCACCCTCCTTTTCTGTACAAAAATATTTTGTTACAAATCTTAAAAGTACAACTGATTTGAAATTCATGGCTCCAATTTGCTGAGAACAGATGCTGAAGACAACTAGGTGCACACCCTTAATTATCTGTGTTGTGTTTTTTCTCCTCTCTGCTTTTCAGGCAACAGGAAAGGATAAATTCCCAGCGGGAAGAAATAGAAAGACAACGAAAAATGTTGGCAAAGCGGAAGCCGCCGGCGATGGGCCAGACCCCGCCAGCAAGCACCGAGCAGAAGCAGCGCAAGAGCAAGACCAACGGAGCAGAAAATGAAACGTAGGTTCTGTGGCCTTCGTGGTGCGTGCAAAGCCACATGCTCTGATGAGAGCACAAACTATCTCCTGGGAAATGGAATCTTGCCCTTGCCTCCAGGCTTCACTCCATGCACAAATGAATGTTGTGGAATTAGCCTGGCATTCAGCAACATCTGGGTCCAGGTCTAAATAGTTTTCATTGAAGTAAAAGCAGTATCATTGCTGAGTCCAGACTTTGTATGAGCTTAACTTTTTTTTTATGAGTCCAGTAATTTTTCAGTATTCCTGTTGTGGTCAGGTTTGAAAAATGGGCTCTGACTGTAGTGTTGCAAGTTCAGAATTGATATCGGTATCAGGGTATACATGATGCTTTTTTTTGAAGGAAAACAAAATTGTACACATTTAGAAGCCTTGATTTCTGTATATTTACTGTGGAGAACTCTTAGTTAAGAGTTTTGAAGCAATTCATTTGAGATGCTGAAGAACTAAGATGCTCTCTATAGAGACAGTGCATTGAGCATTGGCCTGGTCTCCAAAACAGGTCTTTACACATACGTGACTCAGGGAAATGGTCAAAGTGCTACTCTTCTCATGGATATTTTTTTTTTCCCCTGCCTCTTTTGAAGTTACTGATGCTCTAAGAGACTTGATATTTTTCTAGAGTAAAGCTGGGGCTTGAAAGAAATTTAGAACGTTATTTTTTCAGAAATTTTTGTGAGTTGGAAACACATTTAGTCAGAGACTTAGCCCTACCTTCTCCTAGTTCCCTTTATAGACTTCATTTTATTGCTATAGGCTAATACCATAATCTTCATTGATGCTTTTCGTTTTTCATTATTAAATCTCCTGGGCTTGACTTGACCTCAAAGTTCCAGAAGCCCTTTGAATTCTTGGCCTTAATCTTTAAAAAGACACGTGACCTAAATGCTCCCACTGTCTTTGCAGTCTCAGCAGAGCTGGCACAAGGCTGGGTGAATCCTGATGTTCAGGGTGCCCTCAGCTCCAGGGCTGTGCCCCCAAAATGGGGTACAGGTACCTGCATATCAGGTGGGTTGTGTTGGAGAGCACTGTGTGCTTCCTGCAAATAACTGAGATGGTTTGGGAGATGTCTCCCATCATTCTGGCCAAGGGTGCCTGGAAAGAATTAAGCAAAACTTTAAAGTCGTCCTTTTCGTATTGCCAGGTTTGAGCTGGGAGAAGCAAATGGAGTGTCTGTACATGGATATTTTGAAATGTTGCTATTCACTGTGGCAACCTCTCACTTCCAAAGGACAGGATAAGCTTTCCACATTTTTCTGGGAATCTTTTTCTCCAGCAGTACTGGAGACTGCAGCTGTAGTGTGGCTTATTCTGGAGGCATGGCAGCACAGGTCCTGATGCACCCTAGGAATCCCAGTGATGTCTGTGATGCTTCTGCTTGTGCTGTGAGCCTGCCTTAGCATAATCTAGCTTTACCATGCTCTGCTAAGAACCCTCTTGGGCCCCCAAGTCTTCTCTGTTTTTGGCTGGTTTGTTGTTCTTCACTGATACATTTTAGGATGATATCTTTGTGGTTTCGAAATGCTTCTTGTCATGTATTTGATAAATATTCTTACTAGGGTATGGATATGGTTCATGTGGAGTGTTGTAAGCTATATGAAAACACTGGGGGTTTTGCAAGTCATTTGTAGCAACTGGACTGACTGACTACTTGCTTAATCACTAGTTACCCAGTAAGTGCATTTGTTAGACCATTGTACATCAGGAACAAAATTTTATGACTTCTGGAGGGGGGCTTTTCATTGTGGAACTCTTACAGAGGCTGACTTTCAGGCAGTTTAAATATAAACGTTTCTAAAAGTTAAATGAGAAGCAGACAGCCAAATTCCTTTTTGATTTTTAGTTCCTCTTTGGTTTATGCTTGTTGCTGTGTCTTAAAAAGGAGAGGAAGGTCTTGTGGTGCAAATCTTAACACAGACTCATAAAATGAGTCTAGTTTTCTAGCCTGTGAATGAGAAAAGAGTTTTCATTCAGAAGATTAATCTACTGGGGCTGGTTGACATTCATTAGGCAAGTTTGGGCAGCCTTCAGCTGTGCTAGAGGTAGGTAGGATGTTTCCAGCATGTTTCTGTTTGTCTCAGAGCCCCCTTGATTTTTGTGATGGTTGCTGTGACAGCTCTTTTGGGCAGTGTTAGCCCGGTGGTGCTCATTACATCTCTGCCATAATGAGTAGACTGATGGTGTTTGTTATTTGTGCATGTACATAAGTGCAAACCTTACTGCTGGTTTATTCAGTTTTCTCTTTATTTTTTTCTCAGCAACAGCACCAAAGAATCACAGAATCACAAAGACCTAAACTCTTGGGATGGTCTTTTAGATTTTCTGAATCTAATTAAAGTTCAGGCTGTGTATGTGAATTAGAATCTTAGAATCACAGAATATCCTGAGTTGGAGGGGACTCCCAAGGCTCATCAGGTGCAGCTCAGGGCCCTCAGCAGTTTTATGTGAAATGAGACAACATGTGACCATTTTTTGGAACTGACTTTGTTTTTTATGTATCTTTAATTTGTAATAAGCAGTTCCTTCTGCTCGAGATTCTTTCATAGGGAACTTGGCTTATGAGTTTTCCATTAAATTTATCAGGTAACAACTGCTTTAGGCCTGGTTTCAAGTACCCGGACTCTGCATTATCTACAGAGGGAAGTTGGGACATTTCAAGATGAGCACTTGATGAGCTGAATACTCTCTCCTCTCAATTCACTAAGTAAGGTCTCCCTGCACAGATGAAGGACATGGTCCTCCCTTGAAATAAGTTGAGGTGTTGATGCTCTGGAGGCCTCCTGCAGTAACCTGGTGTGAAGTACTATGTAGAGCATAACTGCTGTTGCAGAAATCCTCCTGGGATAGTCTTTGAACTCAGTTTAGGTTTAACAGAAGATATTTGTGTGCTATCATATGCAGGTCTTGTTTACAGAGTGAACAGATGGAATTGATAAGGGTGTCATAGCTTTATGTTTACAGGTGATGCTTTTTCCAAATTCCTTGTTGGTCGTAGTGGGACAGTTAATACACTGATTGATGGACTCTGTCACTGTTTTAGTGTAAGGCTCTGCTTTGTCCTGTGTGGCATGCTTGGCATGGAAGATATTAAAAACATTATGAAACTTCTTTTGATCAACCACCTAGAACAGAAACTTTGCACATCATCTACTGTCAATAAAGTAGGGATTATTCCTCTTATCCCTTTGCTTCTCCTAACTACATTTAAGGTAAAAAATACGTTAAAGTACATTCCCCAAGGTTTCCCTGGAAGCCACCTGGCAGAACATGAAACGGAAAAAAGTTCTGAATCCCAGTTCATTGCTCTGTTTGCAGTGGCTGTATGGCCAGGTGTGCTTCTAGTCTCAGAATGAATAGCTGTCTTGAATTATCCAGCTTTTATTACAAAGAAAAGTTTTACTGAAAATGAGTCAGTAAAGCAAACTTTACATGGAAAAATACGATGTGGAATATTTGGGCTTCACTTTTCCATATTTAGATTATGGTTTAGGTGTCTTTGTTAAAAGTCAGTAGCCTAGATATGTGTGATTAAGGACTTGAATTTGAAATTAATGGATATTGTTGAGGTTTAAGGTTTTTTTCTCCTTTAGACTGATTATTAAAAAACATAGGTTGCAGAGTTTATCTAAAAAATTTTGTGCTGGCTGTTGATGTACTCGTGGAGTTGTTACTTCCACTGGCAATGTGCATTCTGCAGATTGTTCACTTTATCACATTTGGAAACCTAACATGTTGAGTCTTTCTTTTTTATGCAGGTTAACATTAGCAGAATACCATGAACAGGAGGAAATCTTCAAACTCCGACTAGGTCATCTTAAAAAGGTAAGAACTAATTGCAGCAAAGGCTTTTTGTGCAGTATTCTGTGAACAAGAACATTTCTCTGTAGAGGTCACTACTTGTTTGATAATTTTGCACCCGGAAGGAATAGCCAGGATTTTTGTTATAACTTTTTCGGGGCAGTGGTATTCACAGAAGATGTTCTTTGCTTCAAGGAATAGATTTCTTTGTCTTCACAGTTAGGATTTCATGCACAGTTCTACGTTTTTGATAATATCTTCTGTCACTGTGACCTGCCTGGTGTTGGACTCTGAATCTGTATAACATGGGGGAACAGTAAGGAATGGACCAAGGGATGAAAATTAAAAGAACACAACAAAAAAATGCAGCAATCATTGACTTTTCCAGTTCTTTGCAGTACTAAGTAACCAATGTAATCAGTCCAGTAAAATCTCTTGGCTGTTGCAAACCAGTCCTGTTCAGGCGGCTGCAATGCATGTTTGTTCTCAAATACCTTGGCCTCAGTAGGAACTCCACCTGCAAGTGAGGTTATATTTAGATAATAAATATTGGTTACGTTGGTTACCTTGAAAGTGATTGCAGTGACCTATAAATAAATTTTCTGGGACACCTCAACAGATGAAATACTGGGAAAAAAAATACATGTCTTCTGCCATTTTTTGGTTAGGTGTGATCTCTGCTAAGGAGTTTTATTTTAGAAATGAACCAAAGAAGAAGCAAATGTCTTGCTGGAGTGCCCCTTCCTTTGTCAGGTCTACATTTAGGTTTTTTCTTGTAACCTTGACTCACAAGCTAATTCAAGGCCTCATTAATGTGTCTGTACTCCTTGTTATTTTCTGTGGAAGGGAAAGTTACTGCACACCCAGAATCTGCTGGCAGCCTGCCCATTATGCTTTATTGACCTGTGAACAAAGAGAAGTGATATGGGCAGGAGAATGCTGCAGGCATGCTGGCTCTACAGCTCCCACATTGCTCCAGGGGATTAACTGCTAGTCCATCTATCCTAGCATGTAACATTGCCACCCTGGAATGGAGCAATCCATTTGGAAATGGACCCTAATAGAAAATGAAGTAATGTGTTGGGATCGTGGCATTGTCTGAAGCTGTGCCTATCCATCTCTCCTTCTGGAAACTGGCTCATTCTTTATGTCTAAAAATAGAACCAGTTAGAAAGGGAAGAAGCAGAGTTGCAAGACAAATGGGTGACGGTATCCCCTGAGTCACATACACAAACTGTACTGCTTGGGGAGCATATTGGAATTTAGGTTTCCTGCCCTGGCCACAGTGATGTGAATTCTTGTGTCATTTTTGAGGGCACCAGAACTTCCAGCTAGACAAACACTATATCAGAACTTCCACGTCGCATTGAGAAACACTCTGACCAATTTGAGCAGTTACCACTAATAGAATGTAATGTCATTCTCTCACACTTCCCATCCTGTCCAGATGCTACCTCATCCCACATGGCATCATGACATCCCTGCTTTTACTGCTGAGGGCTGTCATCTTCCTCATGTCCCACCAGAACTGAAATTCCTTCAAAAACATCTACCCAGCACTTGCTCAGGGAAGGAGCAAGACCACAGCAACAAGGCTTCTTAATTACAGAAAATATTATAAACAAGGAGATGTAAAGGATATGTCTCCTCCTGTCTGTGTAGGTGTGAACAGAATTGCCCAGTCAGTTTTCATTCCTATTACTCACCACATGACTGCAAATTGACTCTGACCATCTCTCTGAACTCCTGGACAAGTTTTATGCCAATAACCTTCAGAAGTGGAATTGCATTTGTGTTTCCATAAATCAGGTGGAAACACTACCTGCAGTACCTTACAGAGTACTTTATTTTCCTTTTGGTTTTCCCTTGTGCAGGAAGAAGCAGAGATCCAGGCAGAGCTGGAACGGCTAGAGAGGGTTAGAAATCTGCACATCAGGGAATTGAAAAGGATACACAATGAAGATAATTCACAGTAAGCACATGGGATTCAGGGTTAAGAACTTAAAGTAATTTTTTATTTGTTCTCTTCGTAACAAGAAACAATCTTTTCATAATGGGAAACACTTTTTAAGTTGATGTGATGTTACAACTAAATAGTCACTTGATTGTGGGGTGGTACAGTTATAGCTTGAAGTTCACATAAGACAAAGGCTTCCAAGTGCATCAAGGTGCCATTAAATAGTTTTTCATTGGTGCAGAGTGATCAAATAGCATCAAATTTGTCAGTCATTAACACAATTATATTTCTCTGTGCAAAAGTGAAAACGTTGTTTCTTAGCAGTGCAGTAGCTGTAATTTATTGTGCAGGGGATATCATCATTTCTATCATCTTAAATTCTGTCTTTCTCACCAGATTTAAAGACCATCCAACGCTAAATGATAGATATTTGTTGCTGCATCTTCTGGGTAGAGGTGGCTTCAGTGAAGTATATAAGGTAACTTGAAAGTGGCAATCTGGTGTAATCTGGATCTGCAGGAGGTCAAATTTTTACACTTTTTCAATGCTCTGTGAGTTGTGGAGAGAAGAAGGTAGGACAAAACTCATGATGCATCTGGCTTGCATTAGACATCAGAGTTGAGATTTTTTCAGGTGCTGGCATTGTCCTCAGGGGTCAAATTTCCTTCAAATATGTATCAAAAAATGTTGCACTGAGTCTTCGGTTTTTGTTCGGACACAGAAACAAACCACTTGTTTCTTCAAATGCTGTGCACAAATATCTGCCATGGCTAGGCCTGACTGACATGGCACCACAAGTCTGAACATCTCTGTAAATAAGAGAAGATAGCTCCAATAATAAAAGCAAAGCCTGTACTTCCTGGAGGTATAAGATTTTGTTTCTGGTGCCTTCATTTTACCCTCTGAAATAGCAGACTGGAGGCTGTGTGTGTGTTTGTAGTTTTGTGACTTCCTTAGAGATGAGAATTGTGTGTGTCAGCATTCTTAACAGCTAAGACTTGGGATACTTGGTGCTTGCTATGTGACTATTACACTTAGAGCTGTTCCAGTTCTCAGTATTCCCCATTTGTGCAAAGAAGTTTGGAATAAATGTTGGGCTTGGCTAGAATGGAAATAGTTGTGCCAATGCCAATATTGGTGCATAAACTTCATCGTGCTTTATTATTTTGATGCAGCACAACAATAGGAACCTAAACTGGGTTCCCCTAAACAAGGGAACTAGACTGCTCAGATGGGGGGAAAAAAAGAGTGTGAACTGTTTGTAAGTACTTTGAACTGCTCTGCTGACTAAGCAGAAAGTTTTGACTCCACAGGTGAAAGCACGAGGGTATGTTTCCTACCTGCCTGCTCTTAAGAGTTGTAACCGTTGTTAAAACAAAGGAATGTTTACCCCTTCTTCTCCAGAGTCTTGGACAATCTATAAAGCATTAGGAATTAAGTAGACAGCTTTTGAGATGAACACATATTAAGCCTGTTTGCTTACCCCCCAGCATTTTGTCCTGTCCTGGAAACCATTATATTACTGTTGCTGCTCTCAGGCAAGGTAGAAGATTTCTGCATTGCTCCATGAGTGCAATTGCAGAGGTCCATTCTTTACGGACTGTTCAAATTAAAAAAAAAAGTGGAGGGAAGGATAAAGCACAAGCTCTGACGTTGAATTCTCCAGCTTTTATATATGCTGAAACATTATGCTCCAAGTTGAAGAACTGAGCTACCAGTGTGAAACAAACATTGAAAAATCTTCTGTATTTTGGTGGTTGTTTTTTATTAACCCAAGTGTAGAAAATGGATTTTGTACTTGGGGGAGTAATAGCAAGGTCTTTCCCAGTATAAAAAATGTCTATATTTTGGTAATTTGGTCTTCCTGGTCCCTTTGTAACTCTGGTAGTAAAATGCCAAAATCAATGCAGGGCAAGTTAGATTCTGTGGGGAAGGTCAGATCAAAGCACAGAATATTCAATTGTTTTCAGAATTGCTTGAATTCATTAGTGCGACTTACTACATCAGAATGTGGGCTTGCTTTTCCCTCACTGTGTTTTAATGCTGATTTCCTGGGTGGGGGTATTGGTTTGTTAGAGCTTGTCTGCTTTTGCAGTATTAACTTAAGCTTGTGATTCCTACTGATTTTCAGCTCTTCTCTCTGCAGGCATTTGATTTAACAGAACAGAGATACGTAGCTGTGAAAATACACCAGTTAAATAAAAACTGGAGGGATGAGAAGAAAGAAAACTATCATAAGTAAGTAAATTTGTAAAGCAGCCAGCCATGTTTCCCAGTTCCTCCTGCATTTGGTTATCCAGTGCCTGTGAACTGGCTGCCAATTTTATCCTGTGTTTGCCACATTTCAAAAGCCACTTTCAGTCCCTATAGCTATTTGAAAAAGTTATGGTGGATGAGAAATTATTTAAATGTGTGCATATACACACACACAGAGTTTTCTATAATTCCTGTGCCTCCATACTTTAAAGCATCAGTGCTCTGTGAGGGAAGTGCTGAAGTGGCTTCTCTCTGAAATATTCAAGCAGTTGCATGGGAAATGTTTTTTCCTGCCCATCTTTTGGGTACACATCTGCATTGTGCTTCCTGGAAGCCTCCCCCTTCCATTTGTTTCCTATAGTAAGTGATCCTAATTGTGGCTTTCCACTACCTAAAGGGAGCCTGCAAGAAAGCTGAAAAGAGATTATTAAGGGGGCCTGGAGGACAGGATAAGGGAGGAATGGCTTCAACCTGACAGAGCAGGGTTAAATGAAATATTAGGAAGAAATTCTTTACTGGAAGCCCTTTGCTGTTGGTACTCTTGCTCCCTAATGCCATGTGTTAGATAACTCTGCAGAGTGACAGTCAAGCCTTCTCCATAGGACTTCCAAGATAAAGCTGTGCTCTTAATTAACCAACAAATCAACTGGGACAAACGAAGCTGAATTTGAAGCCTGGAAATTAGGCTGTTAAGCATCATGGAATTCTTCTCGAACTTGCTGATTTTTGTATTCTGCTATCTTGGATCCCTTAAGGATTTATGAGGTTATTCTATTTTGGCAAGCAGTACCATTAATCAAGATGAGTTATTTTGTAGCATTGCCAGGGTTGGAGCTGCACTCGGGTTCTGTGGTTCCCAAGAGCTGTTGTGTGCAGTTCCTCCTTCACTTGATTTTTCTGAAGCTGTCTGAGGAATGTGCATGGGTTTGATTGAAGCTGGATGCTGTGTGGTATGTCTGGATTCACTATCTGGAGAAATTAAAGTTATGTATGTTATTGTATGACTAATGCTCAGACTTCACTTTTTTCAGACATGCATGTAGGGAGTACAGAATTCACAAAGAACTGGATCACCCTCGAATAGTTAAACTATACGACTACTTCTCACTGGATACTGACTCGTAAGTTGTGTTGCTCTGACCTTTCCCATGGTTTGACCTCTTCGCTAAAGGCAAAGTATGTAGAACTTTCCAGGAGAGTACAGAAGGTGTCCACACCAATGTTAGACTTCACTGCAGAGATAACTGGGGTGTACTTCCAACATACACTGGTTTTCTAAAGACTCCAGCTCACAAATCAGTGCAGTGTATTCTGTTGGATGTGCTTTACTAGTAAATCCTGCTCTTCGCCCTGGGCAAATGCTACAGCTGGTAGAGCTTTTAGCCTCTGAGTCTTTAACAAAGGATTTCTTATCTTTGTACTGTTGAGCATGGAGGCCTGTGCTCCTGATTGCTTACTTTTAGAAAGGTATTAATAGACTGAAGGACTCTTAATTTAATATATTGACCAAATATTGGTGAGTGACAGACAAGCAGCAACAAAGTGTTCTAATTTCTCTTGGTATCTATCAGGTGCCTTAACTGCAACAATTCTTGTTTTTCTTCCAGGTTTTGTACAGTGTTAGAATACTGTGAGGGGAATGATCTGGACTTCTACCTGAAACAGCACAAGCTAATGTCAGAGAAAGAGGCACGATCCATTATCATGCAGATTGTGAATGCTTTAAAATACTTAAATGAAATCAAACCTCCCATCATACACTATGACCTTAAACCAGGTATGCTATGCAGACATGCTTAAGGATGACATGCTAAGGAAATACAATGGGTTACAGGTAATACGAGGAAGTTTCCTTTGGTCAGGCAGCAAAAAGAAGACAGGACTGTCTGGGAAAGCTAACTTACAACAAGACAAAAGCATAAAATGCATAGAACATTTGGAAAATGCGTAGAGGGTGTTGTCTCCTAGAATTGCAACATAAAACAAGGAGGTATAAACATGTAAAGCAAGGTAGTGTAACATTTTCAAGAATGAGACTTTGAACCACCAAGTGGCTGTGTTTGTTCTTGTCCTGCTTGTATTCTGCTGTTAAAAGCTTCTGTTATTGCTTCATAAAGGTTCTCACAATTGCTGGTGTGCTTCATGTTCCCATTCTTCTGGGTTATTCTTTGTGTAATCACCTGGCTGAAAATTTGATGGCAGAAGCTAATTTTGAAATGTTAGTTTTTTCATATTGTGTGTCATCTCCCAAAGCTGAGGACTCAGTCAGACTGCTCAGGTTTGCCTTTGAGTTAATTCACTTACATCTGCCGTGGAGAAGGTCGTCTCCAAATGGTGTTAAAGGTTTTTCTTCTAGCTCTGGGGCAGAGCCACAAGGGGGAAAATAGAAGTGCTCTGTTTTGGGATGGTGCATATTGGCTACATAGCTTTTTTCCTAGTCCAGTAAATTCATCCATCTCTTTGGGCATATCCTTGCCTCGTCTCCCCGTACTGGGGTATGAGGTGGCACCTCATCAGCATTGTGTAACTGGTTTGTGATGTGGTTTGTTGCATCATCGTGAGGAATGTGTACAGGAGATGGTGCTATTGCACTGGTTGTAGTGACCCCGTTTCCTCTCTGGCTGTTCCCAAGTTTTCTGAGCTCTGCCTGCAGCTGCCTAGAGCTGTGATTCATCTACTGCCATAACATACAGTTCTGCTGCTTTGTTGTAGGCTTGAAGAAAAACAGTGATGATCTGAATTCTTGATGGGTTTATGAAAGACTCTTGCCTAAGCAGTAATTGTCCTTTTTGAGGTTAGAAAGTCACTGGGGAGCACTGTCAGGAAGGAGAGCATTTCTGGCATGTTGAGAAGACAGGGCAAGTCAGAATTTCTGGGCAGAATGTGTCATAACTGTGTGTGTATGTGTACTTCTCTCCTTAATTCTCCTTTTTGATCTACCCTTCCAACGGGACTGTTGGGAGGGGTCAAAACAGCCTCGACTTGAAGCTCATTTGGCTAACAGGGGTCAAGATTTGGAGGCTCCAAACAATATGAGGTCACTAGGCCATTCAAAATGGGCAGATCAGTGCTAGTACTTGGTGGTCTCCAAGTGGTCTCTGAAATTCAGGGTTTTGAGAGTTAAAACATCTGGTGCAGCTCGCTGTAGGTCCCTTGTCCTTGTGCAGTGCAGGACTCAATGCAAATCTTAAGGGCTGTTTCCTTCCTCTGTCTAGGTAACATTCTTCTAGTCAATGGTACTGCATGTGGAGAGATAAAAATCACAGATTTTGGACTTTCCAAAATCATGGATGATGACAGCTACAACTCAGTTGATGGCATGGAGCTGACATCGCAGGGGGCTGGTACTTACTGGTAAGTGATGCCTGGGGCACTTGCAAGATCGAGAACTGTTTATAAATGGCTTTGGAAGTGTGTCAGCTCTGTGTGTGCTGCCATTGACTGTGACAGCTTGGTACACTGGAGGTTTGAGACTCTGGAAACTGCTCTTGTTGTCACACAGCTCCTTTTGAGGCTGGCAGCTTTTTGCTGTTCAATAGGTCAGTGTTTGAAAACCAGCTCATATTTAAAAGCCTGGTAAAAAGCTGCGTATGCTGCTGAGATAGCGAGCTCCAGAGTGGGACTTGGCTGCTCTTTCACAGTCCAGAGTGGCTTTGTCTCACATCTTAAGCAAGAACGAGGGAAATACTGTAACTATATTGAACCTGTTTGGAAATTCAGGTGCATCAGGGCGATGAAAAAGAGTATTCCTCTGAAATGAGGAGGTGAAGATCCATAGTTATCTCTTGAAAGAGAGAAGAAGGTATTGTCTGTAGCCAGAGCTTTACTCAAATGTGTTTTCAGCAGTTCTTCATCTTCTGTGCCAAGTGTCACTGTATCACCCTTGGCTGAGAGCAGACCCTTGGTGAGTGCCACCAAGTGTGTGACTCTTAGATGTCACCCAAGCTGCAAACTGTCACCATGGGCAACAGAACATTGGTTGGACCATTCTGTGTTGTACAGCTTTGTTCTGTTCCTAAAAAATGAAACTAGCTGTACCCTGAGTGAAGCTGAGTGTCTTTAACTGGGGCATGGCATCTGGGCTTGTATTTCTAAAAATATGTATTTTGGCTGTGTGCTCTCATTGTGGAATTGTTGGCCAAGCCCTTTCAACAGCAAATACCAGTTTTGAAGATAAAAGAGAATGGGCTTGTTTTACGTGCTCTGGTGAAAAGAAACCATCTGTGCCAACTAGCTCAGAACGTGGATGTCTGGAGAGTCCTTGGGATCACTGTTCCCAGAAAGAGTAGGCGTTGGTAATCTTGGCCCAGAGATGCACAGGAATGAAATGGGACCCTTGAGTCCCAAGCCAGTATCTGATCATAGAATTTTCTGTTCTAAATGAAATAATGGCAAATACTTGAAGCTGCTGCTCATAACTTCTTAACACTTCCTTCTAATCAGGTATTTGCCACCAGAATGTTTTGTGGTTGGGAAAGAACCTCCAAAGATTTCAAATAAAGTTGATGTCTGGTCAGTGGGAGTAATCTTCTATCAGTGTCTATATGGCAGAAAGGTAAGAAGATATTTAAATCCTTTTCTTAGTGATGTTTCCCAAACCTTTTGGGAGGCAATCCAGGTTTCTGTTTCCTTCTCCACAGACTTAAAATGGGCTCCCTTGTCTCCTTGCCATCAGTTCCAGGGCAGAGTCCATGCTAATGGAAGTGGGGAGCATAGACTAGACTGTGTTGTGCTCTACCTTTAGTATTTCCTTCAGAAAAGACATTCTGCAGAACATCTCTTTCCGCTGGGCGTGTTCCCACTGAGGCTGTTTTGGGTAGGACAGGTGTGTCATTTATGGTCTGAGGTTTTTGGTCTGGTCTTGTCTGTGACACTCAATGCCCTGAGTCTTTGTTGGTCTTCATGGCTGCAAGTGCTTAGGGAGGAAAAAAATAGGTACAAAGACCCGCTTTAGAAGTTTGTAAGATGGCTTTTGGAAGGGAAGAGTGTGGATCAGGAAAAGATGATTTGTCATGAAGAAAGGTATTTTGTTTTCTGATAGCCAGAGAGAGAGGATGGAGAAGGGAAAGGATTCCATGGGCTATTTGTTTTCGGGAGTTCCTGGTAACCAAGTGTTGTGAAAGCCAGGGCTGACACACGTGTGCTGCTCAGTGCTGTCAGTCAGACACGTGGAGCCAGCCCCGCAGAGATGAGTGGCTGAACCTCTGCCAGCTCAGAAGGATGACAAATGCTAACAGACCCACAAGATCTGGAAGTGGGTGGAGACACCTACTAGCCAAGCCAGACATGTTCCACCTTGATCCCTTTTGTTTGCTTGAGCATGGGAGCAATGCATCCTGGTCCTCTGGTATCCATTGCACCTTACCAGCAGTTGTGGGTTGCTTGCCTGGAAAAATACTAATGTCAGGTGATGATAAACAGTACAGCTGTGGGATTTTTATGCCTGTTACCAACCTTTAACAACTTTTTTTTTTCTTTTGGTAGCCTTTTGGTCACAACCAGTCCCAACAGGATATTTTACAGGAGAACACAATCCTGAAAGCTACTGAGGTGCAGTTCCCCCCAAAGCCAGTAGTCACACCAGAAGCAAAGGTAAGTCTGTTTGAGGGTCAGGGCAGCATAGGCAGTTCCAGCCTCCTGATTTCCATAAAACCTGCAAGAATCCTGTGTTTAATGCTCACCTATGACACAGTGATCAGTGGCTTTTGCATGCTCCATCATTGGAGATGTTCAAGGCCAGGCTGGATGGAGCTCTGAGCAGCCTGGTCTAGTGAAAGGTGTCCCTGCTCATGGCAGATAGGTTGGAATGACATGAGCTTTAAGGTCCTTCCAACACAAACCATTCTGTGATTCCNCATTCTGTGTTGTACAGCTTTGTTCTGTTCCTAAAAAATGAAACTAGCTGTACCCTGAGTGAAGCTGAGTGTCTTTAACTGGGGCATGGCATCTGGGCTTGTATTTCTAAAAATATGTATTTTGGCTGTGTGCTCTCATTGTGGAATTGTTGGCCAAGCCCTTTCAACAGCAAATACCAGTTTTGAAGATAAAAGAGAATGGGCTTGTTTTACGTGCTCTGGTGAAAAGAAACCATCTGTGCCAACTAGCTCAGAACGTGGATGTCTGGAGAGTCCTTGGGATCACTGTTCCCAGAAAGAGTAGGCGTTGGTAATCTTGGCCCAGAGATGCACAGGAATGAAATGGGACCCTTGAGTCCCAAGCCAGTATCTGATCATAGAATTTTCTGTTCTAAATGAAATAATGGCAAATACTTGAAGCTGCTGCTCATAACTTCTTAACACTTCCTTCTAATCAGGTATTTGCCACCAGAATGTTTTGTGGTTGGGAAAGAACCTCCAAAGATTTCAAATAAAGTTGATGTCTGGTCAGTGGGAGTAATCTTCTATCAGTGTCTATATGGCAGAAAGGTAAGAAGATATTTAAATCCTTTTCTTAGTGATGTTTCCCAAACCTTTTGGGAGGCAATCCAGGTTTCTGTTTCCTTCTCCACAGACTTAAAATGGGCTCCCTTGTCTCCTTGCCATCAGTTCCAGGGCAGAGTCCATGCTAATGGAAGTGGGGAGCATAGACTAGACTGTGTTGTGCTCTACCTTTAGTATTTCCTTCAGAAAAGACATTCTGCAGAACATCTCTTTCCGCTGGGCGTGTTCCCACTGAGGCTGTTTTGGGTAGGACAGGTGTGTCATTTATGGTCTGAGGTTTTTGGTCTGGTCTTGTCTGTGACACTCAATGCCCTGAGTCTTTGTTGGTCTTCATGGCTGCAAGTGCTTAGGGAGGAAAAAAATAGGTACAAAGACCCGCTTTAGAAGTTTGTAAGATGGCTTTTGGAAGGGAAGAGTGTGGATCAGGAAAAGATGATTTGTCATGAAGAAAGGTATTTTGTTTTCTGATAGCCAGAGAGAGAGGATGGAGAAGGGAAAGGATTCCATGGGCTATTTGTTTTCGGGAGTTCCTGGTAACCAAGTGTTGTGAAAGCCAGGGCTGACACACGTGTGCTGCTCAGTGCTGTCAGTCAGACACGTGGAGCCAGCCCCGCAGAGATGAGTGGCTGAACCTCTGCCAGCTCAGAAGGATGACAAATGCTAACAGACCCACAAGATCTGGAAGTGGGTGGAGACACCTACTAGCCAAGCCAGACATGTTCCACCTTGATCCCTTTTGTTTGCTTGAGCATGGGAGCAATGCATCCTGGTCCTCTGGTATCCATTGCACCTTACCAGCAGTTGTGGGTTGCTTGCCTGGAAAAATACTAATGTCAGGTGATGATAAACAGTACAGCTGTGGGATTTTTATGCCTGTTACCAACCTTTAACAACTTTTTTTTTTCTTTTGGTAGCCTTTTGGTCACAACCAGTCCCAACAGGATATTTTACAGGAGAACACAATCCTGAAAGCTACTGAGGTGCAGTTCCCCCCAAAGCCAGTAGTCACACCAGAAGCAAAGGTAAGTCTGTTTGAGGGTCAGGGCAGCATAGGCAGTTCCAGCCTCCTGATTTCCATAAAACCTGCAAGAATCCTGTGTTTAATGCTCACCTATGACACAGTGATCAGTGGCTTTTGCATGCTCCATCATTGGAGATGTTCAAGGCCAGGCTGGATGGAGCTCTGAGCAGCCTGGTCTAGTGAAAGGTGTCCCTGCTCATGGCAGATAGGTTGGAATGACATGAGCTTTAAGGTCCTTCCAACACAAACCATTCTGTGATTCCGTGATTACTGCGGCTGTCAGGCTGAGCATTGAGCACTGTGTGCCTCTGCCCATGCTTCTCTGGTACAAGATGAGCTTTAGTCCAAGAGCTGTGTCGTGACGAGGGTGACCACAACAAGTTTCTCTGGTCCCTGACTTTAAGGTAAAATCGTCGAAAACAAAGGAGTGGGAACAATGGAGTAGCCCAAAAAGAAAATTACTTTAATCGTAAAAGAAAACAGGGATGATGCCCACAAACCAAACACTGTGTAGGGACTGACTCCAAAGACCAGAAACAGGGTGGAAGGGGCAACATATAGACTTGGAGGTGGAACACTCTAGAAACATGACCATATAAGGAGAACCAAGTAACCAATAGGGGGACAGAACTTGGACTGATTACCATAATAGCCTCAAAGGCTTATGGGAGGGGTTCCAGACTCACCCTAACTTAAATGTCTCCCAAGGCTTGAAGCTAGTGCTTAAGTCTTTTGAGGTACGATCTAGCTGCTTTGCAGCTGGGCTAACTGCTACATCTCTCCCTTTCTGTTTTACAATAAAAATAGAACTGAACAAATTTTGTAAAATGTTGTAAAAATATCCAAACAGACATGGAAAAAGTAACAATGTAACAGTAACAATCAGAAGGAGTAGTTGTCCTGTTTTAACCATGGATAGTATCCAACCTTTTAATCCCCATCCCTTAAATAGTTGTCAATCCAATTTTGGTTTTCTACTTGGAGTTTTTTGAATCCCTCTCTTAGTATCTGGATACTTTTATGGATGGATTTATTGTGACTGGAAAGGTTCATACAGTACATTCTCTTGAAGTCTTCACAGCTGTGCCTGTGTGCTAGGAGTAGGAAGTCTGTTGCTGCCCTGTTCTGCAAGGTGGCGTCTGATGGTATCAACATCTTAGAGCAGAGGAGGTAGCATTGATTTGTTTACTTAGTAGGTACCCAAGGTGACCTAATTGTCTTAGGGTTTTGGCTTCAGCTACTCAAGGTAATGATAGGGAATCTGCTATTCTTTTGCTCTTGCTCCAGTAGGTGATACCATCTTTACAATCAGCTTCGAAATAATGTGCGGATCTTTTTGCTGTGTTTTTTATGTTGTGAATCATTTTAATGTCAGGTGCCAGCAAAGTAAGCCTCCCCAAGCTATGAGGTCTGCCCTTGATACGAGAGGGAATACTGGGCCATGCTCTATCCCTGCAAATGAGAAACACACCCTGTGTCAACTGGAGTGGGTGATCACTGGACCAGGAAATGATGGAAGAGGTGTAATTACACCATCGGCTCTGATTTTTGTAGGCAGGATGGTAAGGGGACACATCTTTCCTGATAATTCTTTTTGTAATTTTGGGCCTTTCATTTTCCCATCTTGGCCTCTAATAGAATTTGACACAAAAATCCATTTTTACAGAGCCAAGAATTTATAATTCTTGATGTTCGAGTGGTGCATGTGGGAGTTTCTAAGTCCAGTGGTCCCAGGTGTGGGCAGAGTTGTGTTTCCATTTGCCATCGGGGCGCCACTTTGCATACTACGGATGGCATCCTCAGTTATTGGCCACACATCCGCAGGTAACCCCCCAAGGCAGGTGGAAAAGGGGCTGTCAGGGCTAGAAACAGATAGGCATGAAGTGTCTTGTTTCATGGCTTTCACTAAGATTATCCATACTCTGTGTTTGAGCTGTGAGGCTATCCATCCACGTTTGCAAAGGTTAGAACTGCAACCAGGCTGAGGGAGGTAAGGAGGACCTTTTTAAGTGTCATTTTCAGAAGAGTTGTCTGGTCCAGAGGCTTCAGTTGTCTGATGTGTCTTGATCTGGGGCAGGCTTGGGGGTTCCTCTCGTAAATCCTTGCTTGGTGTCCGCAGGTAAGGTTTGATGTTTTTTGTTGGGATCCACTAAGGTTCTTTACCTGTGGAGACACAAGTGTATCCCTTCCCCCAGGTAATTAATGGAAATGCCCCTAGAATTTGATTAGTTTCCAGGTTTTTTAATACTGGTAGCTTTTCTTTTAATAGAGCCTGTCAGGTGTTTGAAAAATGTCTTGTGATAGGGGGATTATGCTCCATAAAGGAATTGTTTAAATAATTAAAAACATATGCAGCTTTGCTTAGTCTGTCTGCAGTGAACAGGGTCTCTACTCCCCCTTTCTGTTTATCTAAAAGATCTTTTAGAGACCTGTGGGTTTCTTCAATGATTGCTTGACACATGGAGGAGTGGGGAATACCAGTGATGTGGGTAGTTCCCCATTGACTGAAAAAGTTTTTTATCTTTTTAGAGGCATAGGCTGATCCATTATCAGTTTTTATCTCCTGGGGGATACCCAGGGCTGCAAATGCTTGAAGAAAGTGTTTAATTGCTTCTTCCATTCTTTCTCATATGTGTGCTGGTGCAAAGATGGCACCTGAAAAAGTATCTACAGATACATGAATGTATTTAAATCTACCAAAAGACGGATATGGTGTAATATCTGCTTGCCATTTTTGTAGACTTTGGAGTCCTCGAGGATTGACTCCTGCCCCTATAGATAGTAAAGAGGTCTTTTGGCAACTGGGGCACATACTTATAATCACTCTGGCTTGGTCTTTGGTCATGTTAAACATCCTGTGCAATGCATAGGCATTTTGATGAAAAAAATGTATGGCTGAGCTTTGCCTGTTCAAAGATATTTGGTAGCGTTGTTTGTTGCAGCAATGGAAAGTGTATCTGCCTGGATGTTACCTTGTGTCAATGGTCCAGGTGTGGCAGCAGATATGCATAATAAAATAAGGGTGCTGACTTTGGGAAAGAAGAAAAATCTCATTTTTAAGCAAAGAAAACAAGGGATCCTTATCAATATCTTTCAGAAATTAATTTTCAGCCTTTTCTACAATCCCTGCTACATATGCTGAATCTGTAATTAAATTAAAAGGACAAGTAAATTTAGAGAATGCTCTAATGACTGCAGTCAATTCTACAATTTGGGAAGAACCTTCAACAATTTCAATATCTGTTTGCCAGTTATTGGTTTCTGGATCTTGCCAAGTTATTACTGGTTTATGTGATTTTCCTGACCCATCTGTAAATAATGTAAGGGCTTTGAGGCATTAATCACTTTTTAAAGGTTTAGGAATCAGAATAAAATCAGAACACAACAATTTGTGTTTAGGATAATGGATAGAAATTTGACAAGGGCAGTTCTCTAAAGCAATTTGAAGGTGTTCTGATTATTGTAGAAGCTAATTTAAATGAGTGGACGTTAAAGGGAGATAACTGAAAAATCTTTTCTGGCCAGGGAAAGTAAGCGAGATCTGGCTCTTATGGTTAGCTGAGCCATCATTTCAGGCTGTGTAGTGATGGTTTTATTTGGTTGATGGAAAGAAAAACCCATTCTAAAATTAACAGTGGGTAACTTGGGATCCCATGGAAAGATTAAACCGTAAGGTTGGGGTCTCTTTCCTAAAATCACAAGCAAAAAGGGTAATAGGGGGTCCATCCAGTGTGCTTGGTGAGTTTGTATTGCCTGAGATACTTTATTTAGTGCATCTCTTGCCTCTGTTAGGTGTCTCCTTTCAGTAAGACAAATAATGGTTCCAGGTCTGCATTTGAGATTCCAAACAAGCACCTTACCCAGTTGATAGTACCTAGAAGCTACTGCATATTGTGCAAGGTCTGAGGGTTTCCACTGAGTTGTAGAGGTTATGGCTGTATGGTCTGTGAGGAAATCTGGTATCCTAAATACCTCCATGGAACAATTCTTTGTACCTTTTCTTTTGAAACGGGTCAATCCCACCTGCTGAATGGCATGGATGCTGTTTGCTAATGCTGCATCCAGTGTTGAGGTATCCCTAGCAGTGAAAAAGATGTCATCCATGTAGTGTATATGATGACCTGTGGATGAACCTCACAGACTGGTGTTAAAACTTTGACCACAAACCACTGGCATATCGTGGGACTGTTTTTCATACCCTGAAGAAGTATAGTCCAATGATACCTCTGGAGAGGAGCTTGCCTATTAATTGTTGGAATAGAAAAGGCAAAGCGAGGTGCATCGTCTGCGTGCAGGGATATGTCAAAAAAACACTCCTTCAAATTAATGATGGTTGGTTGCCAGTTTTTGGGAATCATGGTTGGTGAAGGGAGGCCTGGTTGGAGAGCACCCATAACCTCATTGAGCTTTCTGAGGTCATGTACGAGCTACCATTTGTTGCTACTCTTTTTAATAATGAAAATGAGGGTGTTCCAAGGACTGGTGGTAGGTGTTATATGTCCTTTCTCAAGTTGTTCCACTACTAGAGAGTTTAGTGCAGCCAGTTTTTCTTCTGGGAGGGGCCACTGATCAACCCATATGGGGTTATCAGTTTTCCAAGTTAGTTTTAGTTGGCTACGCTGCTCAGTGGTCCCAGTTAAAAATCTGTCTCTAGGCGGATCGCCCATTGCATCAGCGTGGCTCTTCTCCGTAAAACTATGGGCATGTTTGTCTTAGTTCTTACCACAAATGGTCTAATTGTGGCAATGCAACTGTCAGGCCCTTTCATTTTTTATCAATTCCACACTTCGGAAACTGTCACTGTCTCCACCAATCCCAGACAATGTTCCTGCAGCAGCTGCAATGGTCCAGTTAGGAGGCTGTTTGGAGCATGAGATGACTGTCATGTCTGCGCCTTTATCTACAAGTCCTGTTAAAATAATTTTTTCATTATTGAGTTCTAAAGTGCAGGTAATTTTTGGTTGATCACAGCTAATTAATTACCTGTGTCCACATTACTTCTGCATTCTTACCATCATCCGGTTCAGGGAGCAGTGTGGCTTGTGCTATGATCAGTCCCTGAGGTATAAAGCAGGGTGGATCAGGAGACAATGTTAAAACTGTAATTTCCTGTTGTGGTGTTACTGACAGTACAGATGGTAATACAAAAAATCCCTCAATCCTTGCTGGGCAGTTTCCTAGAATCAATAGTTCACGAGGCCAGTCTTCAGACCCAAGTTGTCCTGTTGAGATTGTGTGAGCAGTCAGTTAAGACAACAGATTTTGCATTCACCAGCTCCAGTTTGGCTCCTGGTGGTAGGGCAGTTAGTAGCCAGGAGATGAAGTGCTGGAGTTCAGTGCCACGTGGTCGCTGATGGTTGCTTGGGCCAGCTGTCTCTGTGAGGATAGGCATTGTTGGCTTGGGCACTTGTGTCATAGCACGAGGCAGCCTCATGCTCCGTTGGCAATTTTTTGCTGTGGTCTGGGGTAATTCCCTTTTGGGCAACCTCAGCCTTTACCATGAGCTGGATATCCTCCTTTCCCTTGTGGACAGTCTCTTCTAAAATGTCCTTGCTAGCCGCAATGGAAACATGTACTGATGCCTTGAGGATGTTGTCGGGGCCCCTTAAATGGGAATTTCAGGAAGGAATTTCGGCACTGGGCTTGTCATGTTGGGCCTGTTCCCAAAAAGTCAAAAGCTTCCTGTTTCTGTCACAAAAAACTAATTCTTGTTTTGTCTTTGGGGTGCTGTAGGCTTTCATCAGGAGGTGTCTGGCGTATCGAAAGGAGGATCGGATAGATGTCCAGCAGCTGGCCTGTGACCCCTACTTGCTGCCTCACATCCGCAAATCTGTGTCCACAAGCAGCCCAGCTGGGGCTGCAATTGCATCAACCTCTGGATCATCCAATAACAGCTCTTCAAACTGAGACAGAGTAATAGGCCAAAAACTGCTTGAGAAACCATCAAAAAGACTTTCAGAAACACCTTTGGAACAGAGGAATCCACAAGGGTCTCAAGAAACCTGTACCAGGTGCTTTTTTCTCTTGCTTTTTTCCATCCATAGAGCATGACAACATCAACTCTCATCAAGAAAGCCTTCGGCATCTAGGCCAAGCCATGTGGATAGGAGATGGCTTGAGGCTTATCCAGTCAGTGACCACGAAAGGGTGGCTGCTCTAAGCAAGGAGGAGAAACTCAAGAAAAAATAGAGAAAGACACATGGTTCCATGTACTGTGAACTTCTGAACATGCAGCCTTGGGAAATCCAGGACACCGTGTGTGCTTCATATGAAGAATGTGGACTTTGGAAAAAAGACTGGGCTAGTCCAGTGTTGATATTTAAACATTGTTCTTTTTCTTTTAATAAAGTTTAGGTAACATCTCCTGAAAAGCTCGAAGCACCAAGGTTCAGCTGGGGATGGTATATGACTCTTTGCCCTTTGGAGGGGAAAAAAGTTGATCCTGCCTGTTCATGGCACTAGTGTTAGTGTTTTACCCCTAATTAATTTCAATTTTTTAAAAATAACAGTTTTTTGGAAGAAAACAGTTTTCTGGTCTCAGTGAAACCCGTATTAGCAGGTTTGTGGTAGTGTCCATTCTTGCAGCTGATGCAGCTTTCTACTCCTTTGGGGTGGCCTCTTAGGAATGATTCGCCTTCTCAGGAGGGTGGTGAAGGCCTGGGAGAGCAGGCCTGTGTCACTCTGTGATCAGAGTGGGTCACAGGTTCAAGCTGCCACAAGGTCTCAGCTGCTGCCTCATTGCTCTCACAACGGTTGCACCTTTTAACGTGTTGAAGTGCTGTTGTTTTTGCAGAGCCAGCCCATTGTGCTCATACCAAGCTCTCCACACTTGTGAGCCTGATCTTGGCAGGCTGGCAGAGAGCAGACAGGGCTTGGTGCATAGCTCAGGTGCCACAGGTGTGATCTGTGCCCACACAGCTCTCTACTGATCCAGTTCATGGTAGAGCGTTCCGAAACTGAAGACCTTCTGCTCCTCTCCGTTGTGTGACTTGGCAGCAAAGCTTCCTCTCTCCCTTAACACTTATGAAACTTGCTGCCCTCACCGAATTTGATTTCAGATGGCAGGGAATGAGATAATGTTCTTGAAAGGAGCAAACACTCTAATTATCGTCTCCCTCCTGTAGTCTGTCTGGAGGAGTCTTGTACCTTCAACTGGATCTGCCTGCCTGGTGTGAAATGGGAGCCTCCCACTCTGCTTCCTTTTCCCTCCCACATTGAAGGAAAACTGAAAACACGAAAAGTGCAGCAGTTGAACATGTGGCAGCCAGGTTGGAGTGCTCCTAACATGTGGCAGGAGTTCCTAGCCAGAAATATTTAAAGATGCAGTGTTGAGCAGGGTTAGTTCTGGAGGGGGGGAAGGTGAGCTCTGCACTAGTGCAATTCAGGATGATGATTAAAATACAAACCACCCTGTGCACTTCCCAGCCCAGTCCCTGGACCACTGTGGGCTCAGGGATTGATCCTTTGTGGGACAGCTCCAGGACTGTACCCACAGCTGTGGCAGCCTGTGGGCTGTTTGGGTGGCTCTGTTACCCCAGTGGCATCTCCTGGCAAGTGCTGTTCTCCATCATGCACTCAGAACTGCTACTTGTCTGCCTTATTGTAAGCCATCATCTGCAAATACTGTGCTTAAACTTGATCAGGAACTTGCTAACTGTTAAATGGAGCAGTCTATTGGAATCAAGCAGCAGGCCAGGGAAGTGGAGAACTCTGCTGCTTTGAGTTTTCTTACTATTTTTGTAGTGACTCTTGGGCTTTTAATTGGATTTACTCCCTTGCAGCTGTATTTAAGGGGATGTCTGAACTGCTGTAGTGTTTTAGACAAAGAACAGAAATACTGCATCTTTAAATCCTCAGCCATCCTCTCTTAGCCATTTCCATGCCTGCTGCTCTAAGCCAGAAGTTAATTGTCCAGCAAGCAGCTTCAACATGTTTATTCAGCCTTTGTCAGGAGAAATCAGGGTTGATGCTTCATCCCATTTACCAAAACTGGTGATTTGGTATCTGTCTACATTGGGGAGAATTCTAAAAGGGTTTTTTCTATCCTGGTCCCATTGTTTCTTGGCCATCCAGTGTGTGCATCTCTGTGGATGTAATTAGTTTTGTGTCAGAAGCATTTATTCCTGCTGTGCGACACCCATCCAGGGCCAGGGGACAGTGACGGCCTTTTGGGGCTGATGGATTGGAAGAAGAACCCTGGTAGAATTCTATAACACTTCCCTTGTTAAGATGGGTTTCACTTCCAATAACAGACCCTATTGCCACACTGTTCATTTACTTAAAGTGTATGAAGAATTTGTAACTTAAACCAGGCCAGACTGTTTTGGCTCTACCCAACAGATGAGACATGGATATTAAAATAAGTTTTAAGAAACTCATTTGCTTGGCTTTTACTGTTTTTCTGCTCTTGGCGTTGGCATGAGCTCTCTTGCAGTGGCTGCACAGAGATGATACAGGACAGGATCAGGAAGGATGGAGGAGGGGTGCATTCTGTAGCTCAGAGCAGTGAGATCTCTGCATCAGAAGGGGAATTGCTGAAAATTACTGAGTCACTTAGTTACTGGTGTTGATCTTGTCCTGGAACATAAATTAGAAGGCTGAGGTGGGTTTGTCCCTCGTTTCCTGTAGAATAGCAGCTGTCTTTAGAAGCCATATATGTTGAGGACATAGAAAAACCCACCTTTTCTGTTGATAAAAATCTGTGGGTCACAACCCCCCAGCCCATGCATACCCAAGTCTCTGCTCTCAGTCATCTGCAATAATCACACTGAGCAGTGATGAAATTCAGCACCTTTAATTTCTTGGGACTGGGCCTTGTCAGCTTTACAAGAATACATAACAGAAAATGAAAAAGGACCTTGGCAGCTGAAGATGTTGAGTCTGTTGTATCTGGAGTGGGGAGTGCTGAGGCCCTTGACACATCCAGTGCCTCTGTAGGCATATGGAGCCACTGTGCTTGGCATCGCCAGGCTCCCAGGAGCCAGGGCCATACCTGCCTCCAGAGCTGCTTCCTCAGGTGAACAGTTACCAGGCCCCAGGTTACTCTGCAAACCTGACCTGGCCTTCACTGTGCCTGAAGTCAAACTCAGTAAAGTGCAAGTGAAACCAAACACTGAGCAAGCTTGGCTCCCTCCCTGCTGCTGCAATTGATCATTTTTCAGCCCCCTGTTCCAGTTCAGATGATGTGATTGAGATTTGGGCTGGGAGAGGTGACCATGGTGCTTCAGTAGCAGCAGCATTGTCCAGCAGCGGGTAGGCAGGTGCCTGCATGTACAAGAATAGGTGTGGGGGCCACACCTTGACACCCACAGGATCAGGATTCACCGAGGAGCTGCCTCGCTAGATGCATTGCCTCCTACATTCACAGTGGAGTCATGCTACAAATGAGCTTTCCTCTGCTAAGTGGGCCTGTCCCAGTTTATTTTGTGACGTGGCAAACCCACTATGTGAGCTTTGCGACCTCTGCCAGTGTCTGCCTGGGGTCTGCTGCTGGAGGATGTTGTTTTCTGGGTGCTACAGAAAGTAGTTCAGTTAAGCAGCCTTAACCTAAACCCTCCTGCTAGCGTGGAGGGGAGAGGAGATTTTGGGAGCATAATTAGGCACAGCCCTGACTCCCACTCAGCATGGACCTAACCTTTGCTGCCACATGCTGATGCATCTTTGCACCGAGATGCTGATTTCCATAGCTGCACATGGCTCTGCCTGTGGTCTCTGCTTCTCCGTGGCCCCTGCACTGCCCTCAGGGACAGCTGAGGCCCCCTGGCCATCACCATCACCCTGGGTGGGGCAAAAGGCCAAACAAACACAGAGCATCTCAGCCTCCCCTCGCTACATTCACATCCAGAAGCAGGCTCTTGACCACAAGGATACTATTGTCTGTTCTGGGAGTGAGCCTGAGACACGCTCCCACTCCATGCTTCAGCTGCATGGGCCAGGAGAAGCTGCTGGTATGCGCTAATGGTGAGGAGCTGCATGCTGCCACCAGCTCCATATGCTCTTCCCTGCTCTTCTGCTCACAGCCTGCATCTCCTCCTGGGATGGGTTACTGTAGTCTTTCTTCTTCCTCCACCTTCAGCTGGAGTTTGTGTTTCACTCACTTTGTTGCTATTCATTTCCAAACACATTCAGTGAAGGGGAGACTCAAATGCTTCGAGTTGATTCGGGAAAGCCTGAAAATAGAGGTTATCTGCCATCTGCCCCAACAGTGTGGGATAGGGCTCACCAGCCCCCAGGCAGCCCTAGCCAGGAGCTGCTTTCCCATCCTCTTTTGTTTGGGCTGCAGGGATGGTGCAGAGCAGTGCCATGGTCCAGAGTTAAAATACAGGGATGGAGATAAAAACACTGGAATGAAGATAAAAATGCAGGGATGCTGTAAGCAGCAGCAGGATGAAGATAGGAAGCCTCATTCAGCCTCATATTCAGGCCAGATCTCCCATTCCCACCTGGGCTGCCCTGTGGAATGCCAGCAGCAAAGTTACAAGGTGATTGGCTCTGCCTTGCATTCAGAGGAAGAAAAAATCCAGAGCTCTGCTCAGCCCTGTCCTCTCCTGCCTGAAGGCACCAGCTACGTGGGAGCCACGAGCACGCGCTGCCCTGTCGGAAACTGCCTTGCTCTTGGCTCAGCTCCACATCAGGATCAGGACTCCAAACCTGCTTTGTTCAGCATTGGCTCATCCCAGCTCCTGCTAATCCTGAAAATCCACACACTCACACTCAAACCCAGGAGAGTGGCTGGGATTGATGCCAAAACTCCTCCGGCTAAAGGAACTGGTGAGGGATGAAAGTGGAAGGGGACATGCCCCTGGGTATGAGGTAAGGCAGTGGGAGAGGTGGAAATGAAGGACTCGGGGCCAACTGTACCATACTGCTCTTGCTGGAAATGGACAGGGAACAGGGTGAGATCTCTGCTCTGTGATCCCATACCCACTCCCAGCAGGAGGAAGATGCCGTTCAGGTTGTGCTGTCCTCCAGTACTCTCCAGCTGCTTTCCCTCTCCACTCTGCAGCTCAGTTCCACCAATTTGCTCTTGAGTCATGCAGAGAAAGTGTTTTTCTAAAAGGCAAATTTCTTGTAAATGTCTGGAATTCCCTCTCTTCCCCTTTTCAGGAGCCCTCCAGGGGAGGCCAGGCAGGAAGGAGAGGCAACAGGCTCAGAAGGCAGCACTTCTCGTTGGGTAGCCCCCAGCCTTGTCTCGCCCCCGCAGCAGACAGCCAGGATCTTGGTGTTGGCCCTCACAAGGCTGAAGCGCCCTGAAATTCCTCACAGCAGCTCCAAGTAAGCACATCTGGTTTTAATAAATTATTAGCAGCTTGAACTTGCCTGACTTTTCAGGGCTGCCGAAGACAGAGCAGCAAAGAACTCTGAGAGCTGCCGTGTGGGGCACCCACAAAGGGACCCCATTTACAGTGCTGGGAGACAGCAAAGTTGGGAAGGAGGTCGGGGGGAAATGGGGCTGACCAAGCACGTTAAGGAGCCCTGGCCAAGCTCCATCTGCTCCTTGCAACGGCCAAAGGGACAGTTGGGCTGGAGGCAGGGAAAGGGCCCTTCCTTTTGGCCAGCATCCCTCTACCCGCAGCTGTGTGTCCAGGGGCTGATCCTAAACATTGTATTTCAGCTTCTGGGGGAGGAGCACCAGAAGCAAAAAGTAGGTGCCTCTGACACTCCCTGCTTGGTGGAGCCTCAGCTGCCAGCACCAAGACCACTCTCACAGTGTTGAAACCTAATGACAAAACCAAACCCTCAGGAGCATCATAATAGGGCCCCAATGACAACCAATATGCCTAGGGCTGTGAAGCAGCTGAGCCCCCACATGGTGTCCCCAGGCTTGTCCCCAGATGGAAGGGTGCAAATGCAAAGCTTGGGGATGAGTCCCTTGCTATACCTCCATGGGGTTCCCCAGCAAACCCCACATCCCAGCAAGAGGAGGCCAATCACCCTTGCTGCCTCCAATGCAAAGTCTGGAGCTTGGAGAGGGATCTGGACTGGCTGTTCCTGCCTGTCTCCAACAGAGAGAGTGACGTGGCCATTCCCTGCTGCTGTTGCTGCCGGCACAAGGGAGAAGGAGCCAGCAGACGCCAAGACAGCCTCTTCCCCAAGCAGTGACCTCAGTGCACAGCGCCTGCCAGGTGGGTGTTGCTCTTGGCCCAACCAGTCATATTTGGGGCCAGAACAAGGCTGAGGCAACACTGAGCTCTTAGCAGAACCTGATAGGTGCTGCTGGTCCCCAGCAAAACAAAGCCCCTGACACCAGAGTCCCCACACCAGCTGCTGCCCACAGGCAGGGCTTTGCTCTCCTGGAGCCCTAAGTCCCACAGAGAGCTGGGGGGAACGCTTTTGGAAGAGTGCAACAGAGCAGGAGATGCTACCTCCCTGGTCATACAATAAATAGACCCTTAGATCCTGCCAGTCCTCAGAAGTGGCCAGATCCTTCCTTCAGAAAATCTGAAGGCTACAGATGCTGTCCACAGGTCCCTAAATCATTTCCTCTAATGCCTCTGGCACAAGTAAACACGAAATGTGCCCCATTACAGCCCCTAACTTAGGAAGTCATGGGGTGCGTCACTGCCACTGAGCACCCCAGCTCCATATCTGGGGTTTCTCCACCACCTCTATGGTTGAGTCCCACTCCACGTTGGGGATATATTTTGCAACCTGCTGAGTATCCTGACTGACCCATTTTCTCCCAAATGCTCCTGACGAAGTCGGACCTCAAGTCAAAGGTGGACAAGTGGCTTGGATCTATCTCCAGAAATGTTTTTCAAACCTTCTGCAGGATGACTTTCACTCCAGCCGATGCTGTTTCACCCCATCCCACTGCAGTCCTTCCACTGCAACTCCCTACATGGAATGTTGCTTGTGCCAAACCCCAGATTTTATTTTTCCAATTAAATGACAGATACAGATGCTTTTGTCTGAGGGAATCAGCCACTGACACTGAATATTCCAAGTTCCAGGTAATCCTGGGATAAACCCATTGCTCCCAATAGATCTCCCCAGGCAAGGAGCATTCCTGAGATTGTAGCCAGAGGAGCAGTTGGCCGTCCCTGCACACAACCATGTCCCCTTGTCCTTGTCTGCCAGCAACTCATTAGGGCCAGAGGGGTCAGACAGCCTGGAAACATCCCAAGAGAAAAACACATATCCTCCCAATCCACTCCCTTGAGTAGCGACTCAACTGGCACTAAACCGGATTAGGAGGGGAGTAGGTAAGGAGCTGTTGGCCTGTGTTGAAGAAATTAATTAAGAAGTGTTAATTATCTGCTAATCACATGCAGCATAGGGGCCTCCAAGACACAGGATGAACCAGGCCAAGAAGTGGCAATGTTCCATGGGACCCAAAGCCTTTTGACTCTGCTATGTTCCTTCTTTCAGATGGGTTCAACTTCCTTGAAAGGGATGTCAGGTTTGTCCGGGATGGGTGGAAGGTCTCAATCATGGGACTTTACATCATGTCCAGCCACTGGTGTACCAGTGGGTGGCATCCTCCTGCAGTGGTCTCCCAAGTTTTTGGGATAGGAGTGAGGATCTGAATGGTTCCTTCCTCTCCTCTGGGTTGTCATGCTTGTTTCCTGCAGCAGCAATGGAGGCCAACAAGGCCTTTCTCTCAGTCCTGCTGCAATTAAAAATAATCCTTGCTTTAGGAAAACCAACAGCCCAGGTGCTGTTGTACTTAATTAGCTTTCCCAGAGGGTTTGCGTCCCCAAAGCCCATTCTGGCACTGGCTTGAAAGTCCTTCCTGCCTTGCTAGGAAACAACAAATTCCTTTATTTTCTGAAGAACAGAACATCCGTTCCTCACCCCCTCAGGGGTTTGTGCCATCTTGGGGCCAGATCCTGCTCCCTGCTCAAGGGGGCTCTGCCATCAGCTTAGTCTCATCAAAAGCATCAACTGCCCTGAATTTGTATGGCAGAATCTGTGTGTCAAGGACTGACTCTCTGTGCTCTCTGCACTGCTCAAAACCCAGGAGAGCTCGAGGGGATGAGGCTTCCACACCCTCAGGGATGTTTCCACAAGAATGGGCATCATGAGCATCACCCAAATGCAGCAAATGGATGCAAAAAGCCAGGAATATGCCAACTTCCAGTCTTTTCCATGTTTACTGCCTTCTGTGGGTGTCTTTTGAGGCCATGGGCAGCCCTGCTGGAGTGGTGGTATAAAAATAAAAGTTAAAAAGATTTAAAAGCCTTTTGTGTTCAGCTCCTGGATGTGGGATAGACCTGCATCATATATTGTGATTATTCTTCGTGCCATGCCCTCAGCAGAGCACCAGTAGCTGTAGAGCTGCACCAGCAGCCCATGGCTGAAGGTACTGAGCTTGTGCTGAAAGGTGCAGTGAGCTGTGTCCAGCTTCAGCGTCCACAGAGTTGCCCAGCTCTGTGTCACAAGGTTGCATGGAAGAGGATCCTGCTGAGCTGGCTGTGCCTGGGACGAAATAACTCTGCCAGGCACCCAGAGGTGCATGCAACGGTGTGTGGTGGGAGGTCACTGCAGCCCTTGGCTGCTCTCCCCGACTAGGTGGGGTTCCACGCTGAGAACCCGCAGGGGGACCCGACGCGGGACTGGCGGTACCGCGGGCATCTCTTCCACACCCTCTGCCTCGTAAAGAAGCATCGCGATCACCCAGAGTGTGGAGAGGACTGCGGGGGTTCTCTGCTGGTGGAGCCAACCATCCCGGGGCGTCTGAACGGACGCCCTGGCCAGGCTGGCTTCGCTTCTGCCACTCTCCCGCTTCGCCCCCAGACCTCCCGCCCCAGCGATGCGCTGCAGCGGGCGGAGCACCCCCGGGCTCGGGCCGCGCTCCGCTCTCTCGCCGCCGCTGGGCCGGGCCCCGGTCTGCTGACGCAGTGTCTGAGTCCGGCGCGCACGCCTCGGTTTTTTCTTACTTTATTTTGTAACATTTTTTTCCCCGCTTCTTTCCCTCCCTCTCCCTCTCGCGTCCCTCCTCCTCCTCCCCCTCGCCCCATCCCCCTCCCTGCCCGCGGCTCCGGCCCGGCAGGAGCGGCAGGAGGGGCCCGAGCGGAGCGGAGCGGAGCGGAGCGGGCAGCGCCGGGGATGGGGCGCGGCTCAGCGGGACCGCGGCCCGTCTGCTCCCCCCTGTGCCCCCCCCTCCGCGGCCCCTTCTGCTGTCTCCTCGGGCTCCAGCTGGTGCTCGGCGCTGCGCACCCAGGTGGGACCGCGCTCTCCCTCCCT
>VZTB01018196.1:188138-241608 GCA_013397245.1 Thryothorus ludovicianus
GGCCGGGCTCCCCCGGGAGGGGGTGGCGGGACCCCGGCGGCGGCGCGCACGGCGGCGGGGGGGAGCGCTTCGCGCATCGCATCGCTGTGGCTTGTTTTCTCGCGGAATGTTTTATTTGCTTTTACTACGGATTGTTTTAGTCCATCCCTCTCCGGTCGTGGTGCCTCCTGTCGCGTTTTGTTTTCTCCAGTTTGGTCGCGCAGTGATTTCTTCCCGTTCCGCCGCGTTTTCACTCCCTTTTATCACTCTTGAGTTTAACTCCTCGCGCCGAGCGGCCACGCAGCGCCGGCCGAGGCCGGCGGAAACGCTTCCGCGGCCGCGGGGGGGGCACCAGGGGAGCTTCTGGGCCGGGGGGCGGCCGCCAGCCCGCTGCTCTCCGCCGCCCCGCTCCGGCCCTTTGTCTCTCCGGGGAGGGCAGTTCGCGGAGCGGGAGGTCGGGAAGGTGCCGAAGGGGTTTGCTGGAGCTTGCCGCCCTCTCCCATCCTGACCACCTCCCCTCTCCCGAAGTATTAATCTTATGAAGAAGTGTCCACCGGGATCGGGGCTCGAGTGGGTATTTGCAAATTTTTTTTTTTTTTGCTTGTAACTCTCCACAGTAAAGTCAAGGGGTTGTATTTTATCTTCTTTTAACCTTCTGAAGGCACCATGAGTCAGATGCTAGTGGCTTCTCTGCATGATCCCTGAAATTGGTGTTTGGGATCCTTTTTGTCCCAGGACAGTCTAGCCTAGAAGAAACTGCTTTTGGGACTTCCTAGAATTATTTTGGCTCTATTGATAAAACCATAAAATTTCAAAAGAAAGCAAAATTGGCTACTTTTGCCTGAAAATGACAACCGTAAGCCCTTGGCCTATTTTATCAGAGCACATTTAGCAAATCCAAAGCAGATTTGGAGCTAGCAGCATAGGAGCACACTGATCTCCTGCCCTCACCTTCCCTTGCCCCCTTGCTTTCCCCTCTCCCCCAGTCTCAGTGCCTGGGGCTGAACCACCTCGCTCAAGGGGCAAACATGGAGTCATGGAGATGGTGACAGCGGGCAGCAATCCCATGCCAAGCAAGGGATCCGTTCTGGGATCAGAGGAGAAACTGCTTGGCTGGAAGACGGAGAAAGCAGGAAGCAATGGGAAAGGAGACCCCTGTACCCTGGGGCATTCGGAAGACCGTTGAGGATTTGTTGCTATTTGTAGATATTTCAGCTGGACTTTCCACAGAAACTCCTGTTAGATCGCCCCATAATTTGCTTGAGAGCCGTGGATTCTTCCTTCTGTGAGCTTTAAGGGGGTTACTTTGTTCCAACAAGGTTTTGCTACCTTTACAGGCTGATTATGGCTGTTTCATCCCAAAAAATGTCAGTGAGGTCCAGGTCTGGCAATTCCAAGGACAGAGGCACCTCTGTCCCGGCTGTGGGGCGGGAACAGGGTGGCAGCCGACCCCATGCCGGGCCTGAGCAGTGAACAAGGCAGCTTTCAGCAGCCGCCAGCCCACAGAGCTGTGTCAGTCGTGCCTTGCTGGTGCTGAGCACCCTCAGCTCTTTCTCCTCTCCATCCCCACTTTCAGCTGCTCCTGCTCTGCATCAGTCCCGCTTCGGACCCAGTGGACGAAGGGGGCAGAGGATGGTGCCAGTGGAGGTGCGACATCCAGGATCCTCCAGCACCTGGCTCATTTGCAGCTCAGAGAGGATCCTCACTGGGAGTTTGGGATCAGGATGGAATAGCCCCAAGAGTTCCTTGTTTCCAAGGACACTTTCAGTGAGGGCCAGCCCAGCAGGCAGCATTGATTCCCCTGGGGAGCTCTTGCTTCCTTGAGAGGTTTTTGGCAAACCGTCACCTCCAAGACAACCAGAAAGGTGGAGCGGGACTCTTGGCAGGAGGTTTGGGGCCCCTTGCTGGGATATCTCCTCCAGCTGACCCATCTGTGCAGCACTGTGTGAGCACCCACATGCCTCCCAGGGAAACTGAGGCAGCAGCTCCCATCCTGCCATGGCTGCAGACAGGACAAGGTCCTTGTCTCAGTGCCAGGACTTGATGCTGGATTGAACTTCCCACTTATCCAGTGCTCAGTGTAGGTTCTACCATGTCAGCTGTGGGGCAAGAGAGAACACAAAAGGGATGTGGAAAGAATTTACAGTCTGTAGAGCAAACAGAGCAGCCTTTGCATGAATTTTCCCATTTTCGCCGTCCTAATGGAAATAGCTTGTTGCATGGCAAATGAAGCCCCAAAAATTATATCTTGGTCTTCTTCAGCCTGTCTGGGAGGAGGAAAAAGGGGTCAGAGGTGTTAGCTTGGCTGCTGGAGCATGGCAGGGCAAAACAGACAGTGGAGACCTCACCTCCCCACTGTCTGCAGCCACAGCAGCTGCTGGGACATAGCAGCAGGGCTGGGGATAGTGCTGGTGCAAGAACGACAAGAGTGAAAGGAGATTTAAGTTAACCTTCCATGCAAAATTGTCCCCTTCCCCTAAAGTGAACAGCTGGTGTGGAGACCCCAGGAGGTGCTCCTCCATGTGCGAAGGCATTTTCAGGCGTGAGGTCTCTGTGATGGTTAAAGCCACGTTGCAGATTTTTCTCTCTGGCTTTATTTTCTCTCTGGCTGGATTTTGCACCTTTCGCTGCAGGCAGAGGCACTCTCCTTCAGTATTATTTCCTTAAGTATTTTCCAAGGAAACATTTTGCCCCAAAATCAAAGCAAATGTGTGCTCTGTGTGTTATCATCCGTCTATACTAAATAATTTTTTCCAGATGATAAATCCATCACAAGAGGCTCTGGTCCCGTTGCCTCAGTGGGCGCTTGCAGCAGAGAAGGGAAGGCTTTGATCCAGCTCTGCCAGAGGTCCCAGTGTTACCCACTGGATTATCATGCCCTGCTCAGCTCCGTGAATGCAGCTGGATCTTGGGTGGGATAGGGAATGGTGGCTGCCCTCCCACCCACTCCAGCCCTTCTTGAGCCAGCATTTCATGTAGGGTTGTTTAAGCAATTTGTAAAATTTGGTTCTTGATGTGCAGTGAGGAACAGGATTTTAATTAATCTGAACTGTGCGCTGCTCACAGAGCACTGACATTTTTCTCATTCCTGAGATTGCTTGGAGCCCAAAAGAGACCCACACAGATGCTCTTGTTCTTAAAGAACCCATCTGTAATTTTCTAAGTATTAGAAAATGATTAGTGGATTGACTTGCAAATTCCTGGGAGCACTCTTTAGACTAGGAGCAAAGGTTTGGCTGTTTCAGGGGGCACAGGACATTTTCCAATATCACCTCCATCCTGCACTGCACTGTGTGCTGTCGCAGTAGGGATGCATATGGGATTTTCCATGTCAAACAGCCTTGTTTGCAGGATGGTGCAGAGGTGGAATAGACAGATCGAGCTTTTCCCATTCCTTCACCTGAATCCAGACACGGCAGCTTGGGGCTCTGTACTAATGGCCCCATTACCCCAGTAATGCCTGGGAGTGCTAGGCATGGGGCAGGTGAAGGGCATTTGGTGGAAAGTTTCATGGTAAATATAAATTACAAAAAAAAAAATGTATGCGGGACACCAGAGACTGCTCCTGGTAGTGTGAATGTTCTTGGGTTTGGTGAATAGGAGGGTCCCTGTCCAGAGACAGTGCTCAGGGAAGTAACATTAGGAGTGGTACTGGAGAAACCAGGGAGGAGAAATCTTTGGATCTTTCATCATTTTGGGGGGAGTTTTCCTTACTAGTTTCAAAAAATTTGAGAAGTCTTCAGCTGACTATGCTGGAGACACCTCTCTGTGAGGACATGTCAGAGCTGTCCTGCACGTCACATCACACCACTGGCTAGTTCGCTGGCCAGGGGTTCTGGGGTGCTGGTGGGTGAGAAAATGGGGACAGTCAGAGGATCTGGGGCCAGAGCAGTGCTCAGGGGTGACTGTTTGGCCACTGTATCCTGGGAGGGAGCCTTTGCCTCTCCCACTGTGCTCTTGGTGGGTCCATTGCACTCCTCCATCCTGGCTGGAGCCCATTCAGTTGATGGTGCTGTCTTCATCTCCCTACATTCCTGGGGAGTCAGAACTTGTGGATGAAAGCAGCTGCTTGCAGGGCTGGAGCCTGGTCCAAGTCTAGGGAGAAATTGGGGAAAATTTTCATCCTTCTATCCTTTGCTGGGTACCAGACAGCAGATTCTGGGACTCTTGTCTCTCTTGTGGCTACTGCTGTGGTGAGTCCCTTGGGCTGCCAAGGGACAGGCATCCCTTCTGGAATGCATTCATTCATCTGTGTCCCAGGCAGGATGCTGGGAGAATGGGCTTCTTAATGTGTGCAGAGAGGCTGAAGTATGTGCCCCCCTTCCAAAACCTTTACGAGACAACAGGAGTGAGCAGGGTGATAGACAGCCACCGTCGTCGCAGCCGAGTAAGGTGCTCATCTCATACAGCTCTCACCATATAAACAGCAGCTCCTCTCTGACTGCTGGGCCAGCCAAGAGGAGCTTCTCAGCTCCAAGTTCACATCCTGTTGCTCCATACCCTCAACCAAACTACCAGAAGCTTCACTTTCTTCTTTGTAGCAAGAGGTCCTTAACTCCCTGAGGTCCGTTTTCAAAAAAATTAAGACAACCACCCACTTTTATTCTGGAGCTTGGCTTGTAGCACCCAGAGCTGCTTCTGGCAAGTCTGGCCCCAGCTGAGCCCCAGGGTTGTGCTGTGCTCGGTGAGTCTGTGGGATGTTTGGCATCATTTCTCATTTGCTGCAAACCTCTAATTTAGCAGCGTCAGGGGTGGGGGTTGTGTCTCCTCTCAACTCTGGAGCAGACGGGACTGATGCCCTTCCTGAGCCAAACGTGTCCTGGGGCTGCCAGTATGGCTGCATTTCCTTCCCCTTTATTTTTTTTAGTCTGAAGTTCCTCTCTAAGGAGTTGCACGGAGTTACTGATGCCAAAGGCAGCTAAGGGGAGGTCCAGCTGTGATGTCCTCCCTGCAGGCTGAGAATGCTCTCGTGTGGTGTGATCACTGGCAGCAGGGATGATCTAGGATTGCTGTTGGGAGCTCCCATGGACACAGCTGATGCTTTTCTCACTATTTCCTATTCCCAGCCTGCAGAAGGATGCACAGGCTCCATCCTTGGGCCAAAAACTGGTGCTCTTCATGGCAATGGCTATGCTTTTTGCTCTTCTCCACACCAAGACCATAAAGATAGCATCAGCCATGCCTGGACTGACTGCTGAAGCTGGGCGTTACTGGGAACTTCTCTCCAGGAAGGGGATTATCCTCCAGAGGAATTATTTGTCCATTAATACGAAATTCAAGATGGAGTTGGGACTTTTCTGTGACCCTGCTGTATCCCTCAGCAGAGCTGACTGGGCATGATCAGGGAGGCATGCCCCCCTAAATGTCCCTGGAAGGTGAATCATCAGGCTGACCTCTCCCCATTCCAGAAGTTTGCTCTTCTCCTCAGGGCTGTGCAAGCTGGGCCCAGCTGAGGCTCTGTCAAGTGAAACTCTCCTGTGTTTCATGAGCAATGATTTTTGTTTCTTTGTGGAGTCCCAAAATGGCTTGGATTGAAAGAGTACTTAAAGATATCTCCTTCTACCCCCTGACATGGGCAAGGACACTTTCCACTATCCCAGGCTGCCACAAGCCACATCCAGCCCGGCCTTGGACATTCCCAGGGATGGGACAGCCACAGATTCTCTGGGCAACCTGTGCCAGAGGCACTCCACCCTCACAGGGAAGAATTCCTTCCCAATATGCCATCTAACCCTGCCCTCCTTCAGCTTAAAGCCACTGTCTTGTCACTCCAGGAGCCCCTTTAGGCACTGGAAGGGGCTCTAAGGTCTCTCTGGGGACTTCTTTTCTCCAGGCTGAACTGCCTCCCAGCTCTCCCAGCCAGTCTGCATTTTTTTGTCTTCTTTTTCTATGTTTTTTTTTTTATTCCGGGGGAATTTTTCTTCTCTGTTGCTGATCTCTCCCCCATACTTGGTGCATCTCCACCATGTTTATCATGAATGAGTTCCCACTTTCTGCAGTTTTTCACCCATCAATGCCATGCAGGTTCCAGAGCCACTGTTCACCCTTGGGCTGCAAAAATGGGCTGAAAAGGTGGCAGTTTGGAGTAGATGGCTCGGGGCTGCTATGCCCTGTTTGCTGACAGGTGAGACACGTTACATGAGAAGGTTCAGGCTGAAACAGGGATTCCTTTCTGCACCCTCAGAGAGGAGCCAAAGTGGTGGCAGGGGCTGGCAGGGATGTGGTAACAGAGCCTCATAGTGCTGACATGTTGGGAACAGTGTTTGCTTTCAGTTGTAATTGCAGCCAGAGCCCTGGGGCTGCTCTAGTCCAGGATAACTGGGACTGGGGTCCAGCTGTAACTTCAGTCCTTTCTTGAATTTGCTCCCTGTGTTTATCACTGTTGATGGGAGGGTGACAAATGCAATGGAGCAGGAATGCTCTGGGTGTCCTGTTGTGAGTTGCTGAGCTGGAATGTGCTTGTGGCTGGGTGGTGCCAAAGATGCCCATCCATGTCGTTCTGTAGGGCTTTCTCTCTCTAATGTCCCTGTAGCCTCTCTCATACAGTGCTACCCACAGTCCCCAAAATTGCTGGTTGTGAAGCTTTCCATATTTGCTCAGGGCTGGCAAAGCTGTTGTGGTGAGGGTTGAGCTGAGTTCCTTCAATTCAGGCTTCCTGCTGGCCAAGAACTTGCTTTTTTTGGTTAAGAAAAAGAGCCTGGAGCCAGAACAGAGGGTAAAAGCTCCCTTGAGGGCTGCCTCAAAAGATGGCAGCTTCTACATCCCTGCAGTGTTCAGCCACCAGTACCAAGGCCAGTTTCTCCTGCTGTTCTCAGGCATGAACAGCTCAGTATTTCCCACATGGGAGAGGAAAGTGTTTCTGCTGGCAGAGCCAGTGTCCTGCTTTCAGTCCCAGCTCCCCCCATCCCCACCATACTCCCCCATCATACTACCTCCACTGGCAAGCTGCTTTCCATGATCTCACCAGTAGGCTGGAGGCAGCATCCCAGTGGCTGCATGGCTGGGACAAGACACCATCCTTGATGGAAGTGTGTGGGATTTTGCTTTGCTTTCACAAGTCCTCTGCAGAGGAGTAGGACCAGGATATGATGAGTCAGAGCTGCTCTGAGCTGGCCCTGCTCAAAAGAGGGAGGATGCAGGAAGAAGAGACAGAGCATGCCAATCCCAGCCCTGGTTTAATTTTGGTGATCCCAGGCAGAACATCCAGCACGATTGCATTTTCCAGTGCTCTTTGTCCTCTGCTAGAGGACAAGTCCTCTTTGGGAAGGATCTGCAGGTGTTGCCGTGGGTGGGTTTCCATAACTGAGGGCCAATTGGAAAGCTCTGCCTGTGTGATTTCAGGTCCACAGGTGAGTACCAAAACCTGAGGAATATCTCTGAAAGGAGTCAGCCATAGCTCTGCCATGGCTGCTGAGGGCAGTGCGGGAGAGCGGGCCCTGCAAGGAATGGGGACATTCTCAGTCCCTTTGGGGACTCCTCTGGAGCTGTCCCCTGCAAGGACTGGGTTTGCTCTGTGGAATACCAGTTTGGGAAAAGGGATTCATTGATCCAAACTTCCCTCCTCCCACCCAGCTACGCATCTATCCAGGAATGCAGAACACTCCTTTCAGTGCCCAGGAGCCTATCCAAGCACCACTGCTAATGTCATGGCCGCCATGGACCCAGTCAACCCCAAATTCCATAGATATAAGGGAGAGAAAGGTATATTTTTGGTGAAGCGCAGCTTTGTTGCCTTGTGTTGTCATGTGTGTCATAGCCCCAGCTCCACCCCAGCAGTGCACAGCAAGTGGTTTTGCTGGAAGAGCTGGTGGGGATGCCAGGGCTGAGCTGGTGCTGGAGCTTTCCCATCTGTCCATGGGCCAGCTGACACTGGGGACACACACTGATGGCCTCTGCTGCCTTCTTCGAGTCAAGAGGCTGAGCTGCTTGCAACATGGCAGGGGCTGCCCAAATCTCATAGCCTATAATTTCCTACATCCAGTTCTTCTCTTTTTAGAATAAAATGGTAATTTTGTGCTTCTCTGGCCCTGGGCCTGCCCCCTCCAGTCTGGATGGCTTCCTTGAACACAGTGCCGCTGCAGAGCCACTGGTGAGTGTGGCCCTTACTTAGTGCTGCCAGCCCCAACATGGCACTGAGCAACCTGACACTGATTCCTGAGTTGTTCCAGGGCTTTTCCAACACAATATTAATTTTTCTTGCAAGACAGGGCTCACATGTGACAATGAAGGGTCTCCTGTTGCTGATGCTCCCTGTGGTGATGCTCATGATAGAGCAGCTTTTTCCATTCTAAGAAGCAAAGCACTGGTGTTTGGCTCCTTGCAGAGGATCCACTGTGGCCTCAGGCTGTGCCCCAGTGAGGCCTCATCCTGCTTCAGTGGGTCACAGCACTGATGCTACATCACTTAAACCTACTTAAAGACCCCCATGTCCCTGGTGCTGGAGGGGCTGCACTGCCCTCCCTGTAGGTGGGAAGGGGAAAGAAACTGGCTGGGTGTGGCATGGGGAGAAGGTGTTTGGTGGGGGATGAGCTGATCTCCCACTATCCAGGTTGGGATCAATCCAGTTCCAGCTGGAGAAACACCAGCACCTGAGCTTCAGCCAGCCAGAATCAGCCCTGTCTAGATTTTTGCTTATTTTCTCACTTGCCATGATTGTTAAAATATTTTCAGTGAAATTAAATGTTTCCCTTAAGTAAAACTCTGCAAACAAGCTTCACTTTTGTTTATTTGACATCATCAAATAAATGTCATCTGGGCTGGGGAAGGGGCCTCTGATATAATTTCTGTCCCAAAGCTGGGTTGATGCTGGAACTCCCAAAAGAAATGGGGATGTTTGTCTTCCTCCACTTATTTTTCCCTTTCTTACACAGAGCAGAGAAGTTCTGTGAGCCAAGACGTTTGTTCCTTTAATGTGCCAGAGCTGCCTGTAACAACAGAGCTGGGGCAGGGTGAGGTTGTGGGGAAATAGGAAATGAAAACCTTTCCAGCCCAAAAAATTCATACAACAGCAAAAAACCAAAGCAAACCAAAGCTAAATATAGTGAGACCCGTGAGTTCACTTGGACTTCTAGTGAATGTTTGTGGTGGAAAAAATGGGATGTTTTATAACAAATGAAGAACAAACGTGGCGGTGTTGATGTGGTGCTTTTGTGTGATGGGAAGATTCTTGCTGGGGTGTTGGGGCAAGAAGAGGCAGTGAGAAGCCCTGAGGTGGCATTTTAGCTTAGAAATACTCATTTGAAGAAATAAAGTGTCTTTTAAACATGATACATGCACTGGGGCAGCGTGTCCCTGCACAATGTCTGGGATTTACTGGTTTATACAGGTTTTGGGATACATTCATGGTGGGGTGGCCTCCAGTGATGCTAGGGGTCAGGGAATTTCCTTGGGCATGCATGGTTTGCCTGTGGCAGCATGGAGGACTGTGGGATGTGTGTGGAGTTAGGATTGATCTTGGCCTGTCTTCTCTCATCAGCTGCACCTTTGCTTGCAGTGACTCCCCTCACGTGGCTTCCGGCTCCCAATGCCTGGGCTGGGATTCCTGAAGGTCCTGACATGACATTTTGCATTTGCTGGGGCTGCAGCTGAGGCTGTGCAGGCATTTTCCTTCACAGGATGGGAGACCTTCCCCGGCAGTTCCTGTTGGCTCCACAGTTTTCAGCAGGTCCCCAAACACACATAGCAGTGACAGATGCACTGTTTCCCTGCTCTGTTTTTCTCCACCTGGTGCAGATGGCTGGTGCCAAAGTCATTGGCTTCTCCAGCACTGGCATAATTGCAATGCCTGGGAATGCTGCAGCCAAATGCTACCCTTGGGAAGTCAGTTTTGAATGGCTCTAACAATGTGATTAGGGTGGGCGAGCACTTTCGCTGTCTCTGATGCCCAACAGCCACCCTTAGTGATACAGACACCCACCCATGTCACTCTGCCCAGCGCCCACCATGGGCATGGGCACTGGGGCAAACCCTGAGTCAGTGCTGAAGGGAAGTGGTGGTCCCCATCATCTTGGGCGCTGTGCCCAGGGATGCGTGCCAAAACTTGCTTTGCACAGAGCCACGATGTTCTGTCAGGGCTCAGGGCCATGCATGGCACATACGGAATCCTCAGTGATGCTTTCACCTTTCTATTTGTTCTCTCCCCAGACTCCAAAGTCTTTCTCATCTACAACACGGGTGCACAGGGCTGCCTGGAGACCAAGGACTCACTGGTGCGACTGGCCAAGGGCTGCAACGCCAGTGCCCCAGCCCAGTGGTGGAAATGGGTCTCACGAAATCGCCTCTTCAATGTAGGGGCCATGCAGTGCCTGGGGATGTCATGGCATGGGGCCAACGCCACAGCAGGGCTGCACCTCTTGGCCACCTACGAGTGTGACCGCGAGTCGGTCAACATGCGCTGGAGCTGCCGTGGGCTGGGGGAGCAACTCTCGCAGCATCTAGGGACCCGCCTGGGCAATTCCTCCCTGGACAGGGGGGACCAGGCACATGGCTCACAGTGGAGGACATATGGCACCGAGGAGGATCTGTGCTCCATGCCCTACTCTGGTAACAGCTCTTTGGGCATTAATGTTATCCTGTAACCCAAACTAACCCCAAAACGTGAGCTGAGGCTGTGGTGCTGCAGTGATGGGTCCTGCCTGGCAAGATCAGTCCCAGCTTGCTGAGGCTACAGAATTAGGCAGGATCAGGGTGATGGGGAGTGGGAAGCCTCCGGGCACCCCATAACCCCCCACACTGGGCCACTCTGCACCCCTCACCCCAAATCTCCCTCCAGCCTCCACCGACACATCCCCAAGTAAAGGCTCCTCTTTTCCCTCAGAGATTTACACCATCCAGGGCAACTCCCATGGGAAACCCTGCACCATCCCCTTCAAGTACGACAACCAGTGGTTTCACGAGTGCACCAGCACAGGGCGGGAGGATGGGCACCTCTGGTGTGCCACCACCCAGGACTATGGCAAGGACGAGCGGTGGGGCTTCTGCCCCATAAAGAGTAAGTAGGGGGACACATCCTATCGGCAAAAGCTAAAACCCCATACCAATCCCTCTTGGGGACTTTGAGGCTTCTCCTCTCCCTCTGCAAGCAGTCTGCAGTGCCAGAGCAGCATGTTATTGGGGTTTACTGGGTTATTTGGGGGATTTTTGTGTCTGTGTTGAGTGTTCACCCTACTCATCCCCACAGGCAATGACTGTGAGACCTTTTGGGACAAGGACCACCTCACAAACAGCTGCTACCAGTTCAACTTCCAGTCGACACTGTCGTGGCGGGAAGCCTGGAATAGCTGTGAGCAGCAAGGGGCCAACCTGCTGAGCATCACAGAGATCCATGAGCAGACTTATATCAATGGTGAGATTTAGGCAGCCTGGCTGTGCACTCCTCATCTGGGGCAGAGCTGATGGCACTGTGGGCATTACCACTGCCAGTTTTCTCTGCCTGCCCCAGGTTTGGGGGGGTGACAAGCTGGGGACTGAGCTGGGCTTGGGAGACTGATTCTGCCCCTCTGGCTGTGTTGGTTTCAGGTCTGTTGACTGGGTACAGCTCCACACTCTGGATTGGTCTGAATGACCTGGACATCAATGGAGGCTGGCAGTGGTCGGACAATTCACCCCTCAAGTACCTCAACTGGGAGAGTGGTGAGATGGGGCCTGGTGGTGAGATGGGGCCTGAGGAACACCCTGTGACCGCCATAGATGGCCCCATGGCAAGGGGGTGGCCCAGGCTGCTGCAGGGTATCCCCTTGCTGCATGGTGACAGAGAGCCTCAGGGGCCTGTATAACAGCCTGGGATGTCTGTGGAGCTGGAGCAGGCCAACTGCTCCACGATGGGAGTGGGTGTGTGTTTATGTATGCTTGCTATGTGGTAAATGCAGATGGTGGCAACGAAACAGGGAAACATTTCTGATTTACTTGTGCATTCACTACTCTCATTTCTGTCAGCAATTTACTATGTTATTGTGAATTAATATAGAAAACTAACAAAATCATCTCTCCAACTAATCCAAGTTAATTTAGTGTTGGTTCTATTGTCTTACCCTGGAGAAAAGAAGAAGCTGAAGTTAAATGGGAATATGAGGGTCCTAAGGGGGAATGGGCCCTCTGCAAACATTCATTGACCTTGTGGATAACCTGAGCTGACATTCCTTATTTGGTTGGTTACTGCATCCCTATTTAGTGTTGGAGTGTGGCTGAGGAGTGATTTCCAACTGCAGACACCCATCCCTAACCCTGGGGTACTCAGAGGTAACAGGGCCCATTGGTCATGCCTGATGCCATCACCCAAAGGCATGTGGGGGAATACAATGGTATCATTGGAGGAGGTGTGAGGACAGGCAGGGGCAGTTCAGGTCTGGTACTTTGACCCCCTGACTGCTATTGACATTTCCAGGTAAAATGGTGACCCTTTGGGTTCTTGTGCATTGAGGCTCTATAAATAATCCTGGGCATACTGGGGTCATGTCTTCATCGGGCAAAATAATATAATAAAAGGGGTTTTACTGGTGTTGATACAGGGAGAGCTGCATTGGTGGCTCTGTCCTGGCTCCTCAGTAGCCTGTCCCCTCCTTATTCCACTCTCCAGACCAGCCGGACAACCCCAGTGAGGAGAACTGCGGGGTGATTCGCACCGAGTCATCTGGGGGATGGCAGAACCGCGACTGTGGCATCGCTCTCCCCTATGTCTGCAAGAAGAAGCCCAATGCCACGGCTGACCCCTTCCTGACAGGTGAGCAGGGGATGGCCAGCAGCTCTGGGAATGAGTAGCTCTGTAAGCCATCTGGGTGTGCTTCCACCACACCATGGTCAGGGGATGCTGCCCAGATGGGTGCCCGTGGTGTCCTCAGCTTGCTGGTGTCCTAGGTGTGCAGAGCAGTGCTTGAGCTCCCTAGATTTAGGAAAAGTCATCCCCAAGGAACATTTCCAACAAATGCCTGGTGCCATTCCAGGCTGGGTGGTAAGGGAGGGATGGAGAGCAGCAGATCCTTGTGGACCCTAGGGGAGAGGAGGCTCTCTGCTCTGCTCTGCCCTCATTCCTCTGCCATTCCCACACCTTGCACTGCCTGTTATATTTTGGCTGTGGCTTTCCCACTGTGGCTTTGGCTTGGTCTGCTGAGCACCCGCAGGACTGCAGTCCTTTCCCTGCCAAGGAGAGGGTTGGATAGCCAGGCAGGAACCCTCAGGCTGCCTTGTATCCTGCCAGACTCATGGTCAGAGGTGAAGGTGGACTGCGAGCCCAGCTGGCAGCCCTTCCAGTCTAACTGCTACAGGCTGGTAGGAGAGAAGAAGAGCTGGCAAGAGGCAAAGAAGACTTGTCTGCGGAGTGGGGGTGATCTGGTCAGCATCCACACCCTCTCTGAGCTGGAATTTGTCACCAAGGAGATCAAGCAAGGTAAGGAGGAGCTTCCTGTGCCAGCAGTCCCTTTCCTGTCTTATGAGGTCCATGGAAAAGTCCCTGGATGTGCTGAAGGCTGCAGAGTTGGCTTTGTGGTTGTGCAGGGAGCAAAGGTCCCAGGCTAGGAAGTGTTGTGTTCCTTGGAGGAGCCCATAATCAAGGTGCATCCTCCATCCAGCAAATGTAAAAACTGTTCCCAGAGCCTGCAGTGCTGAGTCAAAACTACACAGCTGCAGCTGGGAATAGTGCTAGTCTCAGCTGATTAATGTAGGAAAAGATGGGGAAAAACTCCTGCTGGACTTGCTGGAGGAGGCCAGCAAGGAGATACAGGAGAGTGGAGGAAGGAGAGGAATTACTGCTGCCCCCAGGCTGGGAGCAGACTGGGATGTGCTGGAAAGGAATTGTTGAAAACCAGTAGTTCACTGGACCTGAACCTGCAGACCTGGACTTTTACTCCCATACTGCTAGCCCCTCTTTGAAAGCTGCAGGCAAATGTCCCTGTTTTTCTCACTCTGGGGGTCCATGTCCTTGTATTTCCCACTCCAGGGCTCCATTCTTGCAGGTAGGAGCTGCCCTGCCCTGTCCTGCCCTCCCCTGCCCACTGGCACAAGGAGGTCAGAGACGAACCCTGAAGTGGGTTTTGGCAGGTGCTGTTCAGAGACCAGTTCTGTCACAAGGACTGAGGTCACACGGGGATTCTACAGAGGGTCAGCCAGGAGGAGGGAATTTCACTCCCTCCCTTCCTGTCCTGGCAGATGTGGAGGAGCTCTGGATTGGCCTAAATGATCTCAAGCTGCAGATGAACTTCGAGTGGTCAGACGGGACACCTGTGAGGTTCACATACTGGCACCCCTTTGAGCCAAACAACTTTCGTGACAGCCTGGAGGACTGTGTGACCATCTGGGGACCGGTGAGAACCTGGAGAAGATGGGAGATTATCCTGCACCTCTGCTGGGAGCACTGTAGCATCCTCATTGCTGACTAAGGCATTTCTCAGGGAGTGTCTCCAGCTGGGTTCAGCCTAGCTCATCTGAGCCGTTGGGATGGGAGGAATCCATCTTATCATCCTTGGGGATTTGGTAGAGGGAAGGAAAGCCTTTAAACCCAAGGTAGTGGTGAAGGGGCTGGGACATTACCCAGGCTGTCAGATGGGCTCATTTCCACTCCTCTTCCCACCCTGCAGGAAGGCAGGTGGAATGACAGCCCCTGCAACCAGACCCTGCCATCCATCTGCAAAAAACCTGGTCGGGTGAGCCAGGAGAAGGAGGAGGATGACCACGGGTGCCAAAAGGTGAGAGGCTCCCGGGATGGCAGTGGCTCTGGCTGCTCCATGGCTCTGCATGGTGCTCAAGACTTCAGGGGACGTTTCCCTAAAACTATTTTGGGGAGCCCTAATGAGCAGCACCCGAAGCAGCTGGTCTGTGCTGCTGGAGCATTCTGGGGCTGCTAAGCCCCTCACTGCCATGGTGGAGGAGTCCATGGGAAGAAATTGGGACACAAAGCACAGGCGTCTGCACACGTTGTCCAAGACCCTCCCCATCAGGCAGCCTTGGCTCCCCCTTGCCTTTTCTTGTGTCAAAACACAGGAGCACAAGGGAGATTGGCACGATGGAGGTGACTACTGGCCCTGTGCCTTAACATGAGGTTGCCTCCTCTGAGCCAGGCATGGGCATTTTGGGGACACCAAACCAGCTGGTTCTTACTCAGCCCATGCCCTGCCTCAGTTTCCTCAGCTGTCGCATGGGACTGAAGCTGCCCCATTCCCACGCTTGCTAGGAGGTGGCTTTTGTGGTTCTCTGCAAAGCCTCCAAGCACTGAGTCTGGCACACTGTGGCTCTTGAACCTTTCCCAGCCTTTCAGAGCTGGCCAGTGCGCTTGCACCCTGACTAGCAAGCAGCTAGTCAGCTCCAGGCCAGGTCCCAGAAGTGCTGCTGGACTCCTCTCATTCCTTACCCCATTTCTAGCAGCTGCTTGGCTCTGCCAGATTGGGGGAGCACAGCAGCCAGGAGAGCTGCCATGCAGGGCCAGATCTGAGGGCTGCCAGATGTAGCTGGAGGAGCCCCAGGGTCTGCAGGTGCTGGGGATGAGATGCTCAGTGGCAAAGTTCTGCTGCCATGCATCTATGTTTCCCCAGAGCAATCCTGAGGACTTCCTATGCAGATTTAACTCCCTCCTAGCTCTCCAGCCACAGTCTTATACTGGCCCAGCAGACATGCACTGGGAAACAAACTGCAAGGGACAAACAAACCAGTGAACCAATGCAAGGGACAAATGAAGCAAGAACCATCTTTCCTCTGCTTACTCATTCTCATTGAGGACTTTTGCCACCCAGAGGCAGAAGCTGGTGGGGAGGAGGATATGGGAGAGGGATATGAAGGCACACTGGGACTGGAGGCAAGAGTTGGGGTTGGGGATCCTGTCCTGGCCCTCTTTTGGGTCACGGGGACTTGCTGTGATGCTCAATGTATGGGAGTGCACCCTCAGGTTATTAGGGGTGCTTGAACCTGGTGCTGGTTGGGGACCTATCTAGGGTCATTGCACTGTCCCAGGACAGGCCCCTTTCTTGGCTGCTCAATTGCATCTATGCTGTTCCAGAAGGACCCATTTTATGGGTCTGTACTGGGATTTGCCAGCTTCGGAGAAAGGCTGTAGGGGCAGGAACTTGGGGGAAAAATTGGAATTTACAGTTGTTTTCCTTTCCCAAAGCTGCTCCCCTGCTTCCCTCCCCACTGTGCTGATGACACTGCAGATGGCATGTGCTCCCACTGTGTTTCCAATGTCTGATGGACCCAGGAGTAGAACCCTAGTGATGCTTCCCATTCCAGGGGGTCCTTGGCTGAGCCACTTCACCATTGGGAAGAGTGTGTGTTGCCTCTTGCAGATGAGTCCCCATGTCTTTCCCCACTCTGCTACCACTGCTGCCAGCCCCAGGGCCACCCCGCTCCCTGCTCTGGCAGGAAACAGGCACTATTGTGTCTCCAACCCCAGAGAGACTCCAACATCAACAAGGCAGAGGATTAAAGCTGGCTGCAGTGAGACTCGCTTTGGACTCAGCCCTGCAGTGTAAAGAGGAGGATTGTGTTCCCCTGCCTGTGCCCTGGATGGGGCTGGACATTGGCAGGGAGAGCTGTTTCCCCAGCTTTGAAGCTGCCTGGGTGTTTGTTTTCCCTGTAGCCGTGTCCTCTGGGGCCAGGGGTTTGTTAGAGCTCAAAGCTGAGCGAGGTCAAGCTGGGGCAGCTAGGGGCAGGAGACCTCCCAGGAGAAAGCAGAGGCAGTGGTGGGGAATTTGGGATGTTGCTCTTGTGCCCTGGGACTGCTCCCATCCTTCGGGGGAGGTCCAGGTGGGCAGTGGTGGATGTTCCCTGTCACTCATCCCCAGGGCTGGAAGTGGCACAGCCCATCCTGCTTCTGGCTGGGCGAGGACCGTGTCCCCTACAGTGACGCCCGCAAGATATGCTCTGACTACAGCTCCACTCTGGTTACCATCACCAACAGGTCAGTGCCATGCCAGTGGTGGTGGGTTTGCCCCAAAACATACCCCGCAAGGTGGGGAGTGACTTCCAAGGGCCAGTGCATCATGGGCATCTCAGTGTGTCAGCTCGCTGCATCCCTCCAGGTTCGAGCAGGCATACATGAGCAGCCTCATCTATGGCTGGGATGGGGAGTATTTTTGGACAGCTCTGCAGGACATCAATGAGACAGGCGCGTTCCGCTGGCTGAGCGGTGATGAGGTCATGTACACCCACTGGAACCGCAACCAGCCCGGTAAGGGATGGGCGTGGTATGGGGACCCCGCCCCTTCATGCAGGGTGGGGCTGGCACTGTCCCCCAGCACAGTCCAACCCTAAAGCTGGCCTCTCCCCTGCTCTCGTGAGTGCTCCAGGTTACAACAAGGGTGGCTGCGTGGCCCTGGCCACCGGCAGCTCCATGGGGCTGTGGGAGGTGAAGAACTGCAGCACCTTCAAGGCCAAGTACATCTGTCGGCAAAACCTGGGCACCCCAGTCAATCCTGAACTGCCCAGTCCTTTCCCCACGCCCAGCCTCACTGCCACCTGCCCCTCAGGATGGAGCTCTGATCCCAAACTCCGCCACTGCTACAAGGTGAAGGGGAGTTGGATGCGTCTGTATGGGGATGCACGTGCCTTCCTAGTGCAGGGCAGTGAAGTGGCACATTTTGGTGCTTGCAAGAGGCACCCCACAACCCTGGCTGGGGCTGGATGGCAGCACTGTGCCCTGGGATGTGGCTGCCTCCAGATGGGAAGAGTGCTCTGCTCCTGTTCTGCTGCTGAGCCCCTCATGCTGTGGGTTCTTTCCTTCCCAGGTATTCAGTTTCGAAAAGCTGCAAGAAAAGAAGACGTGGATTGCTGCGCAGGAATTCTGCCGGGAGCTGGGGTCCCAGCTACTCAGCCTAGGCAGCTACGAGGAGGAGCATTTTGTTGCCAACACCCTCAACAAGATTTTTGGGTGAGAGGCTGGTGACATCAGTGTGTGTCCCACTGCCAGAGTGCTTGACACAAGCCCACAGCTCTTGTGGTGCTGTGGCACATGTGGATGCATGGATGGATGGATCTCTTTGAGCACAGAAGGTGCATCAGTTGGTGTGGCTGATGTGGGAGATGTGCAGGAAGTTCATTGTAATTTGGGGATGGAGCTTGGGTTTAAAGCAGCTCCAGCCCTGAGACAGCATCCCTGTTATCCCCGTTCCTACCTTCAGGTGTGTGGGGTTGGCTGGCTTTGAAAAACAGAAAAAGTCCTGATTATATGTTTGTATATAAATATGAACCCCTCTGGTTTGAAGGGGGTTGTGTACTCACCTGTCCCCCTGGCTCCCCATAGGGAGTCAGAACCAGAGCTCCACGAGCAGCACTGGTTCTGGATCGGCCTGAACCGGCGGGACCCTGCTGGGGACCAGAGCTGGAGGTGGAGTGACGGGCTGGGGGTGAGTCCAGGGGCCATTTGGGTTGTGGGAGGGACAAATCTGTTTCTGGTGGAAATGCCCAACACCACCCATCTCTCTCAACCCCCAGTTTTTCTACCACAACTTCGACCGCAGTAACTATGACGATGATGACATCCGGAGCTGCGCAGTGCTAGATCTTGCTTCCCTGCAGTGGATGCCAATGCAGTGTGAAGCCCAGCTGGACTGGATCTGCAAACTGCCCAAAGGTACTGGCAAAGGGGTCCCCAAAGCCATTAACTGTGACTGACCTGGAGGAGCATGGGCTGTGGGGTGGTGGAATCCTTGGAAGGATGGAGGGTGATTACTAATCCAGGGACTGGGAGAGGTGCTGTCACTTCTGGGGGAATTCAGGAGAGGCATTGTGTTATTGTAGCCCATGGATGGTTTGTGGAGAAGCATCCATGGAAGCATCCCAGCCTGCACCCCACTGACAACTTCTTGCCCTTTCTCCAGGTGCCAATGTGAAGGAGACAGAGATCACAACCCAAGGTGTGTTGGCCACAACCCTTTGTCACAGTCACAGAATATTCTGAGCTAGATGGGACCCACAAGCACCATTGATTTCAGCTCCTGACCCTGCACTCCAACAATCCCACCCTGCACCTGAGAGTGTTGTCCAAATGCTCCTTGAGCTCTGGCAGCCGTGGAGCCATGGGAGCCGTTACTGCCCTGGGGAGCCCATTCAGTTTCTGACCACCCTCTGGGGGAAGAACCTTTTCCTGATATCCAGCCTCAACCCCCCCGACTTCAGGTCATGCACAAACCACCTGATGTCTTCAATGGGTGTCTGTTGCAGTGTTATTCAGAGGAGGATGGATCCTGGGCAGTGTTTTGAGAGGAAGGGGAACCCAGGCATCCTGCTGCAGCTCTGCAGCAGGAGAGGGAGAAAAGCAAAGCAACCCAACAGGCAGGGACCAAGGGTCAGTGTGACCATGGCAAGGGTGTTACAGCCTCAGTGTGACACTAGTCCCTGCCTGCAGGCAGCAAAGAGTGGGTGAAGTACCAGGAGGCCGAGTACAAATTCTTTGAACACCACTCAACGTGGCTGCAGGCACAGCGCATCTGCAGCTGGTTCCAGGCTGAGCTGACATCAGTGCACAACGAGGCCGAGCTGCACTTCCTGGGCCAGAACCTGAAGAAGGTACCAAGGGGACAAGAACTTCCTGGGACACTGGTGGGCTTTGCTGCCTTATGGGCTGCTTTTCCTCGTCTTTCACCCTTTTCTGGAGGAACAATATTTGGGGGTCCTGGGCTTTTCTGGGATCATGATGGACATGTGTGGTGGCTGGTTCTGATGCCTGGAGGTAGGTTTGGGGTTCAGCAAAGTGATGTTTTTTGCCTTGCTTTTGCAAGCTGGGGAAGGGTGTCTGATCCCCATGGCAGCCTCAGTTGCCCTCAAAGATGCCCCAGTCCCTGAAGGGCACTGATATGTCCTCTCTGGGCATGCAGTTCTCCAGAGGCCAGGAGCAGCACTGGTGGATTGGTCTGCACACCTACGAGAATGACGGGAGGTTCAAGTAAGTCAAAGAGAGCCACTGTATCCCTGGACATCTCCACACTAAGTCCCATCACATCCCCACACCACTATGTCCCTGCATGTCCTTACACTACCGTCCCCACCCCTCAGAGTGCTGTGACTCAGCACCTGCATCTAAGAGTTCTCATCCTGGGGTGCTGGGCTGGAGGTTCCTCACCCAGGGAGGGCAGTGGTGGGAGTGTGTTTGGGCATTCAGGTGGTCCCATTCTGCTCAGCCTCGTGCTCCTCCTGATGCTATTCCAGGTGGTCTGATGGGTCCCTACTCAACTTTGTCTCTTGGGCACCGGGCAAGCCTCGTCCCATAAGCAAGGACAGGAAGTGTGTTTATATGACAGCCAGCCGAGGTGAGGGCAGGGCAGGGCTCCACATGGGGCTCTGAGGGGCTGTGGCACTGGTACTGGTACAGAGGAGCATCATGCCCAGCCTGTTCCCCCCTACAGAGGACTGGGGAGACCAGAAGTGCATGACAGCGCTGCCTTACATCTGCAAGCGGAGCAATGGGACAGCTGTGAATCCTTCCCTCCCTCCGGTACCTGCAGCCACGAGTGGGGGCTGTCGCCAAGGCTGGCTGCCCTTCCTCAACAAGGTACCACTGGAGGGAGAGGGAACAGCAGAATGGGAGAGGGGACAACAGGCTGGGAGAGAGGATGGCAGGATGGAGAGGTGATGGCTACTTTCTGGTCTTCCACCAGTCTTGCGGAGGCACAGAGAGGGTGGCTGTAAAATGGCAGGATGGAGAAGGATGCCTGCACATTTTTTGTGGGAAGTGCTGGGGGATGCATTTACAGGGGTGCTGGGAGACATGCTGTGGGATGGGGAAGGTGAGGTGTGTGCACAGGTTTGCCTGGGAGGGCCAGAGGGGTTGGGGGGTGGCAAGCATGAGGGTGTGCAGGGGAGAGGAATCATTGGTGCAGAATAGGGCTGCAGAGGGTGGCTGGGTGGGGAAGGTGCCGGGCTCAGGGCTGGGGGCAGCTGCACCTCCTGGCCCATCCTGTGCCCCTGCCTGTGCAGTGTTTCAGCTTCAACGGCCACAACAAAGGCGAGATTGTGAAGTGGCCAGAGGCGAAGCAGGCATGCGAAAGCCAGGGTGCCAGCCTGGCCACCATTGCCAGCCCCCTGGAGCAGGGTAGGTCTCCTCTGTCTCACGACTCCACCAGGGTTCTACCTGCCAGGGATGGTCCTCAGCGTCTCACCTGTCACTTGCAGCCTTCATCACATCCATGCTGCCCAACATCTCCTTTGACCTCTGGATTGGCCTGCACGATGTCCACGGAGAGTTCCAGTGGGTAGAGGGGGAGCCGCTGCAGCATGTGAACTGGGCACCTGGAGAGCCCTCAGGCTGCAGCTCCTTCAGCCCCCGTGACAAGCCGGTGAGGGAGATTCCCCATAGCACCCCCATCCCCCAGGAAGGTTCAGTGCCACGCCCAGCCTTGGAAAAGGAAGGATTTGGCAGGCTGGGGTGGATCTCCAAGGGCAGCACAGGATGCAGCCCTGCAGGGTAGGGGTTCCCAGCATGGGGATCTCTGTGGTGTAGGACAACAGTGCTAAGGGCAGTGCTGACCTTGTGGCTTGGCTCTGCAGACTAACTGTGTTGTGGTGTGGCATGGCTCACCCCCTCTCTTCACGGGACGCTGGGATGACCGGAGCTGCCAGGAGGAGAAGCATGGCTATATCTGCCAGCAGAGCATAGGTAGGTGGGGACAAGGGGACAGCCCCAGCTCTCTTGGCTGGAGATTTGCCACTGCCACCCTAGTGCCCCATGCTGTGGTGGGACTGGGGAGCTTGGGGTGGTGGGTTTAACTTGGGGAGAGTTGGAGAGACAGACTTAACTTGGGCAGGTGTGTTCCTGGTCTCAGCCTTTTCTGGGACAGCCCCAAACCTGAGCACATTATCCTGGCTCAGTGTGTTCCACAGGGACATGTACCCTCATGGACAGCTCCCAGGTAGGGATGGTGCTAGAGTGTCAATGCTTGTCATCCCTGGGGATGTCCCTCTGCCTTCCCCATTTGGACCAGGATGTTGCCAGGTGCAACCAGCACAATACTTCCAGGGACAACCTGGCCTTGGTAGAAACGGACAAGGGTGTGACCCACCTGAGATGCAGGATTTTCCTCTGTGCCCTCTGACCATGTCTCTTTCCTCCTCCAGACCTGTCCTTGAGCCCTGTGCAGGCACCGTTTCCCCCTTCTCCTACCGGCACCCTCTTTTACAACAACAGCACTTACCGCATCCTGCAGAAACCCCTCAGGTGGCACGAGGCACTGCTGCTATGTGAGACCCTCAATGCCACCCTGGCCACCATCCTCAACCCCTACAGCCAGGCCTTCCTCATGCAGGCCGTCAGCAGTCTGCGGGCTCCGCTCTGGATTGGGTTGGCCAACGATGAGGTGAGGAAAGGGCACAGGTACCTGGGGCACGGGTCCTCAGAGGGATCACAGCAGCCCCCCCAGGCATCTCCTCCCTGTGGTCTTCCAGGGGGGTCGGAGCTACTCGTGGTTGACAGAGGAGAACCTCATCTACACCAACTGGCAGGATGGGGAGCCCCAGCAGATCACCGGCTGCTCCTACATGGACATGGATGGGAGCTGGCGCACAGCTGGCTGTGACACCAAGCTGCAGGGGGGCATCTGCCAGCTCCAAACAGGTACTGGCAAGGGGGTCTGGGGTAGTCTGGGTGGGATGTGATCAAGGGTTGGGGATGGCATCCCACCAGGGGCCTTCTAGAGCCTGTCCTTGTGAGTCTGGGTGCCCCAGTGTGCTGTGGGACCCCAACATCCTGTACCCCACCACTCCTTTAATGTACCATGTGCTCCCCAGGTCACTCTCGCATGCACAAGTGGAGCTACAGTGGTAGCTGTCCCAAATCGCTGGAAGACTCATCCTGGATCCCCTTCCGGGACCACTGCTACACCTTCCACTTGGAGATCACCCTTGGGCAGAAGGACGCCATGAAGAGGTGCCAGAAAGGTATGAGGAGGCTGGGGTGGTAAAGGAGGGTGATGCATCCTTGGAAATGGAAGAGAGTGGGATCTCCAGGATGTTTGTGGGTGCAACAGAGCCCCTTTGTCCCTGTGCCCACGTCCAGTCATCCATTGTCTCCTTGCTGTTCTGTGTTAGGGTTCCCCAATCATTGTGTGGTTCACGTGTGGGTCCTCAACTTTGTCCTCTTGGGCACTGCTGCTCCCTAACTCAGTCCTCTCAGTTCTGGGCTCCTCCATGACAGTCTTTCCTCTGCAGTTGGCGGCACAGTGTTGTCCATCCAGGATGAGATGGAGAACGTCTTTGTGTGGGAGCATCTCCAGGCGTACGAGGGCCTTTCCAAGGGGGCCTGGCTGGGCATGACCTTCAACCCCAAAGGTACCAAGGAAGGAATGAGATTTGAGATATTTGCCTAGGCACCTCCACGAATTCCCACCAAGTTTGCAGTGAGCAGAGGAAGCCCTTGGTCGTGGCACCAGTGGAGGAGGGTTCATGTCATAGTGTAACCAGGTGCACCAGTGCCTCAGGCTGTGCTGGACATACTGCGTGTGTCCTCCTTTGCCTTGGTGGAATAGGAAACCCAAAGCTGCCTCCAAGGCACTGGAGCCTGCAGATTCAGGAAGGTGCACTGTAGCCCCTGATCCTCCCTATCACACCTCCCCACCATAGAATCGCAGAATCAAGGCATAGTCTGGGTTGGAAAAGACCTGAAAGCCTATCCAGTCCCACCGCTTGCTATGGGCAAGACCTACTAGACCAGGTTGCCCAGAGCCCTGTCGCACCTCCTGGTAATTTCTGAACTGGGATAAAAGTGGGATGTCCTCTTCAGCCTCCTCAAGCCTAATTTTCCCATTTCCCAGGTGGCACCTTGGTTTGGCATGACAACACTGCCATGAACTACTCCAACTGGGGCCAGCACGACACGGGACCCAGCATGCTTAGCCAGAACAGCTGCTACTGGATCCAGAGCAGCAACGGCGTGTGGCGTCTGGGCTCCTGCACAAACATAACCATGGGGGTCGTTTGCAAGATCCCCCGAGGTAGGGCCCCCTCTGCTGCCTGAGACTCCTGGGCTGATGTAGGGTGAGCTGAGGGTCTGGGCAGGGTGCTGGATGGCAGAGCTGTCACACTGGCAGCACCAACCACATGTTTTGCCTAACTCCAGTGCAGGGACTTGTAGGGGTTGGTGTTGGAGTCTGCAGGTCCCCACTGGGCTCGATGATGGGCTGTGCAGGTCTCAGTGGTTGGGTCAGATCCTTATGGCAGGATGAGGCCAGTGGGACAGTGGTGGAGCTGAGCCAGAGGACCACCCCAGCTGTTCATCATCCATTACCCATGTGGTGCAGCACTGGGAGCAGTGCAGGATTTGAGTCCAGTGCTGCTGGTGGTGGGAAGATGGGAGGGTGTCATGGCCATGCACTCACCTGTCTGTGTTGCCATTGCAGTGGAGGAGAGCAGCTTTTCCAGAGGAGGTAAGTGGCACTATCAGCCTGGGCACAGTACTGGGACTGGGAACCTGTTCCACAGCCTAGCTTGTGTAAATAACCAAAGGAATGGGGTTTAGGAATGCCAATCCCAAGTGACTTTGGCTTTGACTTAGGACTCCTCGGCAGCAGAAGCCATCCTTCCATGAAGGTGTGTGTCTGTGCAACCGCTTGTCAGACTCTCCTTCCTGTGCCCACACTGCCTAGTCAGTCTGGGGGATGGCCAGCATGTCTGCTGGTAGGATCCCAAAGATCCATCCCAGGCAGCTGCAAAATGCTCATATACACCAGGAAAGACTCAGGGAGTCTTCCCAGCCTCAGGAGCTCTGCCAAGGGCAAGATGTACCCAGAACACCAAAGCAGATTTGCGGAGTCACAGAATATGCTGAGCTGGACCCACAAGGATCATTGAGTCCAATTCTTTAAGTGAATGACCCATACGGAAATCAAATCCACAACCTTAGTGTTATTAGCATCATACTCAACCAACTGAGCTAATCTCATTCCAGTCTTGTCCTGCTCTGATCCACCTTGGGGGAAAAAGACTCCCCAGGGCAGTGGTTGGCCCCAAGACTGTCAGAGCTCAAGAACTGTTTGGCCAGCATTCTTAGAGGCAGGATGGGATTCTTGGCGTGTCCTGTGCAGGTCCAGGAGTTGGGCTTGGTGGCCTTTGTGGGTTCCTTCCAACTCAGGACATTCAATGATTAAATGACCCTACCCAGAAACCCAAGTCTGGCTGGAGCCGCCCCAGCCTCTCCTGCAGGGTGAGGAAGAAACAGGAGCCATCTGTCTGCCTCTCAATAGCCATTCCTCCCTGCAGCTCTGCCGGAGAACTCAACAGCCATTGTAGTGGTCGTGCTGTCGACGCTGGCGCTGTGCGCCGTGCTGGGAGTTGTCGTCTTCCTGTACAAGCGTCGACAGAGCGCAGAACGTGGCACCTTTGAGAGCGCTCGCTACAGTCGCACCACCTCCAACCCCAGTGAATCTGCCGAGAAGAACATCCTGGTGTCGGACATGGAGATGAACGAGCAGCAAGACTAATGGCAGAGGGGACACGGGGGATGGGGACCTGGGGAGGGGGGAGGATGGAGAGCATCACACACGCTATCCCCACGGCAGAGGGGGCAGGGGTGGCAGTGGGACTGGTGTGTCAGGGCAGGGAGAGGGACTGGGGTCATAACTGGGATCCAAGCAGGTGGGCAAGATGAGGAAGCCACAGTCCCTCCTGTCCCACATGTCACTGTTGACACCTCTGGGCTTGTCCCCAGCTGCCAGGGTTTTGCCTGCAGCAGCTGTGGAGGCAGTTTCAGGGCTAAAAAGTTTTGAGAGAAGTTGCTGCACAATTTTGAGAGCTTTCCAGTGGTATGAAGATGCTCCAACATACCTTTGCCTTGGGAGAAGGCAAGCACAGGCATTCAGGGCCCTGCAGCAGGCTCTTTTCCCCCAGGGACCAAGCTGGTGTCTGCAAAGACATCCTCCCAGGCAAGAGGTCTCCAAAGCCAATCTACCTCCCCTCTGTGTGCAGCAGCAAAGATCCTGCCAGCTCCCAGCCCCACCACTGTGCCGCTCCTTCTGTCTCTTTGGCCTCATACCTGGCCTCTAGCAGAAAGCAGCCGAGACACTGTTGCAGTGATTCCAGCATCCCCCTCTCTTCCCTGGCACATTCATAGGGCTGTGTCCAGCCCCAGTAAGGCTTTGGCAGCTTCCCTGTTCTGTAAGCCAGAACTTGCTCCATTTTTTGGGTGTGTGTGTGTTCCCCAAACAACTGCACAGGAGAGCACCACAGCAGACTGCTGGCCCAGCTCCTCTGGTGGGACCACCCTCAGCACCCCAGACCCCACAGGAGGAGTTGGGTGCTGAGTCAGGAGATGCTGCGAAAGATCTGGGGGCACCCTCTATGCCTTGCCAGCAGGGATGCTGTGGGACTGAAGTCACTTGCCACTGGTGCCTTGTTGAGCCCAGAAGGCCAAGGATCAGTGCTGTAGGGTGGGGAGGATTTGGAAGTTCTGGTGGTTGTTTTGAAGTTGGTTTGTTGGTTTTTTTAAGGAAATGATGGTAGCTTTTGTTGCTATACTGTACTGAGTGCGTGCTGAATATATACATTTTTTCACACAGCTGGCTGGGGTGTGTGTGGTTGCCTGTTTCCCATATAGGGTGTCACAGAGGAGGAGGAGGAGGAAGGCAGTGTGTGAAGAATCCCCTGCCTGGCTTTTGAGCTGTGCAGGAAGGAGTGGGTATGCCTGGGTCTGAGCCATACTCTGTCAGCTGCATGCAGCAGCATCCCTGGGATGAAGGATGTCTAGAGACAACAAGAGTTGTTAGGTCCCCAAAAAGGTTTTCCTGCTAGGAATGGGATCAAAAGAGCCCCTTGGACCTCTGAAGTGGAGTGGCACAGCCCTACAGGAGATGTTGCCTTTAGCCTTCTGCCTCTGAAGCTCAAGTTGGGATTGGTCTTGCTGCAAGAACAGGAACAAGCAAATTTTTCTAAGTCTCCCTTTTGACACCCGTGTGGATTTTAAAATATGTTGATTTCACTTAAGCTGGAAATTAAGTGTTTTAGAAACTGTTGGGGGTGGGGTGGAGGAACCAGGTACCACTGGGTTTTTGTTTACTTTTTGGCAACCTCCAAAAGCTGCCGTGACAATTCAGGGTGAGGAAGAATCTGGAGCGCATTGACCTGCCCTAGCTCCATTTCTCTCTCTCTCATCTTTCTCTGCCTTTATTTCCTGAGGTTTTTTCTGGTTTGGAGCAGTTGGTTCTGTCCATGGGCCCATGCCTTCCTGATGTGGGAGCTAGATCCTGAAAAGCTAAGTATAAATCGCTTCTCATCCCCAGCAGCTGGAATTCCTGCTGCAGGGGTGGTTGGAATAGCATACTGAGCTGAAAGCCGTGCTGCTGGTGCATATGGAGGTCTAAGATTAACTCCTTCTGGAAGGGCAGAGGTGTTAGGAAGTCCTAACAAATAAAGACTGAGGTTAGGATTGATGGACAGGTGTGAAGGAGGAGCAGTGTTGAGGGTGCAGCTGGGCAGGGTTGTGACTCCTTTGAAGTGATGAGACCCTGAGCAGGGTGGGAGCAGGGTAGCACAGGGCATTATGGGTGGGATGGTGGGGAGTAATAAGTGCTGGAGGAAATTCTGTCATGGAGAGGCTGAGAAGGAGCTCCCACAGCCATGCAGGAGTTTAAATTGGCTCTTTCCCAGACCAACCAGGAAGACCTTGAAGTGAGTTTTCTTTTTTCTTTTTTCTTTCTTCTGGATTACTTTGTAATTTTTCCTTCTCCTTTGCTTTTGAGAAAAGACATCTGTACAGTCTAGGAGAAATATTTTCTGAGTAGAGTTTTGTGAGCTGTAGGCAGTGATCAGGATTACGGGGAAACACATATATGGTTACGTGGTATTGCAAATCACCATTAGATAATGTGAAGAACTGCTTAACAGGACCCTGTCAATTATATATATATATATATATATATATATATATTTGCTTTTTTTTTTAACTCTCTGTGGTTTGTAAGATCCTTGTAGAACCTTGGAAATAAAATTTCCTTCTCCACTTCTTTTCTTCCTTTTATTTTTTCCCTTTCCTTTTAATTGGGAAAAGCAAAATTTTTCTTTCCCAATGTCCACAACAAGTAATGAATATAAAGCTGAAATAACACCTGCCCATAGCAGTGGAGGTTCCAAGGTGCCCAGGTGAAGGGGATGTTGTATTGATTCCTTGTGTTTTTTGATTGTGTGTCCCATGGATATGATGTCTCTGCTCCACTGGTTGTTTGTAAGTGTTGGCTGGAGCACTCTCACACACCAGGCTTCCCTTGCTTGCCCTTATCACTTGGTGCTGTTTCCTCACCTCCCTCTTCTTTGGGGCTTACCCATCCCTTCAGTAGCCTGGAGCTGTTCACACTCCCCACTCCCTTTCCTGGGGTCAGAACCAGCACTGTCCCCACTTGCCCACTGTGCTGGGGAGAGATGCAATTTCATAATCACAGAATCACAAAATTATTTAGGTTGGGAAAGTCCTCTAAATTCATCAAGTTCAACCGTTCCCCCAGTACTGTCAAGCTTGCCACTAGCCCATGTCCCCAGTTGCCTCATCCACACAGATTTTCAATTTCAATGAGGTTTTATTTGGATTTACTGGGGCCATTTGTTTTGTCTTTGATTGGATGAAGAGCACAGGGCAGGCACCTGGAGCAGAAACTCTCAGGATGCTTTGAAGGAAGAAATTATTTTTCTCTTCTATTGTTTTTCACCCAAGAGGTGAGAGGATCTCAGGGAGGGCTTCTCTGTTTAATTGCAAACAGCAGTGGAAATAACATGGAGCGACACTGCACTGCAGCAGGGAAAAGGAGACCAGAGTCACCTTCCTTTTTGAGCTTAAAACCTCTCAGGGTGATCTGACCTGAATTCAGGTATGTATTTTCTCTTCAAAGGAAGCTCAGCAAAGCTTGTACTACTGATGTGAAACAGTGAAGATCAGAATATGGTTTATTTATTTATATTTTAATCTAAAAGAACTGTGGCCTTTGGGGAAAAGCACAATTTGTAGTAATCAGAGGCCCTTTCTCATGGACATGAAGAATATCTGCCTTTTATGGACTCTTCTAAATTTGAATTGAGCATGCTCATTTTATAAGACTCATTAGAAAATTCCATGAGATCTGGTTCAGAATGGGTTCGTCTGTACAAGGATACAAAGTAGCCTCCTTATTTTAATCTACTTTAATTTCTCCACTGAATACCAAGGTATCAGATTAAGGGAAGGCAGCATCTCCAAGGCAGGCAATTAGGACATTCTAAATTAGTCCTGGCAGGTGAGATGCCCACAGATTAGTCCTGGATCATGGGCTAGTGTGAGGGTGTGGAAGGGAAATGTCCCTTTTATTTTCAGAAGCAGTTTATAGCAGTATGTAAGTGCAGAATACCATGCCCAGACCCCACGCTGGGCTTCATCTGATAAACCCAAGTCAACCCGGGGTGTTTGCACAGCCTGAGCCTCCCATGATGTCAGCTCTGGTGCACTCACTGGGTGCTGGCAGATCTAAACTGGATCAGGTGACCTAAAGTTCCCTGTTCTGAATAAAAACAGGAGACTGGGGCAGCTTGGTGAGCTGCAGTGTCTACATTGCACCTGATGGCAGGTGTGCAGAGTCCTGCCCTCAGAGGCTAAATCCATTAATTTGGTATGTAAAAGCAGACCTAAACTGCTTGACTTAGTCATCATCTGCATTGAATACTTGTAGCCGAGCACTGGGATGGCCCCAATATCCACAGTGTGTGGGAAACACTCTAATACATTTGGGAGTCCTACAGCACAGGTGGTGCAGAATTCACTGTGCCACGTTCAGCTCTTCTGAAGGCATGTAGTGGGTTTGTCTACAAGCTGTAGCTAGCAGAGTGTAGAGAGGGTGAGGAGCCTGCTCGGCTGAGCTGCTTTTCGCCTCTCAGATCCAACACAGTGGTGCTTGTGAAGGTCACAATTCAGTGATAAATGTTCAGGAACGCAAATTTGCTGAGGGGCTGCAGCACAACAGATATTAGGGTTTTGCAGAGCCATGGACATGTCTGGGCAGTGACCAATGCCCACTGCCTTTTTGAATCAAATTGCACTTGGCAGCTGTTTTCATTTCACACCATGGTAAAAACTGCTACTCTCAAAACAACCAGTTTGTGCAAAATGAGTCACCATGAGACCTTTGTTTCCTCCTTCCCAGAAGGCAGGAATATGCCTCACTCAGAAGGTATTAATCTGTGTGGGATAAAGGAGGAATCCAGTGTTCTGTGAATGCTGTGTCTGCTTAGTAAGTAATTTTGTTCAGGAATAATCAAATATGCTGGGTGCTCCTCACTTGGGATGGCTACCAGACAAATTATCATGTAGACTTCATGCTTAGTTGTTACTTTCTTCTTCCCGTTCATGCAGTCAGTACACAGTTTGTAAGGCCCAATATGAACACTAGTGAGCACAGTCCCACATATGGATCAGGTTTCCAGTGATGGACAATAACCAATACAGTGTTAACCAGCAGCATAGGGGATATTAAGTCCCTTAAACTTTATAAAATTACACCATTTCGTCACAGAGTAAAAAGAATTATTATCTATTAAGCAATATGTTTCAAGTTCATATAATTGAGAAAATGTGTAATTCAGGCAAGAATTCAGAAAGTTCATATACAAATCTGAGCCTTAAAAAGAAACTTAAAAGAATTTGTACTGATCAATTCTTTTACTGAGGTGCAAATATTCCAGCCTTCTTACTGTACAATGCAGTGAAGCCTTCAGGCTTTCCTAGCTTCACTTTCAAATAGCTGTATTTTCTAGTTGCTTTCGATGGATTCAACTCTGTTTGTCAGCATTCAAGTCAAGATCTGAGCAACTGTTTTCCTTCTGTCTACATTCTCCCTTATAAAACAAAGAGAAATCCCCACTTTGTTGAGGCCATGGTAGTTGTTAAAGAACATTAAATATAAGAACTTTCCTGAAAGTTCATCCCACTCCAACTGAGAGAAAGCAGTCTACGTGTTGTTCACAGATGTAAAATTGTGCTCTGGTCTACTTGGCTGGAAGCTGTGGACAGGATCACATCACTTTATAAGCTCAAGCTCTAATCAGAAGAAACCTTAGAAGCTAAGAATGTCAATGTTAAATGTGACTCCAGATGCACATCAGGGGACCACAGACATCTCCAGAGCTTGTGATTTTAAAGGTTAAAGGAGGTTAGCTAAAAACACGACTTACTAGCCAACTGTTTCCAATTAGGTGAGGCAGTTTTGGGACATTATCAACAGAAATGCCATTTACTTCACTACCAGTTACCTTGACCTGTGATCTTTGAAAGTAATTAGCTGTCAGTGTTTGGACTTTATGTCACACACTCCTTTTTGAACTTCTGCTGTTGTCTTTTAAGCACACTTATTTTGGCTTTAGTTAAAGTAGAAGAAAAGTAGGAGCATAAAAAAAACAGTGAAAAGGGTACTTGATACAAAGGTTTCTTGGTGGAATTCCAAGGTCTTGGGAGTTTTAATTGTCTTTCTCAGAGTCTGGATCTATAAATGAAGAATGAAGGTTTAGAATTCCTTTCTTCATCAACAAGAAAAAAAACTAAGTGAAGTTAGCAAGATGAAAAGCCATTGCTTTCTCTTAAGCTTGGAGATAGAGTACATACAATCACTGAATAATTATTTTGATTGCCATTTATCTGCACTGTTATCTTGCTGTTCTGCTCTCCAAGGTACCTGCACAACCCCTTCTGATCTTGATCTTCTGCTGCCCATGAGGGCAACTTCCTTAGCATTCAAAGACTGTAAATTGATGTAGCCTTCATTTATGTAGATTGACTTACTGTGAGAAAGTATAAGGTGTAAAAAAGGTTTTCTTATTAAACATAAACTTCTAAGAACTCCAGTGCCTGTATGTCTTTTTGCATAAAATGGGAATTTTGTAATCCTTACAGTACTGTTGGTAAGTTTTAGTATGTGGAAAACCTTTTCAAATAATGCAAAACCTGCAGAGTCCTGCTTGCTTAGATTAGCTATTATTTACAATACAACTGAAAAGACAATTTTCTTTTTGATGTGTTTGTCAAATCTATAGCATTAACTCTTCAATATTGTATAAGAAGTAAATTTAGTCCATTCAGTAACTACCAGACATAGTTCTTTGGCATAGTGTCTAGATGGGGGACAGTGTTAAAAAGAAATGCAGGAAGGTCTATTCAGGAGAGACATGATCATTAATTAATTAAAATTCAAAACATGATTTTCTATTCTATGGAATGTGTCGGCATGAGCAAGTCACTTTTTTTCTCTCTGTATTTGAAAACGTTTTGCCCTATGCTTTGATGGAAGGCAATAGGCTGGAAGTGGGAAAGGCAAGTCCTGCTGTAGGAATTCCTCACTGCTGGAGCTAATGAGATAGAGCCTGTGAAAGTCACAGCTGTTATTAGCCAGGCAGCTTCTAGATGTCACTGCAGCCCCAGCCAACAGAACCGGAAGAGTTCTCCTTTGGCCTAAAGCCATGGAAGGGGAAGTGCTGAGAACATGAGTTGTGTTACAGACACAGGAGCTGAAGCCTTGCTCCATTCGTTTGGCATTTCCCATTGTTCCCAGTCATTGCAAGCCTTTTAAATCCTGTTTATATGTGGTGTTTTTCCCATAACTGGCACATTTGAAAGAGAAATGTCACTTAGCAGCAGCATCACAGTCTGCAACTTCATCATCAGCTTCTCAGTAAACAGTTATTTGTTATGCAAGATAACAAATACCTGTGTATAGCGGCAGAAATGTTGGAGCGCCAAATATAAAGGCTGGCGCGCGTGAGCAGCTCCGTTTGTAGCTCCGTGCCTCTATATAACCTGCCGGCCAGCCCTGAATGCCGTGCCAAGCCTCGGCTCAGTTCACCTGTCCTGAGGGCAAACTGTCCCGGAATCCCAGGGACGAGTATCCTGAATGCGGTGACGATGGCGAAGGTAAAGGAGGGCTCTGACCGGGACGGTTTAACGAGTTTATTGGGAGTGAGGGCGGCACCCCTTCCTCACCTCCGAGTGTCACCGGGCAGAGCGCCGAGCAAGGCTTGGGCACCGCTTTGTAAGGGGAGGTGGGGAAAAGGGAAAGGGTTAAGGGTAGACCAGTGGGGGGGTCCCGGGTGTGACTTAGCCTGCTGAGTGACACCCCAAGCAGCTCATCACACCGGGGAGTAGGGGGGTTCCCCAGCAGCAGCCTGTCCCTGGACCCCCTCCAGAGAACTTTGCAGACTCTGGGGAAGGTCTCGAAGTGACGGACGTGCCACCAGGGAGGGGAAAGAACAGGGGGAAACCAAAGGGAGAGAATTTGGGGGATGCACAGAGCAAACCAGGTAATGAAAACATTATAAAACAATTCAATTAATAAAAACCTTTTAAAACACACCACTACACCTGTCAATCACAGGGAAAATGTCTATTTAAAATATGCATTCTCATTTTTCTCTTCACTACATAGACAATGGATTGTAATAGGACCTGGAAGGTGAAGGAAAAGTATCTGGTTTGGCCAAAGAAGGGAAATTCACACTCTGGCGAATATTTTTATGCTATGGTAATACATTATTTACTATAGAGAAAGTTTTCTTACCATTGTATTTGCATTTTATTTCAACCTTTTAAAGAAAATACCACCCCTTTTATTGGTTGAGGGACAGGAGTCCCTGTTCTGTAACAGTGTTATAGTGTTACATCAGGAACAGGGATTTAATCTCTTTTTAGCCAATAATCATTGTCCACAAAAATTTGTTAAATATGATGTTTACTTTGCCTAAATAGCCATTAAATAATCAGAATTGTGACAACGAAAATTATCTCTGTAGTGGAAAATAGATAAAACACTTGTGCAATGGATAATTTTAACTCCAAGATCAAAGTGAAGGTTGTGAGTAGGAACTTTGGAGGCAGCAGATTAGCTGGCAAAAGAGCAAAGATAAACTGTATTACACTGAGACCTAAGAAGTGAGTGATCCCTGACTCACCAGGTGATAGAAGTATCAATAAAAAATAAGTTCAAGCAAGTTTCATAACTACATTTTGTTAGGAAAATGAATCCACAAACACCAGAGGTTTATGTCCAAAAAGGAGACAGAGGAGCCTTTTTACTTTATTCGAATAAAGGGAGAGACCATGGGGCATTTCCCTGGGATCTCTCAAATTTTTGGAGGACGCAGCCTCCTTTTTATCCTAATTTCCTGGCCACATTTCCCTCTCTCTTTTCTCATTGGCTGTGGTACTTGAGAGGTACAGACTTCCCCAAATGACTGATACCTAAGATTCCCTTCTAATATATAACCCTCCCTTTTTATTTTTAATTCTTATGTAATTTATGGGTTTCCCCATTGTTTCTTTCATCTTTCAATATCTAATTTCATTTATCAGCAAACCTACAGTTTGTTTGCATGGCAAATACCTTTTTTCCATTCATCACTCAGCGGAATCCTTCCCATTGTTTCCTTTATCTCTCAGTGCTAGTTTTATCTACCAGCAGACCCACAGCTTGTTTGTAAAGACAAATCTGTCATTTCTCTCATTTTGAATTTTTTTCTTTACTTCTCATTGATTCCATTTAAAACCCCCTTGTTCACAGAAGATGTTCCAGGATGGATATTACTGTGGCTTAGATGTACTGCAGGATTGAAGATGATTTGATTTTACCAGAATAATGGTCACATTCAGGAAAAGCTGTGAGGCAAAACAAAGTTTGAAGGGAGGGAAAGGAGGCACAGACTGAAAGAGTTTGTTGAACAAAGACTGCTGAAAACATATTATTTTAATCATTAATACCAGCACTTCTTTAAAATTCCTGTCTGGAATGCAAGGTAAAAAAACCCTAAAATTGCAGATATGTTTTAGCAGGTTACTAGAAGTCCCAACATCCTTCTGAAGTTAGCAAGGATGGGCACCTGAAAATCCAATGGCTTCATGTAGTTGTAGCTCTTGAATCCTGAGAGAAGAAACAACGCAGGGAGATTCCTCAAAGGATAAGGCTTCAGCTAGTCTTTGTTCAGACCCTGAACCTGGTGTGGAACACAGTTTGAGCTCTCCCTCTGATGTAGCCCTGCTCCTTGACATCATCGCTGTATCAGTAAATGCTCGATGCTCTAACCCACAGAATCCAAAATCATCTTGCAAGTAAAACCAGAGCATTTTCTTACAGAAATTGTAAGAAATTAGAAATTTTCTTAGCTTGTCATTGCACCTTAAAAAGTAATCCAACTCCTTTGCATATCAATGCCTCACTGTTAGCAATGCTCTGCTGAACTGGGGGTATGTAGAATTTCCTGACCAGCTCAAAGGAAAGACAGTGACTTTGTTAGAATTAGATGAGAACAAAAGTCTTATTAAATGAAAAAGTCTTTAAGGAGATGCCAGCATTCTTTCTAGATGTTCCAGAAAAAGCTTGTAAGTGCTGGTACAGACAATTTCACATCTTATTCAAACAAATAATCAGCACATTAGACACATAGCCAATTGAATATTACAGCAGCAAATTTTTAAAGAATTAAAGGACTAAAGCCCAACAGCCAGAATTTGTGCACTGTGGAGAGTTTCTTTTCTCCTGTAATTTGTTGCTGCAGAGTTAGGAGCAGCAATGACAGCAACACGCAGAAGGCAATGGCTAAAAAGCGGTTTATCAAAACAATGCGGGTCTTTTACAGTGTGCTTCGCAGTCTAAAGGCGGATAGGTTAACTCAAGAATACAATAAGCTAATTGGTGCAGGAAGGCCAATACCCCCTTGGGAAAACATTTCACGCATCTTAGCATAAACATCATGTATTACACGTTGTGGTATTTAGAAAACACCAGGTCCTAAGTTCTGTTTGGATTCTTTTCTCATGCTTTTCCCAGACTAAGCCTGGGAATGCTGACTGCTTCTTCTCTGATCACTTTTCAGTGTCCATAGTAATTGTTTCTAATTTTTGTGGAGAACAGCAATTAAATATCNAAGACTTTCCAGTCTAGTTGGTTTTTCCTGCAAGAAATCAACTAGTAATTCTAAAAATCTATTACTAATCCTAATACAGTAATAAGGCATTGTCGTTAGTCTGCTTAAAAAACTGGCAGTCTAACTTGTCAACAGCTGACTTTCAAAACACAAGGAGATGAATGTTCAGTCCCTGCTCCTAGAAGGCTCATCTGATTCATCTGATGCATCTTGATCATTATTTGAAGGTTGTGCTTTGGCCATATTCTGTGTCTGGTGTCGCTGGTCAGGGTGAACACACCTCGCAGGTATCCAACATACTCCAGTATCTGTGGAAACACATGCATACCCACAATCCCAAAAGATAAGCACACACGGGCCCTCCCACTTATTTGTGGTTAGGCCACATATCCAAACCTTGACTTGGGGCAGGTGTGTCCCATCTGAAGCCTCTAACAAGGTAAAATTATTTACAATGACAGGATTGTCTGAATTTGGTGGCACTGTAAGTTGATGTATTTACAGCCTTTAAAAATTGGCTGTGTGGAGTTTCTCCAGACCTTCCCCTTTTCTGATTGTCCAAAACACACTTTAGAGTACCATGAGAGTGTTCAACAATGGTTTGACCTGTTGGAGAATGTGGAGTGCTAAAGCTGTGTGAGACTCCCCACACGTGTAAAAACTGCCGTGTCCTTTATGAGACATAAGCAGGGCCATTGTCAGTTTTCACAGCAGAAGGTATGCCCAGAATTGCAAAAGCCATTCTACAATGGGCAATCACATCACAACCCTTTTCTCCTGTATGAGCAGATGCCGACATGATGGAAGAGAAGGTATCAACAGACACATACATGTACTTAAGTTTGCCAAATTTGGCGATGTGAGTGACATCTGTTTCCAAAGCTGCAGGGCCTTCAGGCCTCTGGGGTTCACCCTGGTTGACAAAGATGCAATGACTCCATGACAGTCAACACAAGAACTGACAATGTCATGAGCTTCAGTCACTGTTAATTGGAATTGCTTTTGGAGAGTGTGTGCACTCTGATGGTAAAAGTCATGTGATGCTCTGGCTTGTGCAATCTCGTCAGGCTGAGGTGTTAGCTGCACAAGGTTAGCTAACCTGTCAGCTCTGGCGTTACCTTCTGTCAGGGGACAGAAAATTTGTTTGGCTCTGTATGTGCAGGATGGGATATGAATGAACTCTGGTCTGAACTGCACACCACAAGGTTTTCAACAGCTGAAACAAAGCTGCATTGTTGACTTCCTTGAGGAGAGAGCAATTCAAACGCTGAGTTATGTCTGCAACAGAAGCAGAGTCAATGACTAAATTCAAAGGTACTTGAGAAAATCTTTGGAATACCATAGTGATAGCCTTCAATTCAATAGAGCTGAACCTGACTCATGGCCCTCCAGTACTTGCCATCCAGACTCATCCTCCCAGGTAACAATGGCCTTTCCTGTTTTTCCTGACCCATCAGTGAAGACGGTGGGACCTTGCACAGGTACTTGACTTTTTTGGGTCGTAATGACAGCTTGATTGTTTTTGCCATTTGCAATAACTTATGTCTGCCCTGAGAAGTTTGCAATGCACTTTGCGAAGGAGCACTATAAATAAAGCTCCATTTTTTTTTTTTCAAATGAGAGAACAACTCAAATACCGTGAATGCTCTTTTTTTTTGGCTGATGTGGCAAAAGAACCCATTCCAAAACATACAAGGGATCAAGCCATTAGCCCTTCCATTGGTCAATGATACTTAGAGAATGTAAATTTGGATTTTTTTTTTTCTTTTTGCAATCTTGTCAATGACTTTGAATTGAAAAGGTGGAAACAGCACTTGGGCTATATGATTAATACAAGCAGGTCGTGTCCCCTCCCCCAGGGCTGGACCGAGCCCATGAAAGTCCAGCTGGGCGAACTCTCACCCTTCCCCGATGTGCACACCACTCTCAGGCATCCCCTCCCGCTCCAACAAGTCCCAGTCCCCATGCTGCCAAACTCGAGGTGTGACTGCTGGGTAGAAAGCACGGTGGTTCCTTGATCTGGCAGAGACTGACCACGGAGGGGGTGTCCAGAGGTGGCTGCGGGGAGGACACACCAACGATCTGTCGCAGTGTTGGCCCTGTGAAACAGAGACACGGCCCGGAAGAAAAGATCGTTGCTCGCCCCCGGCATTGGTGATGTCATCGGGTGGTGGTGAAAACGGTGAAGGCGCTGCACGGCTGACGGAGAGGGACGTGGTTGCCGACGGCACTGAAGAAGAGGGAGGATGGCCCGCCAGCAGCATAGCACCAGGCCCGGTGCTTGCAGGCGGAGCGAGCTGTGAAGTTACAAATGAGGCAGAGGACAGAGCCACCCCCAAGAGTGCAGAGGGAGGAGTCGGCTCGGCTCCTTGCGAGCGGAGCAGGCGGTGACGTTGGGGGCGGAGGAGGAGCCGCTGCCACGCCCATGATGGAGGGGGAGGCATTGGTTCTGCTCCTTAAGCAGGCGGAGCAGGCGGTGACGTTTGAACCAGAGGAGGATCCGTCATCACCGCCGTGGTGGAAGCGGGAGGCGACGCTGGCGTCTCGGCAGGTGGAGTCGCGTCCGCACATGCATGTCACTCGGTGAAGGATAGAGAAAGCCACGCCGCCCGCGGGCGCAGCACCGCTGCGGCGCATTGCGCGGATGCATCGTCCACGCTCGCGGCCGCGGTCCGCCCCCGTGCATCTTGGGCGATCACCGCCGCCCGCTCTGCCACCGCCGCTGCCGTGCGCGTGTCTGCTGCGACCCAGGCAGTCGCTTTTTCCGCTGCCGCCGGGAAAAACGGGGCGCGAGCGGTCCCTGTAGTGGGAATGGGAGGGACTGTGGCGAGTCCTTGATGCAGGCTTATAAAAAGAATTCCCCAGATTTCCACCATGGAGCCATGGCGTCCTCTCTCAGAATTGCTTTCTTCAGCTGGTCTCCCAGACTCTGCCAGGCGAGCAGGGAGAATGCAGCCTCAACGTCCACGGAAAAGCCGTGTTTCCAACTCTAGCCTAATAACGTACTCAGGGCTTCATCCGAGATAGGAATAGCCATGCTCGGTATTACGGCTTTCCTCGTCGAAAGCACTGATTCTTGCTCAGTATTAAATTGATTTCCCATATTTAGGGAGACCTTCCCCTTTCAGCAGCTACGCCGAGGGATTTTTGTTCCACTCCGAACCGAGTCTGATAGGCACTGAGCTTACAACTCGTGCTCCCTCTATCGTGGGCGGGGAATCTCTATCTGTATGTGCCGAAGATAGAAGCCCGTGCTGACCCGATGGATCTTTTCTAGCAGTATCCGAGGGGGTCCCATAGCTTCCTGAAAGGCTCCAACTCCAGCCGAAAATTCAGAACGGCATGGGTTCCTGGCGCCGGTTCTGATCGCATTCGAAGATGCTGTCTCGGCTTTTGGGTTTTTGCTACAGCGTCCTGGTCACCAGATGTAGTAGCCGCTGTGCAGACACTGCGCTGCCGAATCCCAGTTCAATCAGGCGCAGTTCACGTCAGGGGTCACCAGATGTCGCTGCGGAGTTAGGAGCAGCAATGACAGCAACACGCAGAAGGCAATGGCTAAAAAGCGGTTTATCAAAACAATGCGGGTCTTTTACAGTGTGCTTCGCAGTCTAAAGGCGGATAGGTTAACTCAAGAATACAATAAGCTAATTGGTGCAGGAAGGCCAATACCCCCTTGGGAAAACATTTCACGCATCTTAGCATAAACATCATGTATTACACGTTGTGGTATTTAGAAAACACCAGGTCCTAAGTTCTGTTTGGATTCTTTTCTCATGCTTTTCCCAGACTAAGCCTGGGAATGCTGACTGCTTCTTCTCTGATCACTTTTCAGTGTCCATAGTAATTGTTTCCTGTTTTTGTGGAGAACATCAATTAAATATCTTTACTTCACACTTGATATCACAGAAATTCTCCTAATTTCTGAAACTTGCCTTTCTGAAAATTTCCTGATTTTTTTTCATCCTTCTTTTTGATGTCTATTATGTTTCATTTATATCTAACATCCCTCTTGACAGTTCATGAGATCGTCCATGGTTAATGGGAACAATTGAAAAAGAATTTGCAAAAAATTTAAGGTTTTTTGGAGTTCTAAGCTCAAAAGTTGACTTTCATTTTCCTCTGCTTTAGACTGCCTCGAGCACCTGGAGAAAGGCAGCCGAGATTAATAAAGGTTTCCCATTTTAACACTTGATTAGATATACAATTTAATATAGATAGAAAATGCTAAGAGAGTGCTTTGTACGAAAATAAAGTATAGAAATGCTTAAAAAGCAGGACAAGTGCGGAAATTCTTAAGATACAGTAAAGCTTTGGATTACTTTAAATATCAAAATTACTTGTAAACAGATGTGACTGGTTTGCCATTGAATTTTACCCATCTATTACTTTATACTTAGAAGACATGTTTCATTACCTGGTACTAAGACAAATTTAAAGTTGTAAATTTTTATGATTTCTTTTTTAAAGTTGTTGACTTTTGGAATTAACTTTATACATGGGGAAAGACCATCAGAAGTCTCAAATATTTTTATGAATTTAATGATTTAATAATGATTTAATAATGTGCTAATAACGCTCAAACTTTAGAGTACAACTGAACTTAAACTAAGAGTAAAGAATAGAGCATGTTCTTCTGAGATTCATATGGGAGACAGTGTGGCATCTGCAGTTGGTGTTTGTCATTTCCAAGTCCAATCTGAACTGATGTTGAAAGAAGAGATGTATGTGACATTTGCTGATACAGCCTCTGTGGTCATTTCAGCTGTCGAGGTTTAACGACAGGTGTCTGTTAAGGAAGGCAGGAGCCTCCCTTGGAATGAAGGATGTAAGCCCCTTCCCTCTGAATTATTATAATTTTGGATTTAAGGGGACTCTCAGGCAAAGATATGGGATTAGGAATAACAGATCTTTATTAGGAGAACTAAAATAAAACAAGCATGTAGTATTACAAAGAAAAACAACCAAACCCCACTTCATAGAGTCAGAATACAACTTACACTCTGTGGGTCAGGGTGTTGGTTAAACGGTGGCTGCAGTCCTTCTGGAGTGGCAGATGTGGCTCTTTTGAAGCAATCATCCTGGAGAAAGGTGCAGCCCTCTGCTGAAGGTCCAGCAGAGACAGATGAGCCTGGTGCTCCTCTGGGAGTCCAGTGGGAAAAAGGCTGCCTTGGTGTCCCAAACCTCATGTTTTTATCCAGGGAGAGAGGCTTGGCTCCTCCCCCTGGATAGAGCATTTCCCAATGGGATGATGTAATTTTATAAGTGAGACTCAATGGCCCATTAGCAGAAGATCTCTCCCTGGAGGGAGGATGGGTCATGGAAGAGAGAAAGAAACTGCTCTTTCTGGTTTCTTATCAGCTGGCCTATTGACAGAAGATTACACTGCCCTCCACTCCAGTTCCAACAGGTAGTGATGGAATAATACACTTTTTTTGGTTACATTTTGCACTGCAACCCGTGACATCAGCTCAAGGTCTTTTGCCTCTTCCTCACAGGATGGCACCTGGAGTGTGAGGAAATCTCTATCATCCCTTTGGGGTTTGACTGATGGGAGCAGGGTGGACAGGGCTTTTTTCAAAACCCAAAGGTCTCCTAAAACTGAAAGCTCCTGGTTTCACTCCCTGTTCCCTATCCAAGCTGTAGAAAGAAGGACCTGCATGGGTGAAATGTGAAATGATGCACACAGTTCAGAAGCAGAAGTGTACTGATGGTAAACTTATATTAAAAGAGGATCAAACTCTCATCAATTGTCCATCATGGATGCAGCACTTCCACCATTGTGCCACCTTTGGGACGCTGCCTCTGCTCCTTTATTTTTCCTTCAATAATCTATTTGCATGGAATGGACCAGCTCAGGTATCAAAAGCACATGGACTTCATAACTGAATGTAAATGATTCTGTATCAAAATATTTGAATTATTAACTGACAAAAGATTGTGAAAATCCTCCCTGAACCCCTGCCATGGCTCTGTGTTTTAATTCAGTATTATCTCTGAAATGTTTGTTTGAAAGTTGTTTCTATTTCATTCTGCCTGTTGCTGACAGCCTCCTCAGGAGAGTTTTCAGCCAGTCCGTCTGGAACCTCTGGTTGCAACATTGCATCATTTGGCACTAAATCTGTCACTTCGATTCCTGATCCTTTTAGGAAAACTATGGCAAAGCAATATATTTGGCATTTTTTTTTGTTTCTCCTGCTTGCAGTAATTGTACCATATGTATGAACTGGGCTTGTGTTACAGGAGAGGGAGTTGGACTGATTTAGAGCTCATTTGATCATATAATGCTGGGGCATTATTGAGGCTGCTCAGAAACCAGACTCATTCTGAATATAATTCTGTCCTGCTGCTCCCATGGTGGCCACACACGAGGTACTGAAGGGCAGACTCAGTGGCGCCCTGCAGTGGCTGAAGCCCACTCCTGCAGACCAGGATCAGCGTCGCCCCCCCCCGGTGACCACACACTGGGTACTGCAGGGCGGCCTCAGTGGCGTCCCTGGTGACCAAGGCCCGCTCCTGCTGGCCAGGGTCAGTGTCTCCCCCCCAGCGGCCACACACCGGGTACTGCACGGTGGCCTCCATGACGCCTCCTGGTAGCTGAAGCCCAGTACTGCAGGCCAGGGTAAATCTCACCCCGCCGGTGGACAAACACCAGGCACTGCAGGGCAGCTAAAATGGCGCCCCCTGGTAGCCTAGGCCCGCTACTGCGGGCCTGGGTCTCAATCGTCCCCCCAGTGGCCACACACGAGGTACAGAAGGGCAGATCAGTGGCACCCTGCGGCGGCCGAAGCCCACTCCTGCAGGCCAGGGTGAGGGTCGCCCCCACAGTGGTCACACTCCGGGTACTGCAGTGCAGCTTTTGTGGCGACCCCTGGTGGCTGAAGCCTGCTCCTGCAGACACAGGTTAATGTCGCCTCCGCTGTGGCCGCACACCGGATACTGCAGGGCAGCCTCCATGGCGCTCCCTGATGGCCGAAACTCGGTACTGCAGGCCAGAGTCAGTATCTCCCCCCCGGTGGCCGCACACCGGGTACTGCAGGGCAGCATCTGTGCCACTTCAGGACCGGGCGTTGGTCACCAGGGGGCACCACTTGGGCCTTGCTGCAGTACCTGGTGTGTGGCTACTGAGCGGTTGACCCTGACCCTGGCCTGCAGGAGCAAGCTTTGGCCACCATGGGGCATGATGGAGGCCACCCAGAAGCATCAGGTGTGGGGCACCTGGCGGGGCAATCCTGACCATGCCCTGCAGGAGCGGACTTTGGCAACCAGGGGGCTCCTCTGAGGCTGCCTTGCTGTACCTGGTGTGTGGCCACCGGGGGGGGTGATCCTGACCTTGGTCTGCAGGAGCGGTCTTCAGCCACCAAAGGGCGCCACTGAGGCCAGCCTGCAGTGCGTGGCTACTCGGAGGCCGACTCAGACTGTGGCCTGCAGGACCGCCTCTCAGCCGACAGGGGGAGCCACTGAGGTTGCCCTGCAGTACCCGGTGTGTGGCCACCAAGGGGGCGACATTGACCCTGGTCTGTCGGAGTAGGCTTCGGCCACGGAGGGCCACCACTGCATCTGCCCTTCAGCTCTCGGTATGTGGCCACAAGGTGCGCTTTGCAGACCCAGGTATCCAGTAGCAGGCCTCGGACAGCAGGAGGCGCCACTGAGGCCGCCCTGCAGCACATGTTGTGTGGCCTCTGGAGGGGCGACACAGACCCTGGCCTGAATTAGCAGGCTCCAGCTACCACGGGGCGTCACGGAGACCGCACTGTAGTACCCAGTGTGTGGCTACCATGGGGCGACACTGACCCTGGCCTGCGGTAGCGGGCTTCAGCCACCAGGGAGTGCCATTGAGGCTGCCCTGCAGTATCCAGTGTTTGGCCTGCTGGGAGGCGATCCTGACCCTGCCCTGCAGGAGCAGTCTTCTGTCACCACGGGGCGCCACTGATGCCGCCCTTCTGTACCCAGTGTGTGGCCGCAGTGGGGAGGACATTGACTCGTGCCTGCAGGAGCAGGCTTCAACTGCCAGGGGGCACCACAAAAACTTCCCTGCAGTACCCAGTGTGTGGCCACCGGGGAGGCCAAACTGACCCTGGCCTGCAGAAGTTGGCTCTGGCCAGCAGGGGGCGACACTGAGAACGCCCTGCAGTAGCTGGCTGGGGGACACAGACCTCGGCCTGCACGAGCAGGCTTCAACCACCAGCAGGCGGCACTGACGCTGCCTTGCAGTACCCGGTGTGTGGCCACCAGAGGAGTGACCCTGATCCTGGCCTGCAGGAGCGAAGTTCAACCACCAGGGAGCGCCACAGAGGCCAGCCCTACAGTATCCGGTGTGTGGCCACAGGGGAGGCGACACTGACTCTGGACTGTAGCAGTAGGCTTCAGTCACCAGGGGTCGCCACAAAAGCTGCCCTGCAGTACCCGGAGTATAGCCACGGGGGGGGTGACCCTGACCCTGGCCTGCAGGAGTGGGCTTTGGCCACCACGGAGGCTGCTCTGCAGTGCCTGGTGTGTGGCCACCGGCAGGGCAAGATTTACCCTGGCCTGCAATACCGGGCTTCGGCTTCCCTGGGGCACCATGGAGGCCACCCTGCAGTACCCGGTGCGTGGCCACTGGGGGGGCTACACTCACCCTGGCTTGCAGGACTGGGCTTCAGCCACCAGAGGGCGCCACTTGGGCCTTGCTGCAGTACCTCGTGTGTGGCTACTGGGGGGCCGACCCACACTCTGGCCTGCAGGATAGGGCTTAGACCACCATGGGGCGTGACGGAGGCCGCCCAGTAGTACCCAGTGTGTGGCCACCGGCTGGGGGACACAGACCCCGGCCTGCAGGAGCAGGTTTCGGCCACCGCATGGCGTCATGGAGCTGCCCTGCAGTATACGGAGTGTGGCCACCAGGGATGCGATGCGGACCCTGGCCTGCACGAGCAGGCTTCGGGTCAGTGTCACCCCCCCGGTGGCCACACACCAGATACTGCAGGGTGGTCTCCGTGGCGCCCACTGGTGGCCAAGGCCCGCTACTGCAGGCCAGGGTCAGTGTCACCCCACCGGTGGCCACACACTGTGTACTGCAGGGTGGCCTCAGTGGCGCCCCCTGATGGCCGAGGCCCCCTACTGGACGCCTGGGTCCTCAACGCGCCCCTTGTGGCCACATACTGAGAGCTGAAGAGCAGACGCTGTGGCGTCCCGCCATGACCAAAGCCTTCTCCGGCAGACCAGGGTCAGTGTCGCCCCCTTAGCGGCCACACACTGGGTACTGCGGGGTGTCCTCAGTGGCGCCCCCTGCTGGCCGAAGTCTGGTCCTGCAGGCCAGGGTCAGGGACGCCCCCTTGGTGGCCACACACCAGGTACTGCAAGGTGGCCTCAGTCGCGCCCCCTGCTGGCCGGACCCCGATTCTGCAGGCCAGGGTCAGTGTGGCCTCCTCGGTGGCCACACACCGGGTACTGCAGGGTCGCCAGTGTGGTGTCCCTTGGTGGCCAAAGCCTTCTCCTGCAGGCCCGGGTCAAGGTCGCCCCCCTGGTTGCCACACTCTGGGTACTGCAGGGTGGCTTTTTTGGTGCCCCCTGGTGGTTGAAACCTGCTCCTGCAAGCATGGGTGAATGTCCCTCCGCCGTGGCCACACACTGGGTACGGAAAGGCGCCCTCAGTGGCGCCCCGTGTTGGCAGAAGCCTGCTCCTGCAGGGCAGGGTCAGGATTGCCTCCCTGCGGGCCAAATGCTGGGTACTGCAGGGCGGCCTCAGAGGTGCTCCCTGGTAGTTGAACCCTGCTCCTGCACACCAGGGTCAGTGTTGTGTACCTGATGGCTACACCTTGGGTACTGAGGGGCAGCCTCAATGGCACTCCCTGGTGGCTGAAGCCCGCTACCGCAGGCCAGGGTCAGTGTCACTGCCCTGGTAGCCACACACCAGGTACTGCAGTGGGGCCTCAGTGTCGCCCCCGTGGTGGCCGAGGCCCGCCTCTGCAGGCCACGGTCTGTGTCACTCCCCCCGGGTAGCCACACTCTGGGTACTGCAGGGCAGCCTCCGTGGCACCCCCTGGTAGCCAAGACTTGGTACTGAAGACCAGGGACAGCGTCTCCCCCCTGCTGGCCACAGACCGGGTACTGCAGGGCAGCATCAATGCCGCCCCCTGTTGGTTGAAGCTCGCTCCTGCAGGCCAGGGTCAGTTTTACCCTTCCGGTGCCCACACAGTGGGTACTGAAGGGCATACTCAGTGGTGCCCCATGGTGGCCGATGCCTGCTCCTGCAGACCAGGGCCACTGTCGCCCCCCAGGTGGCTGCACACCAGGTACTGCAGGGTGGCCTCAGTGGCGTCCCAGGTGGCTGAAGCCTGTTCCCAGAGGCCAGGGTGAGGGTCACCCCCCTGGTGGCCACACATCGGGTACTGCAGGGCGGCCTCTGTGGGTCCCCTGGTGGCTGTTGCCTGGTCCTGCAGGCCAGGGTCAGTGTCGGCCCCCGGTGGCCACTCACCCAGTACTGCAGGGCGGCCTCCATGGAGCCCCCTGGTGGCTGAAGCCCTCTTCTGCAGGCCAGGGCCAGTGTTGTGTACCCTGTGGCCACACACCAGGTACTGAGGGGCAGCCTCAATGGCGCTCCCTGGTGGCTAATGCCCGGTTCTACAGGCCAGGGTCAGTGTCAGCCCCCGGTGGCCACTCACCCGGTACTGCAGGGCAGACTATGTGGTGCCCCCTGGTGGTTGAAGCCCTATTCTGCAGGCCAGGGTCAGTGTTGCCCCTCTGGAGGCCCCACACTGGGTACTGCAGGGCAGCCTCCGTGGCGCCCCATGGTGGTTGAAGCCCGCTGTTGCAGGCCACGGTGAGGGTCGCACCCCCCGGTGGCCACACACTGGGTACTGCAAGGTGGCTACAGTGTCGTCCTGTGGTCACCAAAGCCTGTTCAAGCAGGACAGGGTCAGTGTCACCTCTCAAGTGGCCACACACTGGGTACTGCAGGGCAGCCTGCGCGACGCCCCCTGGTGTCCGAAGTTGGCTCCTGCAGGCCAAGGTCAGAGTCGACCCCCGGTCGCCGCACACCGGGTACTGCAGCGAGGTCCATGTGGTGCCCCTTGTTGGCCGAAGATCGCTCCTGCAGGCCAGGGTCAGTGTCTCCCTCCCTGTGCCCACACACTGGGTACTGCAGGGCGACCTCAGTGGCGCATTTTGGTGGCTGAAGCCTGCTTCTGCAGGCCAGGATAATGGTCGCACCCCTGGCGGCCACACACCCAGCATTGCACGGCGACCTCGGTGGTGCCCCCTGGTTCCAGGAACCTGGTCCTGCAGGCCAGGGTCAATGTCACCCCCCTGGTGGCCACACAACGGGTGCTGCAGCAAGGCCCAAGTTGCGCTCCCTGCTGGCTGAAGCCCGGTCCTGCAGGCCACGATCAGTGTCGCCCCCCCATTGTCCACATACCGGGTAATGCAGGGCGGTCTCAGTGGCGACACATGGTGGCCGAAGCTTGCTCCTGCTGGCCAGGGTCAGTGTCGCCCCCCCAGTAGCCACACACTGGGTACTGCAGCAAGGCCCAAGTGGCGTCCCCTGGTGGCCGAATCCGGGTCCTGCAGGCCAGGCCAGGATTGCCCACACGGTGGCCACACACCAGGTACTGCAGGGCGGCCTCTGTGGGTCTCTTGGTGGCCAAAGCCTGGTCCTGCAGGCCAGGGTCAGTGTCGGCCCCCGGTGGCCACTCACCGGCACTGCAAGGCGGCCCCAGAGGCACCCCCTGGTTGCTGGAACCTGGTCCTGCAGGCCAGGGTCAATGTTGCACCTCTGGTGGCTACACACCTGGCATTGCAGGGTGGCCTCTGTGGCTCTATCTAGTGGTGGAAGCCTGGTCCTGCAGCCCGGGGGCAGGGTCGCCCGCCTGGTGGCCACACACCCAGTACTGCAGGGCGGCCTCTGTGGTTCCCCTAATGGCTGAAACCCGGTCCTGCAGGCCAGGGTCAGGGCCGACCCCTGATGGCCACACACCGGGTAATGCAGGGCGGTCTCAGTGGCGACCCATGGTGGCCGAAGCTCACTCCTGCTGGCCAGGGTCAGTGTCGCCCCCCGGTGGCCACCCACTGGGTACTGCAGGGTAGCCGCAGTGGTGCCCTTTGGTGGCCAAAGCCCGCTTCTGCAGGCCAGGGTCACGGTTGGCCCCCCAGTAGCCACACACTGGGTACTGCAGCAAGGCCCAAGTGGCGTCCCCTGGTGGCCGAATCCGGGTCCTGCAGGGCAGGTCAGTGTTGCCCTCATGGTAGCCACTGCCCCATCCTGCAGGCCAGGGTCAGTGTCGTCCCCCTGATAGCCGCGCACCGGATACTGCAGGGCAGTCTCCGTGGGAACCGTGGTGGCCAAAGCCTGCTCCTGCAGGCCAAGGTCAGGATTGCCCACACAGTGGCCACACACCAGGTACTGCAGGGCGGCTTCAGTGGCACCACCTGGTGGCCGAAGCGCGCTCCTGCAGGCCAAGGTCAGGGTCGCTCTCTTGGTGGCCACACACCGGGTACTGCACTGCGGCCTCGGTGGCGCTCTCTGCTGGCCGAAGCCCGCTAATGCAGGCCAGGGTCAGGGATGGCACCCCTGGTGGCCACACACTGGTTACTGCAGGGCGGCCTCTGTGGTTCCCCTAATGGCCGAAGCCCAGTCCTGCTGGCCAGGGTCAGGGCCGACCCCTGGTGGCCACACACCATGTTCTGCAGGGCCTCCCAAGTGGTGCCCCTTGGTGGCCGAATCCTGCTCCTGCAGGCCAGGGTCAGTCTCCCCCACGATGGCCACACACCGGGTACTGCAGGGCAGCCTCCGTGGCACCTACTGGTGCCTGAAGCCTGCTCCTGTAGGCCAGGTTCAGGGTCACCCTCCTCGTGGCTACACACCGGGTGCTGCTGGGCAACCTCTGTGGCACCTACTGGTGGCCGAAGCCCACTCCTGCAGGCCAGGGTCAGGGTCAGTTGCCCAGTAGCCAAACCCTGGGTACTGCAGGCCAAGGCCCAAGTGGCGCCCCCAGGTGGCCAACACCCGGTCCTGCAGACCAGGGTCAGTGTCGGCCCCCGGTGGCCACTCACGGGGTACTGCAGGGCGGCTTCCGTGGTGCCCCCTTGTGGCTGAAGCCCGCTACTGCTGGCCAAGTTCAGGGTGGCCCCCACCGGTGGCCTCAGACTGGGTACTGCAGGGTGGCTTCTGTGGCGCCCCCTGGAGGCCAGAGTCCGCTACTGCAAACAAGGGTCAGGTTCACCTCCCCGGCGGCCACACACCGTGTTCTGTAGGGCAGCCCAAGTGGGGACCCCTGGTGGCCGAATCCTGCTCCTGCAGGCCAGGGTCAGTGTCTCCCCCACGGTGGCCACTCACCGGGTACTGCAAGGGAGCTTAAGTGGCTCCCCCTGGTGCTTGAAGCCAAGTCCTGCAGACCAGAGTCAGGGTTGCCCCCCTGGTGGCCACACAACGGGCATTGCAGGGCGGTCTCTCTGTTGCCTACTGGTGGTTGAAGCACAGTCCTGCTGGCCAGGGTCAGGGCCGACCCCCAGTGGCCACACACCATGTTCTGCAGGGCGTCCCAAGTGGTGCCCCTTGGTGGCCGAATCCTGCTCCTGCAGGCCAGGGTTAGTGTCTCCCCCACAGTGGCAACTCACCGGGTACTGCAGGGGGGCTTAAATGGCTCCCCCAGGTGGTTGAAGACCACTTTTGCAGGCCAGGTTCAGGGTCGCCCCCCGGTGGNCCAGGTTCAGGGTCGACCCCCGGTGGCCACACACCGGGTACTGCAGGGCAGCCTCCGTGGCACCTACTGGTGCCTGAAGCCCGCTCCTGTAGGCCAGGGTCAGGGACACCCTTATTGTGGCTACACACTGGGTGCTGCTGGGCAACCTCCGTGGTGCCTACTGGTGGCCAAAGCCCACTCCTGCAGGCCAGGGTCAGGGTCAGTTGCCCAGTAGCCAAACCCTGGGTACTGCAGCAAGGCCCAAGTGGCGCTCCCAGGTGGCCAATGCCCAGTCCTGCAGACCAGGGTCAGTGTCTCCCCCATGGTGGCCACTCACGGGGTACTGCAGGACGGCGTCCGTGGTGCCGACTGGTGGCCAAAGCCCAGTCTTGCAGGCCAGGGTCAGGGTCGGCCCCCCGGTGGCCACACACCGGGTACTGCAGGTCAGCCTGCGTCGAGACCCGTGGTGGCTGAAGCCTGCGCCTGCAGGCCAGGGTCAGGGTCGACCGTCCAGTAGCCACACACTGAGTACTGCAGCAAGGCCCAAGTGGCGCCCCCAGGTGGCCAAGGCCCGGTCCTGCAGGCTGGGGGCAGTATCACCCTCCAGGTGGCCACACACCGGGTAATGCAGGGTGACCTCAGTGGTGCCACATGATGGTTGAAGCCTGCTCCTGCAGACCAGGGTGATGGTCGCCCCCCTCGCGGCCACACCCTCGGCACTGCAGGGTGGCCTCAGTGACGCCCCCTGGTGGCCGAAGCCCTATACTGTAGGCCAGGGCCAGGGTCGCCCTCCCGGAGGCCATACACCAAATACTGCTGGGCAGCCTCCGTGGCACCTACTGGAGACTGAAGCCTTCTCCTGCAGGCCAGAGTCATTTTCTGNGGCCCGGTCCTGCAGGCTGGGGGCAGTATCACCCTCCAGGTGGCCACACACCGGGTAATGCAGGGTGACCTCAGTGGTGCCACATGATGGTTGAAGCCTGCTCCTGCAGACCAGGGTGATGGTCGCCCCCCTCGCGGCCACACCCTCGGCACTGCAGGGTGGCCTCAGTGACGCCCCCTGGTGGCCGAAGCCCTATACTGTAGGCCAGGGCCAGGGTCGCCCTCCCGGAGGCCATACACCAAATACTGCTGGGCAGCCTCCGTGGCACCTACTGGAGACTGAAGCCTTCTCCTGCAGGCCAGAGTCATTTTCTGCCCCCCAGTAGCCACACACGGGGTATTGTAGCGAGGCCCAAGTGGCGCATTCTGCTGCCCGAAGCTTGTTCCTGCAGGCTGGGGGCAGTCTCACCGTCCCGGTGGCCACACTCCAAGTACTGCAGGACACCCTCAGTAGTGCCCTTTGGTGGTTGAAGCCTGGTCCTGCAGGCCAGGGTCAGTGTTGACTCTCTGGTTGTGACACATCTGGCCTTGCAGGGTAGCCCTATGGCGTCCCTTGCTGGCCGAAGCCAGCTCCTGCAGGCCAGGGTCAGTGTTGTCCCCCATGGTGGCCTCTCACCGAGTACTGCAGGGGGGCTTAAGTGGCTCCCCTTGGTGGTTGAAGCCCAGTCCTGTAGACTAGAGTAAGGACCGCCCTCCCGGTAGCAACACACCGGGTACTGCGCGGCGGCCTCTGTGGTGCCTACTGGTGGCCAAAGCTCGGTCCTGCAGACCAGGGTCAGGGTCAGCCCCCCGGTGGCAACACACCGGGTGCTGCTAAGCAACCTTTTTCCCCCCCATGGTGGCTTAAGCCTGTTCCTGCAGGCCAGGGTCAGTGTTGACTCTCTGGTTGTGACACATCTGGCCTTGCAGGGTAGCCCTATGGCGTCCCTTGCTGGCCGAAGCCAGCTCCTGCAGGCCAGGGTCAGTGTTGTCCCCCATGGTGGCCTCTCACCGAGTACTGCAGGGGGGCTTAAGTGGCTCCCCTTGGTGGTTGAAGCCCAGTCCTGTAGACTAGAGTAAGGACCGCCCTCCCGGTAGCAACACACCGGGTACTGCGCGGCGGCCTCTGTGGTGCCTACTGGTGGCCAAAGCTCGGTCCTGCAGACCAGGGTCAGGGTCAGCCCCCCGGTGGCAACACACCGGGTGCTGCTAAGCAACCTTTTTCCCCCCCATGGTGGCTTAAGCCTGTTCCTGCAGGCCAGGGTCAGTGTTGGCCGCCCAGTAGCCAAACCCTGGGTACTGCAGCAAGGCCCAAGTGGCGCCCCCAGGTGGCCAATGCCCGATCCTGCAGACCAGGGTCAGTTTCACCCCCACGGTGGCCACACACCAGGTACTGCAGGGCGGCCTCTGTGAGTCTCTTGGTGGCCAAAGCCTGGTCCTGCAGGCCAGGGTCAGTGTCGGCCCCCAGTGGCCACTCACCTGCTACTGCAAGGCGGCCTCAGTGGCACCCCCTGATTGCTGGAACTTGTCCTGCAGGCCAGGGTCAATGTTGCACCTCTGGTGGCCACACGCCTGGCATTGCAGGGTGGCCTCTGTGGCTCTATCTAGTGGTGGAAGCCTGGTCCTGCAGCCCGGGGTCAGGGTCGCCCGCCTGGTGGCCACACACCCAGTACTGCAGGGCGGCCTCAGTGGCCCCATGTAATGGCAGAAGCCCACTTCTGCACACCAGTGTTAGTGTCAAACCCCAGTGGCCACATAGCGTGTTCTTCACGGCAGCCCAAGTGGGGATCTCAGGTGGCCAAATCCTGCTCCTGGAGACCAGGGTCAGTGTCACCCCAACGGTGTCCACACACCGGGTACTGCAGGGGGGCTTAAGTGGCTCACCCTGGAGGATGAAGCCCGGTCCTGCAGGCCAGGGTAAGGGTCGCCCCCCAGGTGGCCACACACCGGGTACTGCAAGTGACCTGGGTGGTGCACCCTTCTAGCCAAAGCCCAATCCTTCCAGCCAAGGTCAGGGGCCTGCCCCGGGTGCCACACACTGGTTACAGCAACGAGGCCCCAGGGAGGCACCCTGGTGGCCAGAGCTTGCTACTCCAACCCAGGGTCAAGGTCGCCCTCACGGTGGCCACACACTGCGTACTGCAGGGTGGCCTCCGTAGCGCTCCGTGGTGGCTGAAGCCAGCCCCTGCAGGCCAAGGAATATCACAATGGCCTCTTGGTTCCATGAGGCCTTGCTGTGTCACTATGGCCTTGGGGTTCCACGTGGACTTGCAGTGTCACAATTAACCTTTGGTTACATGAGGCACTGTTATTTCACAATGGATTCTTCATTCCAAAAGGGCTGGCAGTTTCAAAATATCCCCTGCATTCCATGAGGCCTCTTGGTCTAGTGAGGCCCTGGAATATCACAATGGCCTCTTGGTTCCATGAGGCCTTTAAATGCCACAATGGCCTGTGGTTCCATGAGGTCTTGCAGTGTCACAAGGCCTCTTGTTTTCATGAGGCCTTGCAATGTCACAATGGATATTTGGTTTTACAAGGACCTGCAACGTCACAATGGACCTGTCACACCAGGTATCTCGGTGATATCTCAATGAGCCCTTGGTTCCATGATGCCCAGCTGTGTCACAACGGCCTCTTCATTCCATGACTTCGAGCGCTGTCACAGCGGATTATTTATTACATGAGGCCCTGCAATGTCAATATGGCCTCCTTGTTCCATGAGACCATGCAGTGTCACAATGGCCATTTTGGTTGACTAAGACCCTTTGATGCCACAATGCACACTTAATATAATGATGCCCAGATGTTTCACAATGGCCNGGCCTTGCAGTGTCACAATGGCCGCTGGGTTCCATGAGACCCTGTAATGCCATAATGGGATCTTCATACCAAGAGGCCTGGCTGTTTCACAATTACCTCGTAGCTCCTTGAAGCCTTAAAGTGTCTTATTTGCCTCCTGGTTACATGAGGCCCTGCAATGTAACAATGGATATTTGGTTTTATGTGGACCTGCAACATCACAATGGACCCGTTCCTCCAGATACCTCTGTGAAATCTAAATGAGCCCTTGGTTCCATGAAGCCCACATGTGTCACAACGGCCTCTTGATTCCATGAAGCCGAGCTCCGTAACAACCAATTATTTGTTGCATATGG
>VZTB01018198.1:0-24530 GCA_013397245.1 Thryothorus ludovicianus
CCCGCGTGGGGAAGGGGCGGCTCTGCCCCACCTGCGGCCGTGGCTCCCCCGCACAAACACCGGCATCGCTGCGGGGGCCGGCAGCAGCCCCGCACCTGTGCGGAGTCCCCAGCGCTGGCCAGGTGCCTCCGCTGAAAGGACTTGTGTTTGTAGCACGGCAGCTGAGGTTTGTTGCCAGTTATTTATTAAGTCTTAAAAAAAAAAAAAAAAAGCAGCGCTAAGACATATGATAAACATATTGTGGCCTAGAGCAATCTGTGAGCTGACAGGAGTGTAAAAAAGCAGCTACTGTGTGTGTAACTGCAAGAGCCTCATCTGTTGATTGGTGACGAACACCCGGCGCTGCGTGTTCTTTACATCTGTGTGCTCACGGGAAAGAGTGTCAGAAAACAAGCCCTCAATATGGCAACTGAAACAAACGCTCAGTACTAAACCATAGCCTATAGGGTTTTGTTGGGGTTTTTTGAATTTTTTTTTGTAACTGAGCTGCAGCTCCCTGACAGTCATTTATGATTTATGTTGATGGCAGAAATGCTGACAAAGCCCTAACAACAGGTATCTGATGGGTGTCCTTACACTGCTGTCTGCTGAGCACCCTGTGAGGAGAAATATGCCTCAGGTTTGACCTATAGGAAGTCTGCTGTGCCAAGAACATTTTTTATTGTTATTAAACCTATTTAAGTGTTAAAAGCAACCATGTAGTCAAAAATATCCCCAGCATTGGAGGGCAATTGATTAGCAATGTTTTCTTGTGTGTGCAGAGGTGGCAGGAAAAAAAACCAACAAACCATGTAAATGTGCGGAGCAAAACCTGAAAAACAAATCTGCTAAGCGTGACAGAGGCAGTCCACGTCCATGTGGACATACATAAGCAAACACCACCACTCTAGGCAGTCAAGTACCCTTTTCTGTGTGCACATCTTTCATTACACATTTTGCCCATCTCCTAAAAGCTGTTACCACGTGTGGTACTTGTGGAACAAGTTACATTTCACCTGTAGCCCGCAGGTATGTGATGGTCGAGGCACCTTTGCAGTTGTGTGTCCTGGTGCAGTCCCTCGCTGCTCACACGGGGCCTGGGCACCAGCAGCAAATGTGCCCTGGCTGTGAGGGGCATCAAAGCAGCAGCTCAAGCCCCCATCCCATTCAAGTCATGGATGCTGGTGAAGTTGTCAGCAGAGACACAAACTGTGCTGTCAGCCACATCATATGGACACATCCCTTCCAAGAACAAAGAGGGGTTCCTTCCACAGAGCACATGGAGACCACCTTTAACTTGAGGCTTCATCTGCCCCACCTGGGACAAAGCTTGTTTGTGGCAGTGGGCATTTCATGACCTGCTGCCCTCAAGTGCTCTGCTGCAGAGCTCCTTCAATTGTTCCTGTGGCCTGTATGAGGCTGCTCTCTCCTGTTGCTGACTTAGCACCACTTAGTGTCAGTTTTTGTAAGAAAAACTGGGAGAGGCTCATGGACAGCTTGGAAGGTTGGTCCATCAGAGCACATGTCAAAAAAATGTACTCTGTTTTACGAGTGTCTTATTTTGAGTTTGTTTGTTTGTTTTGGTGGGGGTTTTTGGTTGGTTGGTTGGTTTTTCATTTAACCTTACAATATTAGATAGCTTTATTATTAATCTGACAGAGTGGGTAGGACATGCTGGGAAGCCCTGCCTCTGTACTCATGCAAGGAAGCATTTTGGGCAGGTACCCTTACAGCAGGAACTGCAGAGCTGAAGCCACAGCTTACACTTACAGCAGCAGTGTCCTTCTGTAGCTCTGTCCTGAGCCACAAATCTGCCCTTGCTCTGCCTTTTGAGGCTGCTCAGTCTGTGCTGCTTCTGCTGCCAGCAGGTTTCTGCACTAAGTCTATTGATACATAAGTCATGAAAGCATGGGCTTTGTTGGGAATCAACTCATGGGAAGAACACACTGGGGAGTCTAAGGAAACAGGCGTTTTTAGTAAGCAGTGTGGATCAAATGGGAAAAATCACTTTTACTGTTAGAAAGCTTATGCTTCTTAAGTAACATCCTGGTCCCGTGTTCCTGTCTCAGCCCTGCTGCAGGGGCAATGCTCCTGCCCCCACCTTCACCAGGGAGTTGTACTCCTGTCACACACATGACATGTTCATGTTTCTCCACAGTACAGCCCCAGGTGTGGCCATACAGGTGGGATAAATGTGCTGGCAGTGGTACACACTGCAGTGCTGCATTGCTCACAGAGGACCAGCTGTACCAGCCTGTGCAAACAGAAAGAGTGGAGTTAAAGCTGCTCTTGCTGTGCTACTGCTCCATCATTCTCCTCACTGTTAGATGAAAACCCAAAATACTGGATAGTTACAGCTTGACAATCCTGATGTGGTTTTCTCCTTACCTAATTTTCAAAATGCTTGCCTAAAGCAGTAACTTGTATGTACTGCAAAAATACTGACACTTCTGCAACTGAGCCCAAGAGCTGTGGGACTGTTATAAATGTTGAACTTTACTTCATGGTTATCCTTATGCCTGATTTTAAGTTATCTCAGTATATCAGATATTAAGGAAAGCCAGCTGCTTCTGTTAAATAAACTGCATTGTCTAAGAGTTAAAGGGAGCAGAATAAGCAGGTGGAGTTACTGATCTGTGAGTATCAGCTGGCCGGGCCTCCCGGGCAGAGCCCTCAGTTCCTTGGAATTGCCAGAATCTACAAGGGAGCACCACCCGAGCCTCTGCTGGGCTTTGCTTCCATGAGCTGCAAACAGTTTATTACCAACAAGGCAGGGAATCTGTCAGTGTAAGAACTCCCCATGGAAACTTTAGCTCGGGTGAAGACAATGGCAAAAATCCCATGACTTGTGTTGTGGTGTGTGTGTGTTATATCAGACCTGACACAACGCAGGAGGGAGTTCTTTGTCTCACTTCATCAACTGAACAATTTGAAGCTGCTCTGCAGATTTGCCTACTGAACTGGATGCTACCTGCTTTTTTGCAATTTATTTCTTTGTCTCCAGCATTAAGAAATCAATGAAATTATACCTTGACATCCACAAGAAAACTGTTTTCCACTTTTAAAATTGATCGGTTTCTTGGTAAGAAACATAAATGATTATTCTTTTATCTCTGGTCTGTTTTAAGCCTGATGAAAAAAACCCAAACCCAAACAAACACAAAACCCAAAAAAACTTCGTGAAATTAATTAAAAAATTATGCTAAGGAGTGTTTATATTTTGGGATGGGAGACTGAAGCTTTGATTTTCTTTGAAGTGGTAGCTGTATTGGGTTTATATTGCTTTGTTTTCCATGTTGGGATCCTGTATGTTAATTTGTGTTGTAATACTTTTAAGTATAAGCAAACATTTTGGAATATAAAGTTTGCATATTAATATTTATTTGAACTCGGGTGATTTGTTTGGAAATCACTCTGTTCTGACCTGTTTTTTAAAATTCTCATTTGCAGTTGATCGCAGCTTCTCAAAGCTGCAATTCGAGAGTGTGTTTTAGGGCACCATCTTCTGGCAGACAGCACACACTGAATTTGAATGGCTGCCCTCGCTAGGCACAACTATTTAAAACATTTCTGACTAACACCACTCTGCAGGCTTACAGGTCATTTCTCATTCTAAATCTGCAATAAAACACTATTTAACATTTTTTACATTCTTCTTATTCACTGCAACTGCAGCTATTCACTGTGCTGCACAAACATAACTTGGGACAGACCCTGTAAAATTCCAGTCACAACAGGCGCTTTGTGAGCGTGCCGGGGTAGACAGACAACATCTGTCCAAGCACTTATGATTAATGCACCATATATGTATCTTATTTCTTTTATAGCTTCATCTTCCACTTCTCTAACATATTTCAGATAATCACACTTCTGTCCAGCACAGTTTATGGGCTCATATTTTGGAGGCTGCACAGGGCACTGGTCGTAACTCCTTGCACTCACAGGACACAGTCTCTGTATTTTCCAATGCAATTAGTTAGCACCCACTGCATTTGCATAAATCCATCATTTACTTGGCCAGTTCAGTTTGCAGTGCACCCACTTAGTACTTTTAAGGAGGTCTGAAGTTATATAGCTTCTGATTTCAGAGACTTGGAGGAGCTACAGATTCTCTTGATACGATAAAAAGAAAGTCCTGATTACAACACTGAAATCTTCATCCAGCAAAGGAATCAGAGAGCATTAATGCACTGAATAAAGACCAGAAACTCTGCATGAGGGTCAGGCTGCCAGACACTTTGCTCTGGTGGTAAAAAGTATCAGCCTGACTGTATGTGCCTCTTTATACCCATTAAAGAAATGAGGCAGGCTACGAGCACTGACCTCCTGACCTGGCAACACAACACATTGCAGCTGTGATGAGAAGGATCATTTCAGAAGCAAGAGGGCATTGGTTTGTTGAGAACACCAGTTACATTTACATTTCGTTGTATTTTAGAGGTATTATAGAAGTATCACTCGTTAACTGAAAACAATAAACAAATTTGCAAGGATAGAGCTGTTCCATAAGTGCAACTAATGAAGTCTGGGCTCTGTGTTCTGCGTCCTCTGCGCTCTCCAGCTTGTAGCTCCTCTCCAAATCCCCAGTAATGCTGCAGCCCAGTGAGCCCTGTGTCCCACAGAGCTCTGGCCCTGCACTTACTCAGCAGTAAAGGTGTCAGTCCCACACCTCTAAAGCCAAAGTGGGGGTCTGTCTCTTCTCCAGCATTGCAGGGTTGGAATTGTTTAACGTTTGCAGGTATCTTCAAGTGTTGCTGAAGAGGACTGGCAGAGCAATTCCATAAGTACCTTCTTCTCTTTTGGAAATTATTCTGCAAACTTCTTTTTCTCTTGAAAAGGAAGGAATCTGCCAATGGGAGAGATAAAGATAACACATATCTAAACAGCAATTTTCTTCTTTTAATAGAATGGATATCAAACTATATCTACAAGTACATGTAATTACCTCATCCTGTTCCTCCCTTAAAAGCATCAAGGCCTCCAAATCAAAGCATTGCCTCTCCCTCATGTACAATTGTCTGCAGGTATAAGCTTCCTGTAGTCATTCTGCCTAGGCACCAGCCCAGAATCAGGTAAGCAAAAACCAGGTAATGTGTGTTCAATTTGCTGTATTATCCTGATCCTAGTTCCTGCTTTCTTGCACATTCTGTATTTTAGATGCACAAAATGGAGGGCTTTTTGTCCTTATAGCTGCAAAGAAAATAAATGTCTCTACCACAGAAACAGAACAACACCAAATCAATTTCCCTTAATTCTGTGTTTATTCAGTTTTCTAATCCAAATTTAAAATTTCAGGGCAGTAGAAGTAAGGCTTGAAGCAGATATCAGTGGTATCTACAGATTGAATACAAGCTGATTTTATCTTCTGAAGTCTAATAAATGGTTAGCAAGAGGTCTTTGTTGTAAAGGTCAGAACTGGAAATGGCACATCAATCTGCTCCCAGCTGTCAGAGGCAGAGAGGCCAGGAAAGGATGCACCTTTCTCTGTGGTTCAGCTATGGAATGGTTTCATAAAGAAAAGCTAAAATGTCACACAGAAACACCACAAACACTAAATGGTCATCTACAAGTTGCAGTGGCTCTCTAGGAAATGGGCTGGCACAGGGGCCCCAGAGTTCCTTCTGAATGGTTATCATTTGCCTCATGAAGGTGATTCTTTCCATGCTTTGGGAATTCCTTCACTCTCCATCAGAACAGCTTAATGAATCTCTGCTTCACTGCTGTCAATCATCAATGGTCAATATTCCTTCCTCTGCTGTAGAAAAGGGATATTGAATTAAAAGCATGCAGAGACCAGGTACATTCTGTAATAGTCTGTATTTTCTTGTCCATTCTGTATTTTCTTGTCCATACATGGCACTTGATTCACTAAGTAAATTAAAAATGCAAGCTCAAGGGTTGTTTCTATAAAAGCAGGCAGTAAAGCTTATCTGTGTTAGAGAATTTTGCATGAGTATAAACAAACAACTTGAGAACTCTGTGTGACAGCAGAGCCATTTGTATCACTGCAAATAGCAGCTTGTACACTGATTTAATGAGCTGGGCTCCAAAATTCTCAGTAAAGACAGAGCCTATATTGGGTTGCTGAGCCAAAGCATTGGGAAGAATTTCTCCTCCATTTTAACATTTAGATCTTGTGCCTTCCAACTGTACTTCCTTCCATATGATCATAACTGCTATTAGGAGTTGAACAAATTATCATTTGAAAAATGGAGGGTTTTTTAATTATTTGAAAGCTTAATTAACGCTTCAATTTGTACTTTTTTCTAAAGAGCAAAGGAAAGTTGAAGTTGGAAAATTCTACATTAATACAATTGGTGACTAGTAGCCAATTAAGGACACTCATACTCCACCAGTTCTGAAAAGCAGCTTTTCATTTCTCACAGCAGCAGTTTGCATTCAGTGGCTCATTCTGTATGAACTGACCAGAACAGCCAAAAGCTGTCCCATGTTCTGTGGGAGCAGCCCATGGAAAGGATATACATTAAAAATCCTTCACTTAAAACTGTGTGACAGGAGGGATCCAGGAGCATTCTCACACTACTCAGGCATGAGCAGGTCATTGCTTGTGCAGCTCATTCTGGCCTTCCCTGCTGAAAACCAAATAATGACACAAGGTTAAGAACAATAAGTAATAACTTGAGGGGCAGTCAGGGAGACAGAACAGAACCCTCCCTGCTTTTTTCACCCCTGAATCTGTCAGTGACATTTCAGTCCAGCTCATACTCCACTCAACTTCCAACTCACAAACACTCAACGTCAGTAAAACTAATGCAGTAAGTTCCCCTACTGGTGTAAAAAAAAGTTAGGAAGTGAAATAAAGCAGTAATTTTATTTTTAATAAAGCTTTAAACCAAAATACGTCAGCCTTAATTTTTGGAAGATGTCACTAGACAATAAATTCTAGTGCTTCAGCTGTTTATGGCAAAATTTCCACTGTAGCACTGAAATCCTTTCTCTAACACCTGTTATCTACATCTTTACTTCAGTCTTCACTCCTGCCAGCCAAGCAGCAACTAACTCAAAAGGATTTCACTGTGAACTATTATGCCTCCAAACAAAACTCTGTAAATGACTGTTACTGCCTAAAAGAAATAAAACATTAATTGCCTCACAGAAGCTGTTTTGCACAGCATTGGCAATTTCAACACAATGATGAGCTGGCCTTTGTATTTTTAACATTCTCCTATAAAATTTACATTTGCTCTACAATTCACTCAGTCTAAACCATAACAGACTAAATCTTGCTGCTCAACTGCAGTGTTCTCCAAGGCTCACTGCACACTCACCTATGAATGGGAGCACTTTTGGGTCCCTGCCACAAAAGTGGGAGATTATTTTGGTACAGTGACCGAAATGGTTAATTAATGCATTCTGAGAACCAACAGTGACACTTTTGAGAGTTACCAACACAAATGCAGTAGGATTTAAGACACTGATTCTAAACATTACACTTTTGTCCCACACACTCAGTGTAATGTATAAAAATCAGAGCTTTCTTCCTTCTGAAGGCACGAGGTGGTGAAAGCGTCTGTGTGGTGCAACTGCTGCAGCTGAAGAGCCCAAGAATGGATTGTCCAAGGAAAAAAACATTCACAAAAGTTTTATTAAAAAAATTCCCCTTTCACCTCAAACAAGTGAAGCTTAAGTTCTGTACTACTAGGTTATGTTTAGAAAAATGAAAATAATACAGTAATTTTTGAAGGCTATACATTGTAAAATCCCATAAATCAGCATAATCTTGGACTGTGCAAGCAAATATAGCAAGTATTTCAGATGTTATTTATTTGGTCCATCAGATGTACAGTATAGTAGTAGTAGTATCTGAGTTTACAAAACATCAAATATAAATAACCTGAAACTGTAACAATACACAAAAATTTGCTTCTTACATTGACATACCAGGCAGTACGAGCTGAAAAACTGGAGTAAATTAACAGTTTTACAGTAATGTACATAGTGCCAGCTGATGTTTAAGAACATTGTTAGAACATGGCACTAATTTGCTTCGTTGGGTTTTCTTCTTTACTTGTTCAGGGTGTGAAAAATGTTTAGGACTAGGCTAAAAATGTTATTCTTCAAGCATCTATGATTCTGTGAATGCTGGAGGTGAAGCAGTCACACTTGCAACACGGCCTCAGAAAGGGATAAGCAAATGTGCAGGCAGGCCACTGCTGGGAAACTCCAAAGGTAATCATTGAAAAATAAAAAATGTAGTTGCTTAAAATGTGGCATCTGATGATGGCCCTTTCACTAAACAGAAGTAGTTTTTTTTTTTTTTCCTGCTGGATGATACCTAAAAGGTATTTACACAAAAATACCATGCTGTTTTCATGACCATTTAGGTAAATACTTATCTGTAGGTATTCACAGACTATGTTTCTACTACATTTAATATATGGAATACGGAAAAAACTTCTGAAAAGAGTCTACTGATACGAGAGCTTTATCATCAAGAGAAACAGACACAAATTATTTAAGCCAGCGATTTGGTATCCGCTTTGAACCAAGGCCTTAGAGTTAGTCTAGTTCTGGACATTTTTCACATCCCACCATGATTTGCTGTTACAGAATGACTTTATGTGAATCACTTTGCCGAGGGGCCTTTGGAGGTTCCCCCAAACGCTCTTCATCTTGCTCTTAGCTCAGCACACGCTCTTCGCCCCCACGCACTCACACCCTTTCTCCTCGAGTTTCCTCTTGTGGCTCCTGCTCTCCTCCTCGCCCTCATCCTCAGACTCCACGATCATGAGGTCGTCCTGCTCCTGCTCCTGCTCCTGCCCCTGCCCCGCGCGCGGTCTCTTGGCCCCCGCGCAGTCGCAGCCCTGCTCCAGTTTCCTCTTGCGGCTCCTGCTCTCGGCGCCGTCGGCGTTGCTGGAAGTGCCCTCATCCTCAGAGTCAACGATCACCACGTCCTCCTGCTCCGGAGCTGCAAAACAGGGGGTTGGGATTCAAATGGGTCCTGCAAAGACAGTCTACTCTCAAAGCAGCTTTCATACAAAACAAATGGGAGCGTTCTTTATCCGCTTTCTTTGCCAGGCAACTGCAAGAGTATCCTAAATGTCCCTGAAATTACTATAAAATATGGTTTTCACACTGGTATTCCTTCTTCAATACAGGTGTGGAAAAACTGCAATAAGCCAAAAATACAGGAAATGCATTAGCAGGACTTTTTCTTGCATGTACAAAGCAGAAAAACTGCTGCTGTCTGTTGTAGAACACACACAAGACACTCTTGGTGAAGAAGGTTAAAAATTATTTATTACAACATTTGACTCTATAGTATTTTTATATAGACCAGGGATTGGAGAAGAAGGCTGACTCCTCTCCCATCCTCTTGGTCAAGACAACTGTACATCAGTTGTTTTTCACACCAAGAGAAAGTATGGAAACAACCTCATTGTAACAATAACATACTTCTGATAATAACAGCCGTGTGTGAGAAAGAACTAAGAACTATGAAAAACACCAAGTCAGAAAGTGCCTCAGAAAACTTGAAAAAGGAGGGCAACAGCTGTCTGCAGCAGTTGTTGAGAAGTTTTGCACACACCAAGCTGTAGAGCAGCCTCTCCTTTCCCTACTGCACTCAGCACAGCTCCAGGAGAGGCCACATTCCAGGAGAGAGAAACCTCAAAGACAGGGAGAAGTGGAAGGGTGAGCAGACTCAGAGCTAAATGATATCAATGGATAGTGTGAAGAAGGGAAGAGAGAACCAAATGTGAACTTTTGTGACATCGAGTGGATTTCATTTGGTTTCAAACACAAATTCACTGTAAAAACTTATTATGTTAAATTATTCAATTTTTAATACAATTTGGAGGAAATGTTAGCAATACTCTTAAAATTTAGTTTTCCCTCCAACAGGAGGGAAGGGACTACATACTCTTAAATCTGTGTCTTAAATCTGTGCCAAGCCAGGCAAAGGAACACCAGGTAAATACCACAATTTCAAAGTGTATGTACTATAAACTTTTGTGCCTTTTGCACTCTTTGTAAAAATTGTAAATGTGTATTTTTCTATTTAGTATTAATTATATACTGAGGCAACTTAAATACCTTTTACTTTGTATTGGTGAAGTTAAATCACAAAACTGAAGGCAACTTTAATTGCACTGCACTAGTGAAGGCTTGTTTTGTTTAATATTGATTACTGTTGATTACCTGTTGATGTTGAGGGTTGTGCTCCATCATCACTACCATTGCTAATGTTCCTGGATGTTGGTTCTGATGGTTTAGGGCCAATTCTTTCAGGGGTATCACCAACAACTTCAAATTCTACATCTTTTTCTAGGTCTTCACTGCACAAAAATACACATGCTTTTAAACAGTGAGAAAATAAAATCCTGTCTTTTACACAAAAAAACCCCGTTCAAGCATCAGAGCACCCTGTAACTATGATAAATGAGAAAACATACTGAAAAAGAGGAAAATCTGTCAGTCCTCTTTTATAATTTATGCTTTGGCTATTCCTACACACTATTCCACCCAGTGCTACAAACTCCAAATGCTCAGGAATCAGAATAACCATTGCCTGAGCTTACCCTTCTTCCTTAACAGCAGAGCCCTGCTCCCACTGAAGGTGCAGTGTGAGTTCCTGGGTGTGGCTGTGACTTACCTAGGGTTAAATACACTCCTCAGCTAGTTCAGAGGGACTTCTGAACACAGGTCAAGCAGAGGATTTATTATCCTACCAGGCTGGGGGCTTTTTGCCTTTCTAAATTTTAGGGTTGTGTTTAAATGCCAGTTTCTTGCTTGTTGGTTGCCCCAAAAGTTAATTTGTTTTTGTAATGTATTCTTATGTTGTGTAACAACAAATTACTGAAATAAACCTCTTTCAGTTATCACTGTAAAAAACAAAACCACAACAAGACTACAACAAAACAGACACAAAACAAAACTAAACAAAAACACTTAAACTATAATTTAATAAAAAATAACAATTCCTCTTTTGCCTCTATATTTCCTTTCAGCAGCTTTATCTTTGAACTTTTTTTGTGTATTTAAATTGTGAGTGAAAAATTCCCTGTGGAACTGTTCTATGTACACACACAAAAGATCCTTATTTCAGAATCCTTACCTGTGAAGCACATTGATTAACAGAGTATAGTCCTGGAGGAAATCATCTGCTTGTAGCTGAGTGCCATTTCGAATTCCAAAGTCTGATAATTTCCTGTGGTTATTTGCTACAAAAACAGTAAAAAAACTGCAGTGTATAAAGCTATTTATAGAAAGATCTTAACACTTGAATAAATATGGAGTACTCCAGAACTTTTAAGCAGGAACATAAGATTAATTAGCTATATTTAAATTAAAAGCTGACATTTAAGCCTATCAGGAGTTAAAGCTACTTATGTTTGATTTATTTACTCCTCCATCATGTTTATTTACCACCATCAAGCTGAGCTGCACGTTACTGCATTTGGGAACATTTTGGAGAAGCTTTCTGGCATCATGAACAGAGCACCATCTACAAGCCAGCAAATGTAGGAGGCTGGCAGGCAGATACCTGTTCCTGAAAGGAATCCTGATACACCAGGTGAGCAGTGCTTTGTGCAGGAAAAGCTGAGCTGCACATGCACACCACACCCCTGGCTATCCTCAAGCCACTTGAAACACTTGCAAACCCAGTCCTCTTCAAATACCAGTCCACAGGGTGAGCACTGCAACATCTGCTATACACCTACTCTCAAGAGTCTCTTCCAAGGGTTTGTGTACTCTTATCCCAAACCCCCAGGAGCACACATACCTTCTGTTTCACCTTCTTCTGAAGAGATCAGGATAGTTCCCTTTCCATCCTCTATCTGTACATCTGGTGCTACCATAGCAAATTTCTCCTTCAGTATCTGAAAATACAAATATATTAAAATATATTCAATCTCTGATTTTAAAAGATTTATTTAAAAAGAACTTTGAATTATGTTGATTTTATTATTCTGGCTTATTTTCATGCATCTACTGAAAGCCTATCGTTTTTTGTTCACTTCCACAAACAAAACTATTATATTTTTGAGGGCTGATACTTACAGGTTCATATATGCTAAAAAGCTTTTTAGAATACTTCATAAAATGACAGAATTACAAGTCCATTGTCATCACAACTGTGATGTAGCTACTGAACTTTCAACTGAAATGCAAATTTCATTTTTTGCTCTCAGATATGAATAGGCTTTAAAACCACCAAAATTTACAAAATTCTTTCACAAGACATACAACACACATGGGAAAGAAGCATTTTGGCTAATCAGCTCTTCTTGCAGCTGAGAGAAATGCAGAGTAAATACAAACAGGAGATGCTCAGTCAAAATATACTGAGCAAATACCTTATTTTAATGATTTACAGTACTAGATTCAAAATGAAAGCTGTAACTGTAGCTCAAGATTTACCTTATCCTGGAGTGTCAACACAGTAACTTTGTGTGTGTTCAGTTTCACAGTCACTTCTGGCTTACTTGCACATACATAACAATTGGGATTTGGTGGATCCAAAGCGCAGGGAACCAAAAGCTTCTTCCTGGGATTTGGCTGCTTGTTCAGAAAAATCTTGAGGACAGACAAGAAGAAACCAGGTTATTCTGTAACTACCAACATGTCTAAAGCATGTTTTCCTGCAGATTTCTTGTCCTGGTCTCACAGGCTGTCCTATTCCCTAATCCCCTCTGCTGTGCCTGCTGGGCAGGAGTCTCACACAACCAGTTCACCCCGTGCTGACTGAGCAGCTCCTGCCAACAGCTCTAACACCAAACAACCTGCAAGTGATGGCAGCCTGGCTCTCTCCTATCCAGCAGCAAATTTTTATTAAGTCATAGGGATTTATTAATCCTTAAGACCTCTTTTCATTGTGAATAAAGTTCCCAGCATATTCAGAATCTACTGAAGCAACAAGTGAGAGACAGTAAAACTACTTAATAGTGAAAAAAAGTTAAGAGGATCTTTTAAACAAATAATAAACAGGAAGAAAGCAAAAGCATTTTATTGCCACTTACCGTTCTACACTGATCTATTTTCCCCGATAAAATCTTCAAACCCTCCAGCACTATCAGCCCAGCTATCACTGCATTGGTGGTAGCTATAGCTGGGATAATATTTCCTGCCATTGCTGCAAAACAAACAAGAGTATGCAGATTTTTAACAGCAAAAGAAAACAAGACGATTATAATTTAAATTTAAGAAGTTACATTTTATCCTTACACTTGATATCAAATCTGCTCTTCATATTCATTCCAAAAACATGCATCCTGAGGTTTGCAGCAGAAGTGACAAAGTCCATGGCAGAAGGGTCATCCTAAAAAGAAGTTAATATAAAAAGCACTTAAAAATCAGATTACTCATTGGACAGAGTTTGCAACACATGATTACTAAAACTTTAAAAACCAGAATTTAAAAAACAAAAATTCTGTACAAAATTCTGTTTCAAAGTCAATATGCTTTCAGATAGCATACTCGGAGCAGTACTTTAAATATTAACTACAATTTCTAAATATATTTTAGTAGCAAATTAGCATATTCATACTAATAACATGTCTTGTATGTTATAAAAATAAGTCCTATGTCTTACAATGTTTCAAACATTTCAACATTGAATTTTAACTGAATCAGTTTCAAACATTGGGCGTTTCAGAGAAAAGTATTTGTACTATTGGGCACAGTAATATTTTACTATTTTGCCCGTCCCCCCTACAGTATTTACAGACCACTTTTTTCTTATGCCAAATGATAACTGACTAGAAGTAATACTGTGTGGTGATAAAAGAGAAAATTTTTGTCTTCTTCAACAGAACTAGTATTGCACACCCATCATTGGCTGATTGCTCACAACCTCATACTGGCTAAAAGCATGTTTTGGAGACAGGTAAGAAGGGAAAAATGAAGTTGCATTATTTAAATATTCTCAAAAATCAAAATACAACAAATGATTTTGAATTTGTGCTTTTATGAGCTGGAGAATTTGATGGATTGAGTTATTTCACACCACAGCAGTTAATCCTTACCCTCAGTGAGTTACACAGTACAGTGTTTAAAGAATGGATTTGCTCACATATGGAAAGTGTTTCCATAAGGTGCCAGAGAGCTTCATTCTAAGCAGTATCATTTTGGAAGCAAACTGAATGAGCCCAGCTAGTACTTGTATTCCACATGGAGAGTTTATCCATGGCACACTAACCTTATCCCATATGAGTGCTTCTCCATCAGCCTTCTCAGCCAGGTGAAGGCTCAGGGTTTTAACACTCTTTGAGAACAGGTCTGCATAGCTCCTGACATTGAGAACCTGCTGATCCTTCAACACGGCAGAGCTCTCATTCTGCTGGTCAGATATGTTTTGCTCTTTGGGAAAAAAAAGAGAAAAAAAGTAAGATCAGGAATATTTACAAGGTCCACAGAAGTTCTCTCAAATAACTTTCCAATTTCAGCAAAATTTAGTATTTTCTAAATTGAGGAACAATTAACCTACAGTAACCCAAACATTTTACAACAAATCTGCATTTAAAATTTCAACTATAGCTATGATACCAGACACCTAAACATGCACAAATTACAGCAAATGTAAATTTTCAACCAAATAGCTTCCAGAGATAAATCTTTTGAGGTAAGTGCCTATGATAAGATGTCCTAGAACAAGCTGACCTAATTTTGTTAAATGTCTATTTTCTACAGCCAATACTGAGCATCTAAAACAACAACTGCAAAACAGTCTTAGAAAAGCATTGAGAGAAAAATATAGAGAAAAATTTGAAATCTTCAGGAAGTCTAGAGAATTAATATATTCATTATCCAAACTCAACTGTGGCAGTAAAAAAAGGAACATATCACAGAGATGCATGAATAAACAGCAGGTATGATTTACAAATGTACAGTAGGAGGAGAGACAGTTACCTTGCTTTTGTACCTCAGCCCAGTCCAGTGGCACTGGAGGCTTTCTTTTCCTCCACAGCTTATCCATTGTCAGCAGATATCTAATGTCATCTTTGAAAAGCTAGGAAACATGAAAAAAATTAAATGAAAGGGGGAAAAAAAAAAAGACTGAAAATTCAGCATTGCATTGATGGAGTTTTGATTTTCTCCTTGACAGTATTTTTAACTACATAGAAAGATTCGACAAAATTATTCCCCACCCTTCAACACCCATTGAATAAAGCAGACACAGCTGATTAATCTAGGGAGGAGTAAAGTGAAAAATCAAGAAACACTCCTTCAAACAGTGGTTCTACATGTCTACTGAAGCCATCTCTACAGTTCTTTTCTATGCCCTCTCTGAGACAAGTGAATGAACATGACAATGAATTTCCAAAAAAAAGTTATTGCTACCTATGAACATTTAATTCAACCTCATTTTCTCTATTTATCCACTTTCAGTAACTATTTAAAACAAAAACTCTGGCATCAGTTTGTTTTCTCTTATGCCAGAGCCTGATAATGCACAGATGACTGATAGCTTTTAGGTCCTCAGATTGGTTCTGATTATGCCCAGTGCAATTGCAGAGGTCAGACAGACCCTTTTCCATTAAAAGTAACTGCAATGGAGTTTGTCTGCAGAGTGGCCAGGCTGCTGCAGCCATCTTTACAGGTGCAGCTGGAATCCTGTAAAACAAGCAAATGTGGCAAGAGACCAACACAACAGAAAATGGGTGGATGTCACAACATGATCACATAATTGATGGTTAGCATTAATGTCCAAGCTGGGGCTTGATTTAACTTTACAGCAGCTCATACATTTCAAATAAAGATATTTATTAGGGGTAAAGAAGATACCTTAGTAAAAAGTTTAACTGGATCATAGCCAGTGGATTTGGCCCACTCCTTAGTTGAAACACGTTTAATCTCACCATCTTCATTGGATGCTAGTGCTCTGGCTTCTGCTTCTGCTGGCTCCCCTATTAATAGTGATAACCAATATTGTAAATTAAAAAAAAATAAAAATCCCATCCAAGTATTACCCCCAGAGTCAATTACCAAAATTATGCAAGGAGCATAAAAATGGCTTTATTGCACCCAACAAAAGCTGAATTAGGTACAGTGTGCCTGTTCTCTTTGATCCTGCAACTCACTGATTTAACTTTGTGTCACCCAACTACTTTATTGGCAGAAACAATGAACAGTTGTTTCCCACCAATTTTCTCCACATAACCTTGCTACTTCAGAAATGTCTTGCCATCCCCTTTTAGTAATCTCTTTTCTGGCTAAAGTGTCCTAGTTTGGTTGAGATTTCAAAACAAACAAATAAAAAAATTGGTTTCCTACCTCTGATTCTTTTTTTACAAAAAAATTCTCTATAAAAGTGCTAATAATTTTCTTCCTTTCCCAGTCACATTCAACAATTGCTATCATGATTTTTAATAATCAGAGTGATGTTTTCATAGAACTATCTATTAACATCTCAACTGAATGAGAAAAATCAACTCAGAGACCATCACCTTATGTGTAAATTTGTCAATGTTTCCCCCCTTTCACCAATGCATCATTTGCATTATTTCATATTTATCCCTCATGTATCATTGCCCAGTCATTGTGTATTGTGAAGCTTTCTACTGCTTTTTGCAGTTAGGCCTCATCTTTTTTACTCTGAGTGACTTTGCCTAATCATCTCTGCTGAACAGCACACATCTCCCATCCGAGACACCTCTAATCACCATTTATCTCCATCATTCAAGCAGTTTGTCCACTTCAGGATCTTCAGCCTTTTTTGTCCCCTTGGCTGCTTATGTCCCTCAGGTTCCCCTCAGCAGTTTCTGGATCTTCCCTTGGCACAATGACAACAGCCTGAAGCAGACACACTCTGCACAGGCTTGCTGGTTCCATCCATGAACCCACAGAGCCCTGCTGGGCACGACTTCCCTTTATAAATATTGCATTGACTCTTCCCTGGATGTCCTGGTTTGGGCTGGGAGAGAATTTATTTTCTTTCTGGTAGATGGTCTGGAGCTGTGTTTTGGATTCTTCATGAGGATAATGTTGGTAACACACTGATGTTTTAGTTGTTGCCAAGAGGTTACTCCAAGTCAAGGACTTTTCAGTTTCCCAGGCTCTCCAGTGAGCAGGGGCACAAGGAGCTGGGAGACAGCAGAGCCAGGACAGCTGATCTGAACTGGCCACAGGGATATTCCAGACCTCTGAACATCCTGCTCAGCACATGAACTGGGGGAGCTGTGAGGGGCTGATCTCTGCCTGGGGAGTGGCTGAGCATGCTCTAGCCAGTGGGCAGTTAGCAACTGCATCACTTGTTTGAGTTTTACACCCCTTCTCCTTATTCCAATTATTATCAATAGTATTACATAACTGTTTCCATAATCAGCTGTTCTTACCCCAGCCTGTGAGGTTCACTTTTTGTGTGGCTCTCCCTGCTCTGGATGGAGCAGTGGGTGAGGGCTGCACAGTGCCAAGCTGCCAGCTGGGGTCAAACCTGGACACTGCCACTCCCGTGTGCCCACAGCACCCTGAGGGTGGGCAGTCTGTCACTGCAGACACCAGGCTCCAGCTCAGCACTCCTGTAACTGCCCTGCTGGCTTCACTTAAATAAGTGGCATTGCATTTGCTACCTGTCAGCAGCCATTGTTTTAAGTGACTTTATACTGCTACTCTTTTTAAGACTCACCTATTTCATTCTGCACTTCCTGTAGGAACAACCTGTCCAGTGATCACTATCTGATGTTCAAAGAATTTGAAGAGTCGGAGGCTCCTCTAAGCTCCCCCTCCCAAGTCCATTCATCTATCAAAGGATCCAAAAGAAGCAACCAACAATGATGCTCATTCACCTCACAGTAACTATGATTACTGTCCTTACAGAAAAATACTGAATAGCTATAAAAATGTCACTCAAAACAGGCATATTTCCTATGTAGATTAATGCTGAAGTGTTGCAGGCCAGAAAAGCTCAAACACAATTCCTGAAATTCCTTGCAAACCCTCAGCTAGGAGTGGGAAATACAAAGTGACTACAAATATCACTCAGTAATCTGTTCAAAACAGAAGCCTCACAGAGGACAGAAGCAGAATCTTCTTTACAGAACATTGAGCTGAACTCTCTAACCTTAAGAAAGGTACAGAAAGGTGTCATAATCTCTGAAACAGAATATTTCAGTAACAGGGTAAGCCACCAGCTTAAATCACACTCACATGCAGCTTCAGGATCAGCTCTGTCAGGTGAGACTTCCTGATCAGCATCTTCTTCTCCAAACAACTGGCTATATAACAATTAAGAACAAGAATACTAGAATTTCAGCATATATGGTTAAAGACTCAAATATTTGCTAATGGCTATGTATTCATTTTAGGATTCTTGCTTTCAGACAGGCTGCCACTTCATACATTGCTTTTTAAACTGCTGGGATTCATCACACGTGGACTTAACACGGACAACACAGAAATGAATTCAGCAAAACAGTTTTCTGTATAACTCACTCAGTAGCTCACCCAATATTTAGACTAATATTTACACTGCAGTACTAAATGCACTTTTAGAACCTCTGGGATATCCAAGATTCCAACAAACTTTACACTTGTTAAAACCTGCATTAAACTGAAAAACTTACTTCATGCAAAGATGAAGAATAAAGCAACCTCAACCTACTCTGCTGTGCCAAACTACTCTGCCAGATTTTTGTGCTATCAGAGCAAGGCCTAAAACTTTATGGAAAGTTTTTTCTTTACTAATCAACCACCCCAGAAACCAGGTCAAGGAACTGGAGGTTTTCTAAATGAATTTAAAATTAATTTTAAATTGATTATAATTTTTTTTTTTAAAAATTGTTAATATTTCTTTTCTCTGTAGGCTTAGAAACCAGAAGGATAAACCAACTATTTTTTTAAAAAAGTCACTTACTTGAACAAATACTTGGCCCACACAATGCAATGGATAGGCTCCGAGGGTGTATTTCGGATTGTGCAGCCTGGGAAGGTTTTCTGAGTCGGTTTAGGCTGACATTCATAACATTCTGTCACTCCCTGGTGAAAAATGAAGCATTTACTTGTCACTCTGAGAAAGCTACTGATAGTTTGGGCTATTAGCAGATGAACTGTAACTCTATCTCCAAACACCCACTCCCTGTTGTCTAAAACAGCCAATGACAAGAGTGACACCCCACCTAACCTTTTTGATAACAGTTACTTGTCCAAGGTAGCCTGCAGTTCCACTCTCTATAAGAGGAATATCAGCAGCCAGACACATCCTGTTCACATGGTTACGGGCAGCTGCAAATCAAGAGTTTCAAAGAAAAAATGTGAATAGTTAAGAAAAAGATTTTACTTCTCCAAATTCAAACTAGCATCCTATGCACTTATCTTTAATTTACATTTATCTATAGAGCACTACACCATTTTCACAAAGCCCAGTTTCCCATTCTCAGAAGATACACAGACACTAATAAACACAGCAAACTCAACTGACTAAAGCTACACTGTACCCACAGAGCCCAGCAGTTCCCATGCAGCAGCAATGCACATTTCCTTTCAGAAGCACTAACCACCCCTTCAGGTTTCCAGCAAAACACACAAGGCTTAGTCCAGCTGCAGATGGGTTAGGATACTTATTCAAATGACACTGCAGCAAGGACCAAGCAACATCTGCAATATAAAATCATAGTGAAAACTTCACCTCTGTTATCCAGAGCATTCATAACCAACGTAAACTGGCGGAAGAACTCAACGTTATAGTCAGGGCTACAGGAAACAAAAACAACATTTCAAATGGCACATCCAAGGTGTTGGTTATTACTGCACAACAGAAACTCTACACATGCAACTGATGCTCGTGTGATAGATTACACATATTATAAATTTAACTACCCTTTAACTGCCCCATTTGTCTTCTGCCCCCTTTAAAGCTGGGTGAAAGCATGAATCTTATGTTGCTGGAAGGAAGCTACTGCAATTAGTACTAATTTGACCAATGAAATGGGCAGACAAGGGAAAGTGATTAAACTACCCTGACCTAATGAGTAAATTGGCTGAGCTGTGGTAACTGACCTTAAAAACCATCAGCTGTGGCTAAAACATGCACACTGTAATTACCACAGCTCATCAGACTGTGCATAATTCATTGTGCTGTGATAGCTCCATCGGTTTGACTGTGTGGCCATATCCTGAGGAGCCAACACATGGGACCTTAAATCCTGACACTTCAGTTGTCTTTACATCGCATTTTTCTCACTTGAAGAAGGTGGAGAAGGAGAAAAGAGGAAACAGGATTAACAGTTTCAGGAGAAGGATGCAGTGAGTCAGTGTTTCACTGGCTAATAGCAACCTCAGAGTTCAAATCTCTGTGGTACGGAGTATCCATTTTTTAGAAATTGAAGCAAATATAAATAAAGCATGGGGAACAGCTAATGGAACCCTGCACAATCTTGTACTCTGCTCATTGGTTGCAGATCATAAAGACTAAATTTCAACATCTTGGGGCATATATAAATGACACTTAGTTACCTACACACACACAAAGGACTTAATTTTTTTAATCACAAACTCAACATTCACATGTCTTTTCATTTAATTATTGCTTAAGACATTCTTACAGAGTAGAAACTCATATGGCAAATGTTGCCAATGAAATGAAAAACAGACACAAACAAATGACTAGAGCTTACTACCAGAGCTTAAAACCCATGCAAAAGCCACACTCCCACTCAGGTGTGTGGTAGTTCACATTTCCAGCTATTTCTCCTTACTGAGGAAGCTTTGTAAAACACCTTAAAGCACACCATTGTAGCAATTAAATAACACAGTACTTGCAAATCAAACATGTAATTAGAGCTTAAAACCAAACATACTTCATGATGCTATCATGGTAAGCTATAATATTAGCTTCTGGACAAAACTGTAACACGCTTTCCTTGGCAACCTAGAAACAAAACAAAAAAAAAGAAAACAAAAAAACACTTATTATTTCTTCCTTCCTTCTAAAAGACAGACTTGATACCAGCTGTGTATCGAGTAAGTTGACTACCTTAAGAGACTTAAATACTTTAATAATGAAATGCTGTGGACAGCCACAATCAGCCAACCAACACTTACCTCTTCCCCAGCAGAAACTAAACTGTGACATTTCTAACACTATTCATAAAATAATACTGAGTAATGAGGCTTGAGCTTTGACTTTTTTCCTCACCTGTGATTTTGATCTTCCAACATGTTTCTTCTGAAACAGAAACTGTCTGTTGAGATTGCTGACATCAATAGTATCCAAATCAATCTATAAACACACAAAAGAGGCATTTCACTTTCACAGGAAGAAAAGGAACAAAACCCATTAAGACAGTGTGAAGAAAAGACCATTGGCCAAAATGCAGAAACTTTACAGACCCCTTCTCAGACCTTTCAGGTGTTACACCAGCACTACAGCAAGTGAAGAGGCACAAGTGGTCACCTAATTATCTTCAGGAATCCACACCTTATCAATGACTGCTGACAGGGGACCATGACAGAAGCACAAGGCTACATGAGAAGAAACTTTCTGCAGAGAGCCCCTGCTGAAAATGCAACATCCACACAGCAGTGAGTAGACAACGGTCCTGCTTGCACAGGATAAAGATTTTAGCAGCAATTCCCGAGGAGTACAGCACAAGCTCAGGGGGGAAAACGCAGAAATCCTTGCAGACAGGTCCAGCCAGCCTCTCCCTGCCCCGCCCACCCTGAGCACAGGCTCGGCACTTCCCCCAGGCCCAGGAAAGCTGCTCCAAACCAACTGGTCCTTCCACTTCAGGGAGCATGGCTTGGAGCACCCGAATCAGTGAATCAGGGGCTGCACAGCCATCTTACACACACACTGCAGGGCAAAAGCTTTTACTGCCTGCCACCAGGACTAACTGCCCAAGTGCACATTAACAAATTATGAAGCCTGCTCGTAAAAAAAAAGAAATCCAATATCACAATCAAAATGTTTAGAAACATACAGGACAGAGCAGAAAGGATGTAATGACTGCAATTCCACTAACAGCCATGTTTCTATTTATTAATATATGGACAGGAACAGCATAAATTGCAGTATCTTTAGCCCCTACAAGAATTAAGAAGATTTAACTAGAACTCTGACATTTATTCCTAGCTTTGTTACCACTGCTTTTCGTGCAAATAAAGTTTCTTTGATCAACAACTCTTTTTAGAAGTCTTTTTCTTTTTAGAAGTCTTCTCCCGTCCTTAACATTTTTAATGAGGAGAGTGAGTGTTTTTCTGAGATATTTCAGACATTTTTCTGATATATATCAAGAGAAATTTCTCCCAAATGCTCCCAGGTATTGCTGAATACTCACTACAGTAACACCTTCAGCTACCCAGAGAGCACTCTCAGACTGACTGTGCAGTGTGGAGTTTAAACGTGACCTATTCAGAGTGTTCTCACACACTTCTGACTTCATAAACCAAACCTGAATTGTAAAAAAAGTACAGTGCACACTCATTGAAGAACATCCTCTGCCTGAAGGATCCAAACCCCAATATTAATCTAGCTCTTTTCTGAAGGGAATATTTTCAATTGAAGAACTAAGTTTTAACATGCTAAAACCTGCAATACCTAGACAGTTTTATTTAGACAGTGAATAAAAGCATCTGTGGATACAGAGCAAACAGAAAAGGTACAATATTTTGAAAATATATTACAGAGCTGAGACTGTTAAACATTACTATCACAGTATCACAATAACTACCCCTGGCCTTGTCTCTTTTCATGAAAATGGTATTTGCACAGTTCACATTTCAACCTCAGTTCCTTCCTTAAAACACAGACAGAAACCTTGCTTAGTCCAAAGCCAGAAAGCCCAAGAACTTCAAGGGAGAACAGTAAAGTGCAAAACTCTGTTAAAACCTTCACTACTCAGGAAGCTTTGAATATTTCAACTGGAGAGGATGACAAATGACATTAGCTCTTGCTGAGAACAAGAATTAGAGCATTAAAGGGAGCAAAGGGAGTTCTCCAGAGAGAAAACTTGAGACCACTAGACCTCAGCAGAAGCTTCAGTCTAGCTAAGAATGATGAGAATTTAACAGCTCACTTATAAGACAACTATACTGCTCCCATTTTGGTAACTTGGAAGAAAAGGCATCACAACTTAACAACATTTACTCATGTACTTAATTCAGACCTGGATCCTGAAAAAACATAATTTTGTTCTTCATTCATAGGACAAGGGTTTCAGCACACTACACTTATTAGTCACATATTAGTCAGTTGTATTTTTCTTTTAGTATTAATATTCTTCTAAAAAAAATCACAACTTACTTGTAAAAATAAGAAGTACTTTCAGATGTTCACATTTATTAATATCTAATAACCGAGGAAAACTCTCAACAATATCCCAAATGTTGACAAAAGCAATTTACTCCGCTAACAGCAAATTCCCTCTTTGTATAAGAAGTCTTCTTTTGCTCTCACCTTGTACCCACCTGTTTCCTACATTATCAAAACATTGTCTTGCATAAAACACTGCCAGTGATACTGTCATATGAAGACAGCCCTGATCCAACACATATTTAACTTAATGGAGTCCTACCAAGTCAGCCCTGAAGGGCAATACCAACCCCCAAACTATAACAAGTGAAACAAAAAGCACACCCCAGTGAGATTTATGCCTAATGACTAACTGGAAAATCAGCAGGAGCTTTAAGCTCCTGCATACATGGACTGCAGGAGTACATAACTGACACAGAGTAGGGGGGGAAAAAAGAGGAGAACAGTGCAGAAGATGCTTCCACTCCTCTGCACTTTTTTTTAACTTCCCTGGTGAAACTTTCAAATTGGATAGGCTCTCAAACCAAAAGGAAAATTTGGAATTAAATATATTCTACAAGCATAAAGAGCATTACAGTAGGAAAGACCAAGCTGTAAGAATAACAAGGCAAACCAGTAACTGTTTTCTTCTGGAAGCTGATATGGTTTTAGACACGAGCTGCTCTGCTCAGCAAGTCTGACTGCAAACCCAAACTCCTCATAATCTGTCACACAAATCTCTAGATGTGACTCCTGGGCACGTTAGTAAAAAGGTATTAAAGGAAACAGACCTATGCTCCAGCTGGATTTAAAACCATTTGCTCTTCTTTACTACAATAAGAAACCAATAAAGGTCTGGACACCAGGCAATCATAGTTTCACCAACAGTATTCATCTCTATCTCGTTTTCATTACTATCCTCTCACATCTGCCCTTCCTGTACGCATTCACAGATTAATATCTGGAAGCAAAAGTGAAAGCACGAGCCCGCGGGAAGCGCCAGCGCTGGGATCTAGAAGCACAGTTCCCCTCTCCCGGGGGTTTCTCGCTGCAATTCATCACCGGACCGCCACCCCCAGCACCGGCAAAGGCGGCACTCAGCAAAACTCAAGACTTTGAAGACATCACCGGGCAGCAGGCACGGCGCAGCGCGGGCCCGCGGGCAGCTCCAGGCGCGGGCTGGCGGAGATGCACGGCCTTGCCAGGAAGGCGGCCTGACCTCGGCGGGGGAAGGAGGAGCTCCGGCGCCCGGCGGGAGCTCGGGCTGAGGGGGGCGGCGACGGCGCGAAGGCCGCGGCCCCTTTGTGGCGCCCCGGCCCGGCGGTCCCGCGGCGGCTTTGGCGGCCCGGGGCGCTTTGAAACC
>VZTB01018198.1:31258-42512 GCA_013397245.1 Thryothorus ludovicianus
CCCCGTGCGCGCTCCCGGCCCGGCCCGGGTGAGGTCGGAGCCTCGGCGGGGGCGCGCCCCGAGCCGGCCTTTTCCTGCGGCAGTCCCGGCCCCGATTCCGTCACTCTTGGGGTGGAAGCGGCGCTGCGTGCGAAATTCCCCAAGCACGGCTGGCGCAGCCTCCCGCTCCTTACCCCTTTTAGCAAACAAAGCCGTTGATGTACACTGGTTACAAGGTACATTGTTCTCTTATTAGTCAGTATTCTCTCTTCTGTTGGATAATGTGTCTCTCGCTCCTCATGCTCATCACTGCCCTGCTCCATCTTTCTCCTTTGGCTCCGTGGTTTCCTCTGTGGGTGCTCCTGATCTGTCCCTGCCGGAATTCTCCTTCACTCAGCCGGAGCTGATTCCACACAGTTGCTGAGTCGCCTTTATTTGTTTCTTCCTTATCTTGGGGGTTCTGCCAAATGTCCTCGTGGTCCACGAATTCCTCGTGTATCAGTGGAAATCCTTCTCCCCGAGCTCTGTTAACCTCCCCCGGGCTGACATCACTGGGACGTGTCCAGCCCCAAAGCTTAGCGAGGCAATTCTGCTGACCAGGAATTTGTGTTTCTAACACCTGGACATCACTTACAGCGTGTTGGCTTCTCTGTTTCACAGATTAAATCTCCCTCCTTGTTGATCAGGTCTGAAAGTTACAAAGATCAGACAGCAAAGAACAACTTTTCTTAATAAAAAATTACATATTTCATATGTAGTACAAGATGATTTGTGAAGCAAGACTGGCACAAACATACTTAGTGACCACCTTGGAAAGGCAATTATAGTAATTATGGATAATTAATACATAAAAAAAAAGAGATTAAGGCTTTTATTGACAATGTGAAAACAGGACAGTAGCAGTTCTTGCTGAATATTATCAGTAAATATACTACTAAGAATTTCTTCAAATACAGTGCAGCTGGGAACCTATGCCAAGTGACCATGAATACTAAAGCCATGAAATAAAATTTGGAATGTAATGTCAGAATCTGCTGCATAAATGTAGCCTATGTACTGTGGCCTTGGTGTTGTTCCTTTCTCAGCTTGACATTGTACCAGTGTTTGTATCTCAGGTTTAAAATCCATGAATTTAACAGAACACTTCCTCTTACACAGTCAGAAACTTCTTTGTTATCCTGTGTGCCTAATAAAATACCTGCCTTCTGCACAGGAGTTATACTTAAGGCTTTGCATTCCCAAACACACAGGATTTCTTCTGTCTCGTTAAGGTAATGATTTTTGCGAATGTACAAGGGCAGACACATTGATTCAACAAACACACCAATAATGGACATAAAGGCTGTGTCAGACCAAAACAAAGGAGGGGGTAGGAAATGTGTGACAGAACTAGCAGAATTAGCTGTTCCTAATTGCAACAACTGGTGGTTTTCACAAGTGATGGAAAATGCACAAAAGGGGGTGGGCAGGTAATGCAGATCACACTATTTGAGGTCCAGGATGTGCAAAAGCAAGTGAACCCAGAGGTGAGGAGGAGGAAGGAGATGCCTACAAAGAGTCAACACCTGCAGCAGGAGCTTGGGCTGTCCCTGTGAGAGCCCCCCGGGGTGCTGTGGGGTGTGGGAGCTGGGCACCAGTTAAAGGGTGGTTTGAGTAGGGCAGTTTGTTTGTTTATAGTCATGAGGAGAGCTCTCCTGGATTCCTGGATTCCCACCCTGTTCCTTTGTATCCTGCTTGCCATGTAACTTGGCAGAAAAGCCACTTCACTTCACTCCCTGTGTGCCCTGAGCCATTCCACAGCTGTGGAAGGCTGGGGGTGCCCACTCTGCAGGTCAGCAGATCTCCTCTCTGGTGATGCTGAGCCACCAGCTCGCAGGAATCACCACCAGCCTTTGCTCCCCCTCTGCCTCCGTGGGCGTCTGTCCTGTCAGCATTGTGTCCCCCCTCCAGCCACTGGACTGGCAATTTGTCAGGAAGGACACACAGTCACACCCCAGAAGAGTTTGTGAAAGAGCCTTAAGCTTCAGGTCCTGCACAGAAACCTGAAAGGTTCATACCTGAAACCATTTAGGTGGAAGAAAGAAACTGGGCACATTTCTGGCTTCTTGTGTGTGACTTAACCTCTCAGAATTAGCCTGTCAGTCAAGTGAAAGAAAAGGAAGTTCCAAGAAATCAAAGCAACTTTTATTTATAACAATTCACAAACCAATAAAACAAGTAAAGATTTTCTGTCCTCTTTTGTGAGATGTCAAGCCCACCTCACAGATGTAGTTTGATGGATGCTCTGCTGCCAACAAGCTATTTCCATTTACAGAAAGCAGAAGCAGGAAGGACAACTGACCATGTTCTTCTGAAAGAAGAAGGGAATAAGCATATAAAATAGTCTGACACTTATGGTATATTCTGTATAGATAATTTCTTACAGATTTTAATTCATTTGCTCATTCCCACCTCATTACTCAGTTTTGATATGCACTGAGTAGGTACCATGGTCTGTTTGGACCTGGAAAGATTGTGGGGGTTTCTTCTGCTTGCTTCATTAAATTGTGATTTTTTTAGTCAGACAAACCTTCCAAATGCCCCTTGTTTCTCTCCTTTCACTGTGATTAGGACAGCAGATTACACAACAGTGTGTTAGGAGGTCATTATTACTCTGCATCCTGACAAACTCATTTTGTTTGACTTCCTTTTGAGTTTTAAAAGCAAACTGTACCCTCCACAGCTCTTATAAATCTGTGTGTTTTCTCCTTCCAGTATGACTTTGTTTCATGAGTTGTTCCCAAAACTCCACTCTGTGTTCTTTCAGTTTCTCTGCTGCCTTTTGCTCCAGGTTTATTCCCAGGTATTTTTCCTCCAGGTCATACTGAGGCCATTGGACCAAGCCCTCTCCATTGGGATTTCTGGAAATAATAGAACAAAAAGTTAGCTCTCCATTTGCCAATCCATTGCTCTCTGACTGCTCAGGTTCAGAGCATTTCAGAAAACAGACAGGAGCCCAGATTATGCAACTCTTGTACCTGAATAAATTCATCAGTGGAACAGCAAAAGTGTAATAGTTGTCATTAATTTTACATGTAAAACTCCTTTGCAGATGGAGTAACAGCTATTAGATTTTTTTTCCCTCCATGTTTGCAGGTTCTTTTAAAAGACCATTAAGAAGAGAAATTGCTTCAATATTTATCTTAAATGCTGCCAAATTTCTAGGAACCACCATGTAAGTACTGCCCCAGGCAGGTAGGTTTGTTCTGGGCAACACAGACAAAACTTGAGCTGTAATTAGGATTGTGATTCTCACCCGTTTTTAGCAAAGTTGGTCCAGTATCTCATAACAGTTCTGCTAAGTTTATTTTCTTCTTTTGTAGCACCTCCTGCAAACGGAGAGATGAAACAGCCACATTAGAAAGTAAGTAATTACTATCAGCTATATCAATTGCAACACTTCTACTGTTGCCCTGAGTTATTGGAGTTTTTCCTAGGACAGAACTACAGATGAATGGTGGAATGAAAAGTGTCTTCTACTGAAGACAGAAAATGTTTATACTCAATAATGCTTATGATATATAAATTATGCTTACAATATATATAATGGTTATAATGCTTATAATGCTGCAGTAATGAAAATGAGTAATAATGAGGTTCTAAAAGGAATATGGAGTAAGCAGAGGTACATCACCAGCTAAGAATGGCTTTCCAAAGATAAAGGCAATCTCAGCTCCATGATCTGCTTTTACAAACTCTGGTAGCACACCATCCACTGAACTTGGTCGATGCTGGAATTCATAGAAGTAGACTGGGTTGCCAGCATCTAGAGGATACAGAAAAGTGCTAGTGTGAGAGCTGAAAATACCTGCTCCAAAGATGATAAACTTTCATTAAAAACGTTCTAGTTAAATGAAAACACTACCAGTACTCTAGATAGTGAAAAGTGCTGCATGCTGTCCACACCACCCCCAGATAGAATTCTGCAGTTCTGCAGCTGCTGAGTTACCTCTGTGGTATCTGGCCACTGCCACAGATGAGACGACAAAGTAGATATCTCCCATTGCATCCAGGAGGCCATCTCGGACCTGAGCAGGGCTTTCTGCATCCCCCATGTACTCCTTGTACACTCTGTCAGCAGCTTCAGATGTAATATCCTGAAACAGCAATAAAAAGTCCTTGTAATGATGATGAGCATTATAAGGAGTAACAGCAGTAAGGGAGTGTGGCATCTGCACATCCCTGGCTAAACCCCAAACAGCACATTTCAGAGAAAATCCTCAGCTGTGTCAGTGTGGCTCAGAGCTCAGGACTGGAGTTACACAGCTATGGACACGGGTGATCCCAGGGAAAAGAGGGGTGCAAGATCAAAGGATCAGACACCTTTAGATAAACAGCACTCAGTGATGCTGTTTGTTCTCCCTTCCATGGAAACAGCCCTCAGAACAGCAGAGAAACCCTGCTGGATTTCATCAAATCCACTGATTGCTGTAGATGACCATAATCTCTCCCTTTCAGAACAAGCCTAGGCTCTGCATTTCCAAGTTCATGGTGGATGTTTGTGTCACTGAATGATCCCTTGCAAGTACTGGCCCTGCTTACAGAGTCCTTAATTCCTACCTCTTAATCTGTACTTTTCTATGTAGTAGTTTCAGGAGAGCACAAAGGCACCACAAAGCCAAGAGATTTGTAAATTACAGGGAAGCAAAACCTCAAGAAACCTGAACGTAGGTGTCAGTGCACCCTAAACCTCTCGGGCTCTCCTTTCCAGTGCTCAGCTACTGCTTTAGGAGGTTGTGTCCCATAGGTCTCCTGTCATACCTGCTGGTGCTCTGCATGTCTTGTACAACCTAAGGGAATCTAAAGAGATCTGTGTTTTGCTACCTGCATCACTCCTGGATTCCCACAGAACTCCTTTTTAAGATGAGGGGCATTTTAGGCTGGAAATTTAGAGAGTTACCTCTAATTCGGTCATTAGAGGTAACAGGAATGCAGCACTTCCAGTTTCTGCCCAAATTCAGGGAGCTGTCCAGCACAATGGCATTTTCCTGTGAAATATGTCCCTCCAGGGATAAAACCAGCCAGACCAGTGACGAAGCAGCACTGGCTTATTCTGAAAATGGCTTCTTACCTTAGAGATTAATGCCAAATTTCTCTGTAAAATTTGACGTGCAACATCTTTATCCAGACCATCCACGAAAGGAGGGTATTTCATCATCTGTGTGATATAGAGAATCATACTTACTAAAAAAAGCTTCTATTTACAAATGATATTTAAATAACAACATTCTAAGTCTCTTACCATAGGAAGCGCCCATCCAAATTCACAGTTATTTACTCCTATTATGTATGGGACTGCATTCATTGATTTTTCAGATAGTAATTCCATAGGACTCTTTGGAAAAAATACACCATCTACACATGCATTGATGAAAAAGAAATCCTGAACAAAAAGGTAAAAAAGAAAAAGAAAGCTTCATTAACACCTTCATTTTGCTTCTAAAATAAGTTCAGATTTTTACTGCAGTTCCAAAGTGAAGCCAAATGAAAATACAAGAAGTATCCAAGCAATCTTAACATTTTCTCTGGCAGATATTCATCACTAGCCAGGTGATTCTTTGAAGATTAACATTATATTTCTAATGTTTGTGATACACAAGTCACTGTGTTGAATTTATGTCTTTTCTTAGTTCAATATGGCCACAGATGTGTGGAACAGTGGGGCAGAAAACCAATTTCTGTATTGAAATTTCAAAGGCACATAAGCATTGTGATAAGAACTTTTATGTAGGACATAATACATGATTTGGTTTTCAGGTTCTCCAGAATAATCTGTGCCTTTTCCTTGCCCTGATAGACCAGGACAGCAAATCACAGGTAGCTCCAAGTACATGCAGAATGGAAGGGCAGGAACCTGTTTGCACTTTTCAGCTGCGGTGTCGTTGCAGAGGTGCAGTGTTGTCATGTCCTGAAAAAGTCAAGAAAGTCAGATTTTACATCCATTTCAGGTTCTCCTAATATTACAGCACACGAAGAGTATTCTCTGTTACGAAAAAATCTGAAATGTCATTTAATTGCAAGAAGTATCATTTCACCTACCATTTTCAGTGTTATCTCTACTAGCTCTTCTTCTGTTTTTCCTCTCAAGCATTCAACCATTGCAGCTGAACTGGATTTTTCACAGCCAGAGACAGCAGCAATTTTCTGCAAGCAGTGAAAACAAACAGTTTTGGACACATTTCCTCTATCTGGCTCCATGAGACACTGAGTCCAGCAGGAGCAGCCAAAGCTCCTGCACAAGGGTTGCTGGAGCCTGGCATGTCCTGGCTCCAGAGGGAGGGCATTGCAAGCCCTCACAGTCCTTCATATCACAGGATGGGCAGAAGGAGAAAAACTTTGCCTCCAGGTTTTTTTGATACAGAAATATTCTAAGACAATTCTGGTAAATACCATGCTGGGCTGAGAAAGCTGAGTGACATAAAGGAGGTAGAGAATAAATCATCTGCAAGGTATTGATGATGAACATTTTAAGGAGTAACAGCAGTAAGGGAGTGTGGCATCTGCACATCCCTGGCTAAACCCCAAACAGCACATTTCAGAGAAAATCCTCAGCTGTGTCAGTGTGGCTCAGAGCTCAGGACTGGAGTTACACAGCTATGGACACGGGTGATCCCAGGGAAAAGAGGGGTGCATTCTACCACTCTTGGTCATGTCTTTTTTGGCTGGAGCAAAAACTGTCATTAGAGAGAGCTGCCTCTTTTATGTTCCAGGTTCCTGGAAATTGTTCCTTGTAGTTGAAAAGAAAGGGGTGGAAGCTGGTACTTCTCAAATTAAAAAAAATTAGTCAAGTCTTGTTTATCTGCACACTATAGGCATCAAACAGGAGGAGAAGAGAAGAGTATCCAGAACCAGATTCCATTTTCCAGTCAAAAAGTTTAGGTCGACTTTTCTTGAAGACACTACATGTTACCATATTCCTTCACATTTCATTCTTCTTCCCTGCCTTCTCTCTTTGTGAGTATTTGGGTGTTGGAAAAGCAACACATCATTAAACATGTACTATTTGCAGAAATACTGTCTTTAAAGACAGTCTGTTTTGTTTCACAAGAAAAAAACCACGTTTCTATATTTTGGAATGAACAGTTTAGCATATGCAAAACTATCTGGAAAAACTAATTAAAATTTTGACAAATACCCACTTGTGCATCCTCGTTAGGCTGCTCAGTGAACAAGCCCAGGGCTGCAGTACCACTCTCTGAAATGGCCTTGTGGAACAAGCCCCTGGCCAGGGGAGATAGGACCTGGGGAAAAGCAAGAACAAGCATGATAAGCACTGTGTTCTTCCCAGTGATTTTGGATTTCAGTACCAGCAGTGAACATTTGGGAAGCCCAGGTGGTGAGAGTGCTCCTGTGTAGCCTCTGACCATAGTGCAGCTTGCTTTGGCAGAGGAGCTCAGCTGCCTTCCCCCTCCCACTGCACTTTGCTCCCGACGCTTCCCGGCACCACACTGCAACCAAGCACAGATGGAATGTGCCCAAGGCAGGCTGGCTCTGCTGCAGAGGGGCAACAGAGAGCTTTTGGCCAGAGGAAACAGGGATTTGTGTCCCATGTACAATGAACATGTTCAGCTGTGTGATCTGTACCAAGTGTGAGGCCTGGAGAAGGACAGCGTCACAGCCAATGTGCTCGTTGTCAAAGGAAAGATTTTACACAATCACTGGGCCCCAAACTGCAGGGCTGCTTCAGCTATCAGGACTATTCACCTCGATCACATTGCACAAGTGGCTGTCAAAGCAAACAGAAAATGGGCAGGAGTCCACAACCCCTCTTAAAGGACTTTTCTCAAGAGATTAAACTTAGAGGGGGCTTTTTACATTGAAAAGAAATAACCCAAACCAACCAGAATTTAATTCATTTAAGTAATAACATTTTGTTACTTAACTACAACATTTGAGTATGAAAATGACACATTTTTATCAGTCAAAATCTGTATTTTTTTGCTGTACTGCTGCCTTGTTGTATCAAAGACCCAGGTGATGTGTCATTGTAACACCATCTCTTCTCTCACTGATTTCTCATGCAGATACTGAAAATGGATGGAGGAGGTTTTTTCCCCCTATGTAATTAAAATTCAATATTACTTTGAACTTACAAGAGCAGAAACACTGATTCCTCCTGCAGATTCTCCAAAGATAGTGACAGATCCTGGATCTCCTCCAAAATGTATGATATTTTCCTGAATCCACCGGAGAGCCTCTACTTGGTCTAAATATCCCCAGTTACCTCGGGCATGCTCATCACCAGTGCTGCAGGGAGAGAACAGATTTGTTTAAATGCTCAATGCGAGCAAAAAGGCAGAGGAAAATACAATCTGTGGCGTAAGAAACCATCTGCCATTCTCTACACAGAATTTCTCTACACGACTGACAAATGAATAGCTTGGAAAGCCCTGAGACTGGAGCAGCAACCCCACAGGATCAGATCTGGAAGCTGCCTTGGGACTGGAAATTGTCCCCAAGTCTTGCAGATGCAGCTCAGAAATGTTTCTTTGCATAAGCAAGTCTTCTGCATGTCTCTTTACAAAAGCTTTGCACACATTATTTTGGGAATCACTTAGGTAAAACTGAGATCAGCCATCTTACCTAAAATATCCAGCAATACCCAATCTGTACTGAATTGCTACAACCACCACGTTGTCAAAGGCTGCTAATGCTGAGCCATCGTATGACGAAGCTGCTCCAACAACTAATCCACCTCCATGGATCCACACTAAGACCTGGAGAGAGAAAAATGGAATCAACCCAGCACAGGTATGAACTCCCAGTGATAAAAACTAAATATAACCCAAGATATAATATTTTGTGCTACTTCACTCTTGATTCTTTTAGATTACGTATGACAAATTGTAGAAATCTTTTGAATCTAAGGCCTGCTGGTCTACAAAATGGCATGGATTTTGTTAAATGCCTACACTGTGTCAGTGCCCTGTGACTTTAGACAGATCATTTAGATTAAATCAAGCACTGGTTAGCTAAAATGCCAATACAATTTTACTTCTAAAATAGGATTTTGTGTCTTTTTTAATTTCAGCTAATATTTGCTGGGGCAAAGCATGTAAGTTGATCATCACTGCAAAACTGCCCCTGCTTGTCTGCTTATGGCACAGGTTGAAGGTTTGCTGTCAGATGATTTTGCTCAAGGTGTTAGAAGGATTTTGCTTACAGGCAGCTTCTCCTGTTTTCCTGTAGAAACGGGGCTGTACACATTTAGGTACAAGCAATCCTCAGACACTTGGAGAGGAACTTTCTCTTTTCTGTTGGTAACCATGTCTGAAAGATGCTGTCCTTGTACTTTGTCCTGTAAACACCTGAATAAATGAAAAAGTTGCAAGCAACAGAATTAACTAAAACCTGAAAGCTATGAAGAGAAACATTTTTGTACTTCCACAACAAAGTGCCAACCAGAAACTAATCTCTAGCACATTTCTAGATTGGTAGCAACTGCAAACATAATAGTTTTTTGCTTTTATTATATTTTCTTCCTTTGACCTGTCATTAATGAGATCTGTAAAAATAAAGCCGCTGCAGTACACAGAGACGTGCAGATACAATTTTGCACGTTTCAAAATATCACAGAAATATATCAGCAAATACCTATGGCTGTAAATTACTTCAACGTAAACATAAATTAATCATTTTACATCTCCAATAGCTTTTTAGGTTGCAATGGTAGATATTAGGCTTGAGACACTAAACAAGGGCAGTAGGACAATGGGAATGAGACATTTACAACGTAGATTGGAATTGCTCTGCACTCCTTGTGTGCCTTGTAAAACACTGACTCAGCATTTTTCCCCTAATGTTGTGTTCCAACATTTCCTCAGCTTCTTTCTGTCTCTGCTCCAAAGGTAAATAGTGATTGGCAAGTGATGGCCAAGTGCTGCTGAGCCAAAGCATTATCTGTAAAGTGCTGCTGCATCTCAGCTCATCAGGGATGTGAAACAGCAGCTTTTGGTAAAGAGAGCAGCTCATAAAGTGTCTTGAGAAATCCATCCACTGTAACAGCTGCAGGTGCAACGAGAGGGCACCAAGGAATTTATCTTCATGGATGGCCCTGTGTGTACATCATGGAATTGCACAGAGTATAACATTTCTGAAGGTTCAGTGGTTTTATCACTGCCTTACATTGGTGGGTAGGAAGTGGCATCTCGGACACCTTCCCATGGCTCAGGTGGCTGGGGTTCAGAAAACCTCAGTGATCCAACTGGAGGCTTAGCAAAAGGAAGTCCCAGAAAGACATTTACAGTCCTCTCAGCTGTGTCCACTTTGAATTGGAACCCCCGGACTCTCCCATATTTGGTCTCTGCTTCTGGTTGTTCTGTGGGACAGGAGCACAAAATCACATAAGTGATGTTTGTAAATAATTGCTAGATTTGTTACTTATACACCTTTTGTTTACTTAAACAAGTAGTTTTATACATAAAGCTTCAACAAACTCTAATCAGTTTTAACAGTACACTATTCTAATCTGCCATTTTATTTTACTAATTTGATTACTACTGTTTACTCATTTAAATTTTAGATTTACTAATTTATTCTAACACAGGTTTACTATGCCTTTATTAAATCAATCTAGCTGACACTATTTCAGCCTTCATTTTGATTGTATGTACAATGTCCTTCAGGTATATAATATGTATTGTCTTACCACACACACATTAGTGGTTGCATATAGATCTTAATCTCTTTTTTGCCCTGGGTTGTTAGGTAAAAACCCAATAGATTGCTCTCATTAAGAAAACACAATAAACAGAGAAAATATGTTCCAAACCCTTAATAGTATGTACAGCCAAAAGAAAAAGGTTCTAACATACTTAAAAATAGTCTGGCACAAACAAATGTGTTAATATTTAAGCAAGACTCATTTTAAGATCTATGTGAAAGTTCTAATATAAAATATCTAATATCTAATATCAAATGAGGTACTGTGGCTACTTGGCGCCCGCAGGCAAGATTTTGGCAGGGATTTGATTTTGCTATTTGCAAAGAAGGCAAATAAGACAAAAGACCGAAAGCAGATTTAAAACTGAAATGAACGTTTTGCTTCTTCATCTCAGTTTGTGTGCCCAGCTCTGCCCAGGGTTTGTGCCCAGCTCTACCCAGGGTTTCTGCCCAGCTCTGCCCAGGGTTTGTGCCCAGGTCAGCCCAGGGATTGTGCCCATTTCAGCCCAGGGTTTGTGCTCAGCTCTGCCCAGGGATTGTGCCCATCTCAGCCCAGGGTTTGTGCCCAGCTCTG
>VZTB01018198.1:47085-58862 GCA_013397245.1 Thryothorus ludovicianus
AGGGATTGATAACAGAGCCACCACCCCCGAGAGAGACTTTCTGAATTTGTCATCTTTTTCAGAGCAGTGAAAGAGTGGTACCACCTGGTATTGTTCATTTTGTGTTTTGGGGGGTGCTGTGTCTGTTAAATAAACAGGTTCTTTCCACTTCTCTCCTAGGAATTCTTCCCAGACCGGTGAGGGGGGAGGGGCTGTGTGGGTTTGCTTTCTAGAGGGACCCCTTTGGAGAGTCTCTCCCAAATTTGCCCTAAACCAGGACAACAGCTTTACCACATGCTAAAGCAACAGAGTGAATCTCACCTCAGGAGGGCTCTGGGATGAGGCAAGAGAATCACAGTGCTTATCTCTACATAGAAATGAGTAAGATCTTCTGACATTCTCCACTGTGATTTATTTTTAGTGCTGCCTGTGCTAGGAAGTCAATTCATCTACACTTCTCTGCATACAGAAGATGAGCATGTATTCTGTGCACACCCTTACAAACACTGCTTGTTTAAAGGAAGTGGCACAGCACCTCAAGGGTTTGTGCAATGAAGATTTGGCAAGACTGTTTTGAAATGATATTGCCCTCACACAACAAAGGAGGTGAAACAAAGGAGCAAGGACAGATGCTTAGGAGGAAGTTCTGCTTACCAAAACTGCAGTGGTAAAACAGCCTCACCCTGTTCCTGAGTTCTGCCTGGAAAACAGAACTTGGGCAAGAAGATGTAGAAAATCCCACCCTACTCCTTCCAGTAAAGTAATTCGAAATGAATGGGTGGGTAGCTAGGTGCTGTAGGACATTATTAGCCATGGACAATTTAAAATTCTTCCTGAGATATAGAGGGGGGTTGAAGGGAGGGGGAATTGATGCTCATTGCCCTGTAGGATCTGTGGAGCTGCATCACTGCTGTGAGGCACCAGTGTAACCAGGAATGTGGCTGGGATAGCTGGAGCAGCCTAGGAGCCAGGCACAGGAGACAAAGACGTGGCAGAGAAGTGATTGATAACTCTGCCATGAAGGATGCAAGCCTTGCTCTTGGCAGCCCAAGCACCAATCAGCTGGTGAGGGCTGTGGGGTGGCCCTGGGACAGACCCAGTGCTGGCAGTGAGGCTGTGAGCCAGTGCAGACAGGGACAGTGGCACTGACTGGTGGCACAGGGGACAGCCTGGAGCACAGAGACAAGACTGGGGAAAAGACAGAAATGTTAATCCTTGTAGGGGAGTTACAACTGAATTTAAAAGCAGGGAATTGAGGGTATTGGAGAAATTTTCTTCCTTTTCCAATATTTGGGAGAAGTCTTAATTCCAGCACTATTGTTACAGATTAAGTAGCACAACAGTCAGAACTATCCTGTCTCAGTTGTAAAACCACCTGACAAAGCAGAACATTCTGTAGCTTCATCTTCTTTCCACAGAGGACAATTCTGTATCTACCCCACACCAAAACTTCTGTACCACCAATAAACTTGGCATCAAGAGAGTCTTACTCACAAACTGGGTCTTCATCGATTTCACTTTATTAAAACAACCTTGCTGCTACCTTCTGTCTTCAGTCACGGGGGAGTGACAGGAAAACCTGAGCACTGGGGAAATCTGATATTTAACAAGTGAGGATCAACTGGAATTATTACAGTGAACAATTGCAAGTACAACAACTGTGAAGAAATGGTGAAAAGAAGGGAAATGCAATTTTATCCTCAAATATACTTCAAGTAATTTTTTAATATCCTGATAGCATATTATGTGCATGTTTAGACTGTGAACTATAACTCTAATTTAAACTTCTTGTTTTGCATGCTTTTGTAATTTGTCTTTTCAAGGAACAATTTTTTCCAGAATTCTACCTTCTTTTCTTTCAACTTTCTGTCCTTCTTTTGTTGTAGATTTATCTGCAAGTATTCTTCATTTAGGTTGTAAGATGGCCATTCAACCAAACCCTCTCCATTAGGATTTCTGTAGGCATGAGGAAAGAAAGAGTGAGTGCCCTTTTCAGTCACAGAGAAATTCAGTCACACAAGACTGACTCAATAAACCAGACAATTCCCCATGGAGCCTGTGGAAAGCAGCAATATCTGTCATGAATCTTGTGAGTCTTACCCATTTCGAGCAAAGTTAGCCCAGTATTTCATTAGAGTTCTGCTGAGGTTCTTCTCTTCCTCTGTAACTTCACCTGAAAGACAAAATACAGAATAGTTACTCAGTGTGGCAGAAATCAAGGCATTGCTACTACAGCAGCAGCATTTCTGTGTGTGAATATGCTGTAAAAATTTGGCAATTGCAACAGAGACACATCACCAGCAAAACATCAGTAATACAGCAGCACCAAGGGATTTCAGCACTTCTCATGAATGACTTCAGCATAATTACCCTACTGTAGAAATCTGGGAATTTGGGAACAAGGAAATAAGGTGATGTGTCTGTAATATTCCAAGAAATCAGAGCAGAACCAAGAAAATGCCATGTGGCCTGCATTCCACTACAACTTCAGGAATGGGCCACACAGCTTTGTTTCCTGGATCCCATTCCAGTTTTGTGGGGTTGAAATCCTCCCTATTCTTCAGAGCATGACTAGGCAAAGATTTCTTCATTCTCACACAAGATGGTGCCACTCCATTTCTTAGCCCTTCAAGAGTATTTCTTTAAATATAGTTACACATAAGCTCACTGTACCATTAGGTGAGAAGTATTTCAGTTCCTGTGTGTTTTTAATTATGAATGCATCTCAATACACTAAGAAAAATGTTTGGTATCTTAAAGCACTTGCTAAATTCAGGCAAAGAGGAAAAGTGCCAAAGGTACATAAGTAAAAAAAAAAAATAAAATATATATATATAAGCAAAAAGAAAAGGCTCTGGTAACAGATTAACAGAGGGGTTTACAGCATAGCTGGATTGCTCCAAAGTTCAATGGAGTAAAAGGAAATACTTTCATTTATGTAATCTTTGACCAGACTATGAACTACTGTGCAAATGACAAAAATAAAAGCAGAAAAAAATAATGAATTCATTTAAAATAAGCAGAATTTTTGTGTCTCTGTCAAAATACAAACTGTTCCTAATCTGTTCCTTGGGGAAGAAAATACTCTATGCTGAGTATTACTATCTTAGGCATATGTAATTAAAGGATATTGCTGGATTCATAATGTTCCTTAGGAAGTGGCGTCATTTCTTAATTGTTCAGTGATTGGCAGATTCATTGGGAATGTAACAATGTGGGTTTCTGCCAGAAGGAACTTCCAGAATCCCATGGAAATTTTGGGAGTACACTCTTAGTCCTCCTTCAGTGGACTGTTTCCATGAATAAATGCACAAGTGTGAACTGAATTGTGAGGCAAAACAGACATAACCATTAGATCTTCACACAGGAAATGGAACACTGGAATCCCAAGCCTTGCTCTGAACACAGCAGGAATCACTTCCTACAAAAGAGACCAAGTCCCCCATTCTCTGGAGCCTGACAGCCTGTGGGATTTCCTGGAAAGGAGGAGACACTGGCCTAAACTCCTCAGGAAAAGAAGAGATCCTGGATTTCCTGCTTCCCAAGCACTCTGCAAGTTTAATTGGCCTTTCCTTCAATTTCATTTTCAGCCAAAGCTATTTGGCAAATTCATGCACAGTGCTGGGATAATGACTGTGAATTTTCTAGCAAAGATCCTATTTGCTGAATTGCTGACAAGATGTGGAACTTACTTTGCTTCAGAACAAGCAAACTGTAAAGGAGAGAAGATGGAGAAGATTGTTAAAAGCATAAAACCAATTCTACTGGGAGAAACGGCTATGGCTTGGTCTTCCTGCCAATATATGCACTTTAATCTGATGGCAATGACTAAAACACTGAATAGGAAAATGCCAGGGTTACAGGACCAGTTAATGAGTGAATGGTGTCTGTTCCTTACTGCGGAGTTGGATGTCCCCAGCCAGGAAAGGCCCCCCAAAGACAAAACCAACTTCATCCCCGTGGTCAGCCTTCACATAGTCTGGTTTGCTGTCCCAGTATGCACTGGGTCGGTGCTGGAATTCAAAGAAGTAGGTAGGAGCTCCAGACTCTGCAAGACATAACATTTAGAGAGTTACAGAAGAGATACATAAACCACAGCTCCCATCAGCTGTTTAAAATACTACTTTAAACAAAGCTTTATACTGGACACATTTCTAGTGTAATTGTTACATTCAAATATGTACTTTTAATGCAAAATTAAGAACTCAGCACTTACAAAAAAAAAAAAAATTGGAAGATCCACTCTAAGAAAATGTACAGAAAAGAAAATAGCAAATTATTTCCACTTTTAAGTATCTGGCATGGCTTGTCTACATCTAGACAACAGAAAATTTACAGATTTCAGAGCTTCTGACTTCCCAAGTAACCATGGACCAAAGGACAAAGATTACTTTAACATGTTTTAATTTTTAAGCCTGCATACTTCAGTTAGCAAATATTTACCTCTGTTATCATGCTGTGCTCTCAATATACTGTGATTATGAGCACAGTGCAAGACACTTCTGCAGAGATAAGGGACTACACACAACCCTGCAGACCTGTATCATGTTCCCAGTGGGAATCTCAGGAAGGGTTGCCTACATATGACAGGATTTGTGTGGGCATCATTTGATCCAGCCTGCAGTAGGTCTGAGTGTCCCACTGCTGTTGATCAGCTTACCCCTGTGATAATTCAGTGCTTTAATGGCTGGCATGACAATTGCTATGTCCCCCAGCAGGTCCAGGAATTGGTCCCGTAGCTCTGCAGGGTCCTCTGTGTCTCCCAGATATTCATCTACAATCATGGGCAGAAAATCTGACGGTACATCCTAAGAGACAAGAAACAAGCAGACAAACAATCACTGTCTAAATCTGCAGCTAGAATTGCCATTTTTTAACCTTCAGAGATTCTGCAAAGTCCATGTTGGACCATGACGGTCCGTGTTGTTTCCCGTCAACATGGACCACGCCCATGGTGATGGGAAACAAAACCCATTCACGATTTTTGTGGGAAAAAACACTAAATAAACCAACCACCTCAGGTCAAATTTGCACCTTTATACAGGTTAAAACTCTACAGGAATAAGTGTAGATCCAGCAATTTCTCCTGATAATATCTTTGGCTTCTGTTTTCTTCAGAAGAGAGATGGGAATCACAAAAGTAAATTTTCAGTCCTTGAAAGTTTTATGGACAATTATACAAGAGGATGAGACCAATGAGATCTCCAAACACAGTGTAAGTTTTCAGGGTTAAAATTTGCTGCTTGAAAGATACACTTCAAAACTAGGAGCACAAAGTATCTACTTTAAAAGTTACATTTAATGTAAATGTACTGAAAAATGTACCTTGAAACTCCCCAAGCATGAGATTAGCCATGAGATACCTTAACAATAGGGATACTATTACAGTAATACCACAAATATGTAAGATAAAAGTATTGGTTGAGGACTATAATGAAAAAAGCATTTTCCCAAATCTCAGGCTGGACTCAATCCTATTTCTGTGTAATTCCATACACCCTGGTCATGTCAGCTTTGCAGGGACTCTCCTGTCATGGGTTGCAGTGTAAAATAAAATCAGGGCTGTGTTATTCTATTACCATCCCTATGAACTGGGATGGGGGGGAGTGATGTGACCTTCTGTTGAAAAGCAGCTGATCAGAAACCATCAAGAGCAGTTTCCTTATCTCTTCCACACCCATCCTCCCTCCAGGCACAGATCTTCTGCTCATGGGCCATTGAGTCACTGATAAAATTCCATCATCCCATTGGGAAATGCTCCAGCCAGGGGTGAACCAAGCCCCTCTACCTGGATAAAAACCTGAGACTTGGAGCACCAAGGCAGCCTTTTCCACTGGACTCCCAGAGGAAGAACAGGCCCATCCATCACCACTGCACCTTCAGCAGAGGCTGCACCTTTCTCCAGGATCACTGCTCCAACAGAGCCACAGCTGCTGCTCCAGGAGAGCTGCAGCCACCATTGCAACTGCACTGCTGCCAACACCCTGACCCACAGGGTGTCAGGTTGGATTCTGACTGTCAGTGATTTTTTTTTTTTCCTTATTGCATGTATTTTGTTTCCTTTTTGTTTTATTTTCCCTTTTTCTAATAAATTGTATTTCTGACTTGGAGTGTCTCACTGGTTTTGCTTCTCAAAACCAGAACATCTCCCCAAAGTGTAACATGACCTCAGCCCTCAGTAACACCATGACTCTAGCAGTGAGACCCAAATCTGTTACATAAGTGAAAAAGAAAATTCACTTCTCAAATAAGATTAGTGCAGCAGTACTTACGATCATTGGTAGAAAAACCTCTACAGTTGAGGCAATTGATTTCCTGTCTCCTATTTCCCTCAAACCTGTCATTTTTGATGTCTGTACCAAGAAAAAACACAATGTTATTAGCACCATTCAATGTCTCCATTATTTTAAACATTGGAACTATGTTATTCCATTAATTCTTGCTACTGGTGTTTATTTTTGAAGCATCATGTCATATGCAAAAGTGCAGCACAATACAGCAGCTGTCTTGAAAAGCATGTATTTACTGCAGTAAATGTTGCCTTGGTGAAGGTTTCTACATAAACCACTCCTAACACATATTTTATTCTTAAATCAACAGTAAGAACCTTGTAAGACTAGAAAACATGAGGGCAGAGTTGAAGCAAACAAAAAGCTGCTTCTGTCTCACAGGCTTATTTTGATTCTGTTGAGGGAGATCTAAAAAAGTCACTGGCAGTCTGTGTCTAGTCCAATCATCTGAGCCCTTTGAAGTAAGGATAATGCAATATTCCTCTTTTACAGCATTACATAAAACTACTCTTCCGTCTGCAAAACAAATTCAAACAGATTTCACTTTGCACTCTTCTTCTGGGACTTACAACCAGCGTGCTCCCAGTGACAGTTGCTTCATAGATTCAGAACAAATGCTTTGTACTACAGAAAGGAACCTGAATATATAGAAAATAAAAGAAAGGGACAAGAAAGAGAGAGGGCACAGTAGTTTTTGTGTACTAAGTGCATTTGCTCATGTTTTGGAGTTACCCATTGAATTCCCACGAGAAAGAAGAATGGGCTGGACACCTGCACTGTCCCCTCACTCTGCCCCAGATGAGACTTTCAAATGAAAGCTCTTTCTGCAGGATGGGGACGACACCCAGGGGGAGCTGATCTAGGTGATCAGTGGCACATTTTTAAGCACACTGTGTATCAACCCTGACTACTGAGCCATAAGGGAAAAGGATTAGCTTTATTTGTCTTTCAGTAATAAGTCCTTGATTGTTGCATTCTTTTTCCTCTCTCTGCCTGGATGAGGGATTAAAATTTTAGGATAAGAAAATACTGTACAAAATTGATGTTCCAACTGATGTGTCCATGTAGTTTAACTTGCAGGATGAAGCCTCTCTCACCCTCTTGTGACCCAGTGGTTCTGGATCACTGCAGGGCCATGGTGCAAGCAATGTTTACCTTGTATGTATTTCCAACAATGCAAAGACTTGTCCTATCACTTAACACAAACATTAAAAACACATTAAAAATACAGAATACATTAATACATTAAATTACCGATCTAATATTCCAGCCAAATTCATTGTTGGTGACTCCTATCATGAATGGGACTGCATTGAATTCTTTGCCAGCCAATATCTCTTCAGGTGGCTTATGAAGAAACACTCCATCCAAAACTAAGGGTAGAAATGAGATTTCCTGGAGGAAGAGAAAAAAAATCAAGTTAGTTCTTAATAGTATTTCCAATTTTTCCTTCAAATCATGTAAGATGTGCATGTTAAATGTCCTCAGTGCATAAAAGGGCTTTAAGAAATCCAAGTATCTACAGCCACTGTAACATAAATTTAGTTTTGGCACAGGAATATAAAATGCAGGCCTGGCTGGGTCAAAGTATAGAAGAATGTAATGGGTTCCTGATCCTGTGCTGTTCTGACAATAAAACATAGGGATGCTCAAACCTCGCTCACAACTTCACAGGTGCTGTGACACTGCCAAAACTTACAGAAAGAAATCACATGTGAAATTATTTCAACATTTAGGGAGTATTTTGACAAAAGATAAGAAAAATCAGCGTTGGAACAGACCATCAATGAACTCTAATCACAGGCTGAGCTAAAGTTTTGCAAGTGAGCCATTAAAAGTTCTGTTGCCATGGAGTCTCACCTACCTTGCTGCTGTGGACTATGTGCTCTGCTTCCTGCTTTCTCAAGCAGTTCAGCAGGGACAGGGAACTGCTTGTCTCACACTTGAAGATGCTGGCAATTTTCTGAAAATTATCAACAAAGACAAGCACTGTTATAGAATCAATATACACATTTATATTTATAGCTTGATTTAGTGGCAGATTCAGCTTGATAGATCTTTGAGTATTTTGTTTTGCTAGAAATGCTGCAGTTTGATCACAAAGTGAAATTCTGGTGTACTTCTCTTTCTTGCTGTATTTCCATTCAGTGTTTTTCAAACTTTGCTGTAGAGATAATACAAGCTTGTAGCATAGACCAAATAAAGAAAGAAAATTCAGAAACTTTTACATTATTATTATCTGCCATTACAGGAAAAGATATTAAAAGGCACTTATAGAAAGTGATTTAAGATGTTTTTTTTTGTTTTATATTTAATTAATTTACTTCACATAAAGGCCCTCCCTAGAAGACTGTAGGTCAATAAAAAACTGAATTCTTTTTCTGGATTCTTGTTAAACTTTCCATAATAAATGCCACAGTTACTGTTTGGAGTACAGTGGCTATGAAAATGGACATTTGTCTAGCTTGGCACGTGGGTGACTGAAAATACCTTTGTCAGCCCACAGCTGTTACAACCATACAGCAATATAATCTATTTCTAACAGACCAAAAATAAACAGATGTGCTGCAACAATAAACTGGGTTAACTTTGTTGCACAATGCGATTTTCCCCTTTTCTCTTTTAAACAAATTATCACATAGAAATATCCTATTTTAGGCTATAAAGACTTAAAAATGCAAAAAAAATGAGCTTACCTCAAGATCTGTTGAAATATGTAAATCTTTACTGGGGGGAATTATAATTCCACTCTCTGATATTGCTTTATGAAAGAGACCCTTAGATAAAGGAGATAACACCTGCCAAGAAGGGAAGAACAAAAAGTATTTATTCTACATTAAGTCCTTACCACATAACTTTCTGCTAGTTATAGTCTAGTCAGCTCCTGGATTCAGCTGGGAATTATACATCTTTATTTACTAAATCTTCGGATTTAGCCCAATGTGCTGTTAAACATATTGTCAAAAACCAGATTAACCATGAAATGTTATATTAATTGAGCTTTTGAAGGTTTTTATTTTTATCTACTATATACCTACATGTGCAAAAACAGAGCAAGATCCTGCAGATATGCCAAAGAGAGTGACAGATGCTGGGTCTCCACCGAAGTGCTCAATATTTCCTTGGACCCACCGAAGAGCTGCGACCTGATCCAGGTAGGCCCAGTTCCCGCGGGCGTGCTCGTCACCAGTGCTGGAAGGAGAGCAGCAGAGCCCCTCCTCAGGGACAGTGACAATCTCACAACAAGGGCCAGCTCAGCAATCTGTGCTTTGAGATCACACCTCAGCCCGACTCCCCTCTGCTCTCTGCTCACCCCTGCACACGTGGATCCCTGGCCTTTACCTGCTTTACGCACCAGAGGATGGAAGGCCACAATAAACATCCCATTCAGCACCAACTGAGCCCAGCTATGATCTGATTGCAATCCCACGGCCAGGCAGATGGAATGTACAGACATTTCTCCGTGTTCTGAAGCCCTGATGTCAGTGAATTATGCATATTCAAACCACTGTAACAGTGGGAAGCTGATAGAGATCAGCAGATTTAGCAAACAGAACTACCCATGCCTTAAAAATGACAGCAAATACCTTGTAAAAAGTGAAGTAGGTGTTCTTACTTGAAATATCCAAGGAGTCCCAGTCTGTACTGAATTATTACCACCACAACATTCTCATAGGCCGACAGTGCAGAGCCATCATACCGAGCAGCACCACCAAATATAAAATTGCCTCCATGGATCCACACCATTACCTTGGAAACAAAAGGGTGAGACACACCTTTATGCACTGGTTTGAGATTTCACTTGAAAAAGGAAAACTACATCAGAGAATTAGGAACACCAAATCACTGAAGCACAATGGCTGCTGAATTTTGGATTGGTGGACTTTGAATTTTACATGCCAGTTGAATTTTACATGCCAGTATTACTTCTGCTTGCGCAGAATCACATTTTCAAAAGCGATTAAGTCTCTTTAGAGCAATCATTACTTGCAAGGTTTATAAAACACAAGTTTCTTCAATGGATTACATACAGGTAACTTGTCCTTCTGGCTTGAGCCAGCGGGGCTGTAAACACTGAGATACAAACAGTCTTCAGAAGTTCGGAATGCAAGGTGCTTTTCTTTAAAGTTTTTTTCAGCTATTTTCAACATGGACAGATCTTGAGGACAGCTTTACAAAAAAAAAAAAAAAAAAAAAAAGCAAAGCATAATTATTAGTTCTAAACCTGCAATAGCATCAATGTAACAATGGTAGAGAAAACACTCTTCTTTTGCCCCTGGCTGAATCCCCACAGGTGCTTGAATTTTGTGTTATCTATAATCAGTGAGAGGTGCAGCCTGTAAAGGCACATCTCCACATCTGTACTAGAAATACTCCAGCAGTGGCAGTGAATCCACTACCAAATATAAACTACTCAGCAAAAACAGGCCTCTGCACAAATAAACACAACTCTGGCCAGCATGGGCAGGTTCCATCTACAAATGAACAGCTCTCACAGTGGCGGGTAAGATGTTGCATCTCTCAGACCAGTCCAGGGTTCAGGTGGTTCAGGTGGGGAAAACCTCAAGGATCCAAGAGGGGCTTTTGCAAAAGGAATTCCAAGGAAAACATTTACAAGCTTGTCTGTCCCCTTCACATTTGTCTGTGTTCCTTTGAGCCGTCCGAGTGAAATAGTCACTTCTGGCTCAGCAACACTCTGTCCTAAGTAACACAAAAGGTAAAAAAAATAATAAATTAAATTGCATCTTCATAATTATTACACAGACTTTTCTATTAAGTATTTTTAACTGAGTGTTAAATTTAGAACATTTCAGCTTATTCCTTTCAATTTTGTTCAGTTTTCATTTTGCTTTGGTGGAGTGACATACTCCCTGCCATACCCTCCTTGCCAGTGACACCTGGAGCCAGGTAGGGCAGAGTTTAGTCACCGTGCAGGAGCAAATTTCAGAGCAGACAAATTTCCTAAATTTATCATTCAACAAGATTTTAAAAATATTTTGTTAAAAGAATTCAGAAATGTTGCTGCTTTCTACTTTTTAAAAAGACAGAAAGCTTTATTTTCATTAAGTAAATCTCAAAGACAATTTCATCTCACAAAACCAGTAATTCTTGCATCATGAAGGCATTTTTGCAGATCGGTAGCAAAATCATAAGAGATTTACTGCCTTTGAAAAAATCATTGGAACTTTAACGCAGTGGCTTCCCCAGCAGCAGGAAGAGCAGATCGCGGGGCTCACCTTGTGCCCCGCACACGAGGAGCGCTGCGCTGCAGAACAAGGCGCAAAGCAACGCGGCCGCGCCCGGAGGAGCCATTTCCACCCCGATCGCGCTGCCGGTGATCGGACTCGCCCCGGCTTTCCGCGGAAGAGAAGGGGACAAAGGTCCCAGCGAGGGCACACGGAGCGCGGAGCGCGGCTGAACTGCCAGGGTGACCTGCAGCGAACGCCTCCGGAGCGCCAAATACAAACACGAGAGCGGACACAGCCCCTGGCTGCCGATACAGCCCCT
>VZTB01018198.1:59294-78317 GCA_013397245.1 Thryothorus ludovicianus
AGAGCCCCCGAAATTACAAGTAGAAACTAACAATAAAAAAAGAAGAAAAAATCAAAATAGTTAATTCTTGCCGTAATCCCCCTTTAGAGGGGTGTATGAAGCCAAAGTATGCCATCGCTACACTCTTATCACTCCAGTTTAAATTTGCATGGAGTTTTTTTGTTTGACTTTTCAAAGTTGGGAGCAGATGAGATAACTTTAATCGGAGCATCCTTGGCAGCACCGGGCCCAGCCCGGAGGTCCCTGGCGAACATTGCACCGCCAACTCCATTCGCTTCCAGCCTGGTACCGCAACCGATCCGGGCTCCGGGGAAGCCAAACAGCACCGCCCCCGGGAGGAGCCCCAGGAGCCGGGCCCGCCCCCGGGAGGAGCCGGAGGNCGGGAGGAGCCGGCCCCTCCCCTCTCCCGCCCAGGCCCCGCGCGGTCCGGCGCCGATCGCGGTCCGGGCTGGTTCCGGTGCCGGTGCCGCCATGGTGGGCCCGGGCGCGGCGCCCCTGGAGAACGCGAACCCCCTCATCTACCGCCGCTCCGGGGAGCGCCCCGTGACGGCCCGCGAGGAGGACGATGATCTGCCCGACGCCATCGACGACCGGGAGATCTTCGATATCCTGCGGGAGCGGCGGGCAGGGCAGGGCAGGGCCGGGCGGGCCGGGCCGGGCAGGGCCGGGCAGGGCAGCGCCGCTTTCCTTAACCCGCACATCTCATCCGCTCCATCAATGACCCCGAGCACCCGCTCACCCTGGAGGAGCTGAACGTCGTGGAGCAAGTGCGAGTGAAAGTGAGATCCCGCCAGCGTGCTGCCTCAGCCGTCCGATAGCTAATTGCTTTTTTACAATATTTACATATGTTTATAGTAGTACCTAAACATAATACTGAAAAAAGTCAATGAGCAAATCTATGGGCGAGCCGAACTTGCCCTGGCGGTTGTCGGGGAGGGGTGTGGTGAGAGCAGCGGGTTTGTTGTTCCGCAGGTGAACGATGCCGAGAGCACGGTGTCGGTGGAGTTCACGCCCACCATCCCGCACTGCAGCATGGCCACCCTCATCGGCCTCTCCATCAAGGTCAAACTGCTCCGCTCTCTGCCCGAGAGGTTCAAGGTGAGGAGTCAAATCACTGGGCAAGCATAAGAGAGGGATTGTCTATGAAAAAAAATTAAAAAAGAAAATAAACGGCTAAAGAAAAAGCAGCTAACTACTTTGCAGTGAAAAATAGCTAGAGGTTTTTTCATGTTTTGTGTGAGGGAGACTGCAGGAAGCAGAGAGGGCAGTGGGCTGAAATATCAGCACACAGGTTGTGGTTCTGGGGGTTTCACTGCCCTGCTCTGGGGCGCAGCAGGAGGAGAGATCTCATCCTTTCTGAAGCAGGCAAAGGCACATGCAAATGCAGAATATGCTGCGATTTTGGACTTTTATTTTATTCTGTTATATAGAGTAACTGATAGTGGCAAGAATGTCCTTTCTCCCTTCTCTTTTGTTACTATCTTATTTTTATTAGTTTGAACTGAATCTTCTGATGTTTTGTTGAACTCATTCCCTGTTTCCTTTGTGCTGCCATTCCAGCTGGATGTTCATATAACGCCAGGAACACATGCCTCTGAGCACGCAGGTGAGGCTTTCTGTCCTCTCTTGTGTGGTCTTTATATTTGTTTTAATCTTGAAAATTACTGAGGAGAGAGATTTCCTCTACTGCAGAGCAGCGTCTGGGACTTTCTGTGCGTCAGATTCTGGGGGATGTTCCAGAACAGGAACACAGAGTGTCGCTTAGGTTGTCCTGTAGTGTTCTTGAAACACCTCCTCAGGCAACCTGTGCTCTCAGACAGTCACTGATTTGCCTGAGCACTTGGGAGAGGGGAGGAAAATGGAGATTTCTCGTGTTATACCTCTGGAGCAGCTCCCAGCTGCTGAATCACAGCCAGCTCGCTGCAAATGTGTGATGACAGAGAGGCTCTGCCTGGATTCACAGCTCTGGGGTGTGCTTGGCATCCTCAGGACTGCAGCACCATGGCAACTGTGATTATTTGGCTCAACGTGAAGACATCGAGTCCTAATGTCCTCACTGGTTTCTTGTGGGCTTTTTCTGCACAGTTAATAAACAGCTCGCTGATAAAGAACGTGTGGCAGCTGCTTTGGAGAACTCTCACCTGCTGGAAGTGGTGAATCAGTGTTTGTCCGCTCGGTCATAATCGCCTGGTGAGGAAATCATTGGTATTCTGATCTATTAAACGAATTTTGTATATAAGTGGTGATGTTACAGTTGACATAAATCTATGAGCAAAATAAAATCACTTAAATTCTCTTGAGGAAATGTTTCTTTGCTCTTTCAAAAAAATAACATGTAGGGGGTTAACTTACACACAGCTACAAAAATATAATGAAAATTGGCTTTTTAATTGTGTGAGTCATTGCACAGGTACAGTTTTCCTTTAAAAATATTTTTCTTCAACCTGTTTTTAACTGATTTCTCACTACTAAAATAAGTCGTAAGCTGCATTTTAGAAATGGATTTTGCACACTAGACTTCACAAGTACACCAAGGTAACTTTTAGTTAAAATATTTACATTCCTGTGACAGTTTCAGACCACTAATACAGTTTTCCTTTCTGACATCACAAATTGTACAAGCTGGTGTGTGCAAAGTTAGAGGACATTTAGCAGTAAGTGTCCACACTTCCAAGTCATGTGTCTGATTTTAATTATCTTACCTTAGATTAGTCAGATATGGAGGGCTCTTTAGACTTGTGTAAAACATGATTTGTATTTAATTACTACTTCATTGTGGTAGGAAATACACTATCTTTGAAGGAGGTTTTACTTGTGTACCTGCAATACAGAAGTCATTACCAGTTCTCAGTATGAACAGCCCAGCAGGCTCTGCTCAAAGACTGTCCTGACAGTGTTTCACAGCTAAAGGACAAGTTTTGCTCTAAATGCCTTGAGATTTAATGCTAAAACACAGCCTATGCTTCTGGTTTGGGAACTGTGGTATGCACTAAACTGTTGTCTTTGGCAGACATTGACAATAGAAAAGCTCATTAAGAATCAATTTGAATTTTTGTAAAAGATGTCTCTAGTCCTGGACCACATGGAAAAATAATAATCTGTTGAGAAATCCTGTTGGGTATTTTGGTGCATGCACCCATTACAGTGTTGCCTTCTTTGCCATCAGTTATCTGGAAGACAAGAAATACACTTTCTGAAAACACAGGTTGTGCTCACCAGTTTGATGGTAGTGCTGCACACTCCAGCAGCATTTTCTCTGTGGGGATTAGAGTCAATTGCACAATTAACTCCACTGTGCTAATGGACCAAAACCTGTAAAAGTGTGAGACCTCGTGATCGGGCTCACATTTTGTGACCATTTTGGGACATCTTGGGTGTAGCCCAGCCAGGCTTTTGTGCTGCCCAGGTGTTCCCATTGAGGCTTTTAATAAATCTCCACTTTATCCTTTTGCTCTGTCTGGTCTCTGTTCCAGGTCAGCCTCCAGAAGGCATCAGTCTCAGATGCTGTTTGAAAAGGGTCAAGCTTATGGACACTAGCAGTCCAGTCCAGTGCTGCAAGTGTGACATCCAAAGTCACACAGCAGAGCAGGAGAGAAACAAAGCCAGAGCTTCCCCTTTCAGAGCTGGGCCTCCCTGTCTGCACAGGGCTACAGAAAGGGAACTCTGCAGCAGCCTCAGCCTGCTCCTTTGGCTCAGCATCCTTTGAATGGGCAGCACTGCTGGGATGTATGAATGAAACTACAAATAAAGACAGTGTTTATGTAATATTAATATTGGGCAAGGAACAGAACGAGCCAGCTTTCCTCTGCCTCTTGTTGAATCACTGAACTGATTGGTTGTGACATTGCCAACTTTGCACCACAGATGAAACTCCAGCCATGGTAAATGAATGCAGGCAGCTCCTGGGGACCACGCTTGGTTGGTTTGACTTTGTTTTCTGGTTTTTGGTGGCTTTTTTAAAAGAAAATTAATTTTGCCCCCAGATTTTGAGGAAGAAAGAAATGCAAATATGTGCCAGGGAGAAAAGAGGAGGGTGACTAAGCTGCCAACAGATTGCTTCAACCTGCCTACTGAACAGAGAAGGGATCAGTAAATGGTGCATTGCTGAAGCTCTCTGCTTGGCTTTCACCACTACATAATACTAGTGTTAAATAATTTATTGGGACGTTGGCACTTGCCTCATGAAGCACACTGCACAGCAGCCCTGGGGATGCACTTTTTACCATTTACCTTCACAGAGAAGCAAGAGAACATGTTTGATGGTTTACATTTATAGTTACTAGCTGAGGGGTGACTTTTCAGTAAGGGGAATCTGCGCTGCGTTTTCAAAGAAAAGGTCTGACTTCTGCTTTTTAGGGATGCAGAATCTGATTACTTTAGGTCTGGTGTGTTTGTTTAAGTGATGTGGGTGTTATATTTATGATAGAAACAACCACAGTGGCTTTGCTGGAGGCCCCAGGCCCTCCTGTCCCCACTCCTTCAGCTCTTTACTTGCTACACAGATAATGTACCACCAGTTCAGGTGAAAACCTTCTATCCTGCTTTTGAAGGTCCTTAGCTGGTTCCTGTTGTATGGAGACAAAGTGGGAGAAGAAAACACTAATTTGATAGAAACATTTCTTTTCAGGTGTTCATTATTCCAAAACACCACCCCTAATTTTAGCCTCTGGAGTGCTCTGTATTAGGACACATTCTGTGAGAAACTATGACCCTTTGGAGCAGCTGTGCTGAATGCAAACAGCCTCATTCAAGTCCAGGAAAAATGCCAGGAGCAGACATCTGCTTTGTGTTTCTGAGCTCTGGGCAGAGTCGTCTTGGGGTGGCTGGATGGCATTCCCCACTCCTGATGGGCTCCCAGGGCAGCTAGATGGCATTCCCCCCTCTCAGTGCTCCCAGGGCAGCTGTCTATGCTGTCCCTACTCTGGGGTGTCTTTGAGCCCACAGACCCAGGCAGCACCTTGGGATGAGGTAGTGTCCTGGTTTAGGGAAAATTTGGGAAAAGAAAAAAAACCTCTGGATGGAGTCCCTCTAGAAAACAAATCCGAACCACTCCTCCCCCCCAGCTGGTTCGGGACAGAAAAAATTTCCTTGGAGAAAAGTGGAAAAAAATTGTTTATTTAACAGTCAAAGCACTCCCCAGCACAACAAATGAACAACACTGAACAACAAACCCTCTGTGTGCCCCGCAGAGATGCCAAATTCAGAAAGTCTCTCCCGGGGCTGGAGCTCGGCTCAGTTGCTGTCGGTCCCTCAGGGCTGGGAAAGGCCGGGCCCAGGCCAGGCCCGGTGGGACACAGGTGGGAGCTCCTGGGGCTCTTTGGGTGTTTAGTGCAGAGCAGGTTCAAAGGTTTTTTCCAAGAAAAAGGAAAAAAAATAAAAATACCACAGTCTGGAGAACTTCTGTGCCTCAGCCAGCCAAAAACTGACAAAAAGCAAAGGAGAGCTCTGTGCCACCATCCACACTGCAGCCAGCACAGGCCCGTGTGTGAAGGAAAGATGAAAACTCTGATCTTTATGTTTAGAAAACAACCACCTCAGACATTCCACAATGTCTCCTTCAGTCTCAGATCCAGTTTTTAAAGGTACAACACTTATTTGTGAGCTAAACAGACGAATGGGGACACAATTTAGCATTAACCCAGGACAGGCAGGATCTCCCCCACTGCTCCCAGAGTGTCCCTGCTGCTGGTCCCAGTGTCTGAACCTGCTGCAGCCCCTGTGGGCCTCAGGTCCAGCAGCTCAGCAGCTTTGTATCCAAAGATCCAGCTGAACTGTCCATGGAAGAGTCACCTCTGCATGTCATTATTTCTTGTGGCCCTGGGGTGGAGCAGCATGTGCCGCACACTGGGAATGGTAATAAAAGCTATTTCACAAATGGTAATTAATAAAAGCTATTTCAGTATTCTGGCCGTGCTCAAGACTGATGTGTCTGTGTCAGTAGAGAGCTTTGATAAAGATGTCCCTCTGGAGCTTGCATTTATAAACTCTGTGTTTTACAGTTTTCTTTTGTAGCTGTAAAAAGCATTTCCCTTTGACCTGTCAAGGAGAGAATTGGACCACTTTCCTTTCCTTTACCAAATGCACTGTTTGGCATAAATGCAGACTAAAGAAGTGGCAGAGTCAATGTTTTTCCATAGGCAAATAAAAGTTTGTAGTAAAATCCCTCTGATGTTACTAAGTAACAGCAAAGAGAACCAAAGTAGGGAAAGTTAAGATGTATTTCAGTTTGCTGGTCTCACAGCCATTTGCCAGCAACATTTAATAGCACATAAAATTTTCATTCCACAAAATGCTAAAAATACAGGGCAATTTTAGAAAATGGACAAATAGCAGAGAGCCCTCATTTTCTCCAACACACTTCATTAGCTGCAGAAGACATTGTTACACTCTCATGTCTTTACCTATCTCCTATTGTCAACTCATACATTTATTGTTTTATGTCCTGCCTCTAAAGAGCTTTTGCATCCTGCCACACACAGATTATCTCCATTCCTTACTTTTTTGTGGATCTAAGGAACAGCACCGTTTGCAGTGGTAAAAACATCCTGATTCTTGGATGAAACCCTGCTCTCCCAGTTTTGTTCTGCCACTGCTCAGGGTCTCTTGTCAGGTGTCCCATCAGTCTGTTGCCTTGCAGCATCTCATTGCAGCATTTGCACCCTCCAGACAGCAAGGCTCTTGAACAGGAGCTAAGACAGACTCTGGCTCCTGCTGTAGTGCAGCTTCCAGAGCAGGACAGAAGGGAGAGAACAGGACAGAAGTTAATTTTCACAACATTTGTGGGAAAAATATGACCTGGGAGTGAAGAGCAGCTGCTGCCAGGGAGCTTTGGGAAGGGAGAGAGAAGTGGCTGGGATGTGCCACACCCCCTGTGCTGCCACTGCTGTCACACAGAGCTTCTCCTCTGCTGGAGGCTTTGTCCTTCCGATGGCAGGGAAATACATGAGCCCCCATCAGCTCATGCTAAACACATCCCTGCCCTCTGCTTTCCCCCTTCCCTGCAGGCAGCCTGCCTGGAGGGGAGGTTCCTGTGTCGGGCCCCAGCCTGGCCCCCTGTGCCTTCCCTGGCTGGGCTGTGGCACGTCCCGGAGTGCCCAGTGCTGCTGCAGGGCATTGGTGCCCCACTGCAGCTGGGTCACACACAGCAGCAGCAGCAGGGCACCACTATCCCCAGAAACCCCATGTTTTAAATTGACAAAGAGCTCTGGCCCACTGGCGAGCTCCAAGTGCAGCGGCCAAAGGATTTGGGCACAGCTGTGTCCCTGCTGAGCCGAGCAGGACCCAGGTGACTGCTGAGGCATCACTGCCAAACTCTTCTGGAGCCGATCCTCCCCATTAGCTGGGTGTAACTTGGAGATGATGGTTTATCATAGCACTTTTTCTACCCAAATTAGTTCAATCTGGGCTCCCATCAGATGTGGCACGCGTGGCTTTGACTGAAATAACCTCAGGAGGCCATCAGGAGCTTGCTTAGCCCTGTGACCCCTGGAAGCTTGATTTCTCCACTTGGCTAATGGGAGAGCTGGCTCATGCTCTGCCTAAGGATTGTGAAGGTATCTAAGCAGCAAAATACTTTTTATTTCCCCTGCAAAGTGACAAATAAATCATCCACATAATCTGAAATGCTTGCAGAGAAGAACAATCTGTGCCAACAGATTCAATTCTTTTTAATACAACAAAACAGGGTTTTATTATTGAAAATCAGAAAATGGTTTCACTAACACTGCTGCCAACTTTTTAAAAAACCCAACCAAACAATTGCTTTTTAGGCAGAAAGAAAATAATTAGGACTGAGTCACATAAATTGTTTCTCTTCGAATTTGTACTGACTTATTTTCATAACAACACATTTATGCACTGGGTTTTTTGAAACATAAGTCAACATTGTAAAGAGCCTGTCAAATTCTGCTTTAGTAGTGCTTTTACTAATGACAAAATTAACTAGGAGCCTGAAACGGGAGCTGTTATGAAAATTTCTTTCCCTTTCAACCTGCCATTTTGAGTCTGATCCTGAAAACTTAAGACCTTTAACTGAGGTCATACTCTGGATTATATTTTTAGCATAGAAGTGATGAAGTTTTTGTCACATTTATCTTTGTTTGTAAGGACATTTTTGGGCCATTCCTAGTAAAACAAGAGAGTGAATTTATTTTTCAAACAAAAAGTAAACATAGTATCAACTTTCATTTCAGTCACATCTGCCTTCAAGTGCATTTGTCATTTGGGTGCACACAGTTCAGTTTAAGCATTTGGCTGCACAGAAGTACTTATGCAGTTACCAAATCACACAATTAACTGGTTTTCTGCATGTTGTGGCTGAATAAATAAATGCAGTAGCTTAGATGCAAGTGCTGTACACATCAGGTAATGCATCATATTGGATTAACCCTTACAATATATTCTGCTATTTCTTAAAACTGCAGGGATTTTGCTGGGAGTCTTATGAAGCCGGTGCACCTTCCTCTGATATTCTGCTGCCCTGCGGGCTTCAGCCTCTTAAACGCTGCTCGAGTCTTTCTCTGGCTACAAAGGAATTGTGTCTCTGCCGGCTGGCGTGGCTCGCCGGGCAATCCCTGCTCCGGCAGGATGGGCGAGACACGAGCCGTGCCTTGGTGCAGCCGGGAAGGGTGAACGCCAGCCCACGGGGCAGGCTCTGCAACACGCAAATAAAACAAGATGCCAAGGAGAGGAAACGCACGAGAGCTGCCAAGGCTGGGCTGTAACAGCCCCGCCGGGAACACCGCTGGAGCCCCGCAGGAGCCCGGCTGGCACGGCCAGCGCACCCCGGGACGCTCCGGGCTGGATTTCTTCCCGCTCCCCGCAGCCCCCGGGCCAGCCCAGCCTGGCAAACACCGCTCGGCAGCGCCTCAGATTCCGTGTGTGACATGGATGGGGATTGGTCCCCGGCAGATGGAGGACAGGGAATGTGAGGAAATGGGGATGGGGATGGGTCCCCGGCAGATGGAGCTGCGCTCTCGGCCGGGAGCGGGGAGCGGATCCCGCCCGGCCCCCGCGGCTCCTGCAGGGCAGGAACAGCCCCAGGGCACAGACACTGCCCGGGAACCTCTGCCGGCCCCTTTTGCTGGGCTCATCACCCTCATCTTGGGCTCCAAAGCATGATCCTGCTGGATCATATCGATTTTTTCCACTTGTACTTGACCAAATCCCTTCACGAGCAAAAATCAGTGTATGCCACCCACAGCAGCTCTGTCCCTACATGTAGTGATGGACTGCTCTTACAACAGGATGTCTTTTCCATTCACAAAACCTTTTTTTTAAAGCTGACACAGTTTCAGCTGAACCGAGCTACAATTTATTCCGGTGACTGGGTAATTATTGAAGTAATCCATTTTTCCATTTTAATCTGCGTGATGGTTAATGAAATCTGCCATAAAATCGTTTGTGGCTCTTGTCTTTGTGCAAAAATCTCACAAATATGTAATAGATATGGATAAATAAATAGGAACAGTATAGAATGCATTGTTATTGTCTGTCACAGCTAATCAGGGGAAGCCTCAACATGGCTTGATGGTGCCAGGATAACAAACTTATTACTCCAATGAACCATTTTCTTCTTATATGGCAAAAACCCACTGCATCTGTATGAGATCATCTAGAAAAATCCTCCTTCCTGAAAAATACTATATTCTTTTTTGTTGCCTAGCTACATGCTGCTGTTACCTTAGAAGGCTGTAGATTCATCTGAACGATTCTGGTGGAGCTGGTGTACTTGAAAAGAGGAGTGATGCAAAATTATAACCTTTGTAAAGAGATGAAAGAAAAGGGTGAGTGTGAAAGAAAGGCTTTTCAGCAAAGCAATTTACTGTTTATGTCATATTCTTTTATGACATTAATTGTTGAATATAGACCCTCTCACTCCACTGCCTGGGGTTCACGAGCAGGCAGTGATTGACTGACACACACTTGATGTTTTTAACGTGAGAGTCTGATGCCAAGGAAACATTTGCCTGGTTCACATTAATTATTGCTGTGAGTAAGTGTAGAGGAGGGAAAAGAATGTTGAGGCCTGATTCTGATCTCATTTCCAAAACTGTGACGTGGAAAAATGCCATGAAAAGCAACTAATGTGCTGAATTCCATTAGCACCAGAGAATGGGATGATCACTGAGTCTTTCACTGAATATAAGTAGCTTTGATGGCTTGGGAAATGAAGTGCCTAAAGCCCAAAGGCTTACACTGTAATGTGCCTGTCAAAAAAAACCTCTGACTGGAAACTCTTCATGCATGAGACGTGCAGAAATTGAGAGCTGAGCAATAACTCCCTGTCACTTTGCCAGCATGATCAGCAGCTCAGGATGCCCGAGTGAAGTGACGTGAGGTGAAAGCCTCACTGGAGGCTCCAGCATCCTGCTCTTCCCTAAACGTGGGGATTTGCCTCTGGGGAGATGAACAGAGAAATGAAGTTATTTCATACCTGCTTCACTGTAACTGGTTTGGGTGTAGGATGTCCTTGACACTCATTGTGATTTTGCAGTTCTGTCTTTAGGGCTGACAGACTTCTAGCACTGGAGTTATAATTCAGATTTATCTAGTTAGGTCTGGCTTCCTAATTAAGATCTGCATTTGCTTTCACAAGGTAACATTTTTCAAGTCTACTGCCTATAAACCCCTTTATATAAGAAACACATTTCATACCATTCTCTTACCTCAGTCTAGGCTTGTGCTTGCTCTCTGTATTTAATCATGAGCCTAAATACTGACCATTTGATATTTTTTTGAGAGGTAGTGGTGGATAATGAAGCATATTATGATTATAATAGTTACATAATTTCTCAAGAATAGAATCAGGAAGAAATTTGACAATTTAAAATGGAAAAAAATAAAAAAGAGAATTATTTTCATTTTAGTATATCTCTACAATTAGAATTTTGAAGGTTTTTACCAGAATGTCTTGTATAGCAGCAGAGGCAAAGCAGGAAAAGTGATATTCAAAAGAAGCAGAGATTCCTTTTACTGCTATGATGCAAATATGGAATTTGCCAAACTCAGCACATTCCAACTGGACAAATTCTGAGTTTTTCCTGGAAGAGATGATAACATCTCTCACATCCAAATTCCCACACACTTTACATGGGTGATTCCACTCACCACAGGAAAAGACACCATAAATTTATACCACTGGCTTATAAAGAAGTACAAAGCTTTTCCAATTCAAGTTCTTAAGTCTCCCCTTTGACTGTGAGTTTTTGCCCCTGCTTCAAGGTTTCATTTCTTGAAATGTAAGGAAAATGGACTTTCCCCACAAGGGAGACAAGAACAGGCTTTGCCACCTGAAGCAGAAGGGCAGCTCTGTTTGTTCCTGTGCCCACTGGTCCCCACCATGTGCCTCACATAACGTGTAGTGATGCACATTTGGACACTGAAGGCATCTGTGTAAAAAAATATACATTAAACGTTCCTTGCCCTTTTTTTCTTATCTACTACACAGAAGAGGGCAGCACAGCTGAAGTTTCACTTTATATTGCCATGAGCACTTGAAGTTGTGTTTCTGTTCTGTGTCCATCCCTTAGCAATGTAGCTCTGAATGCTGGAAGCCTCTTGGGTGTTTCCTCTGAGATTGATGCCTGAGGTTTTAGTTTCTATATTTTTTAGATTCTGTGCTGTTTTAGTGGGTAGTTTTAGGTTTCATATTCACTGAGTTCTCTTCACAGAGTAGAGAGACAAAACAATTCCTTCTCCAGCTCCATTCCAAGGACAACTTTCAAGCCCAAGAAAGAAACCAGCAGTGAAGTGAGAATCAAAAAACAGGAGGATGGAGCTTCATAACCTGAAGCTGTGGTTGGACAATTAACTCTAATATGCCAAAGGACCAGAACTTATAAAAGTGTGGGACCTCGTGATCAAGAGTCCATTCTGTGCCTATTTTGGGGCATCTTGGGTGTGGTCTGGCTGAGATCTTGTGTGGCCCAGGTGAACCCACTGAGGCTTTTTAATAAATCCCTACTTTATTCTCTTGCTCTGTCTAGTCTCTGTTCCAGGTCAGCCTCCAGAAGGCAACAAGATCACAGGGCTGCTCCTATTGTGGGTTTTCAATCCAGCGAGACTTTTCCTTCTTCACCTGTCATTTTCATGGGAATATCTACATTATGACAACTCTATCCAGATTTTCAGAGCTGCTAACAGGCAGAAGTCTCTGTCTTGAAGGTGTATGAATTGAGTTCTCTGGGTTAGCAAGGATGTCTTTAGGCCGTTTTGAACCCAGTTTCCTGCCTTAACTCCTCAATAAAATAAATGTAGATCTGCAAAGATCAGTGCTCAGCTGACAGTGTAAACAGATGGTAGGAATTCTTGGGATTAACAAAGAAACCAGAAAGCCTCATTATCCACAGTGAAAGTCCATAGGAACATGTAGTTTGAATAATCAAAGTTTCTAATCTTTACTTTCTGTCCCCTAATGTCTAAAAAGATGTATTAGTAAAGATAGAGAAGGGTAAGTAGGGATTCATGTTTATACATGGAGTGAGGAACTTCAGGTTCCTAAGCCACAAGAGAAAACCACTGCAGGAAGCTATAAAACCACTGCATGTATGAAGGAGACATAAGGGAAATCTTATTTTCTGCTTCACCACACCATGGGAGTGGTACAGGCCATTGAAAATCTACATGTGTTAAAAAACATGCAAAAAAATATGCAGAAAAATCCTACATCAAGATCCTCTGCTTGTTGTGTGTGTGTGTAGTTTTAATTATGTTTATCATGTTCTTACTGTCCATTCTTTAGATATCTGCTACAGACAGCATCTGGAAACAGGCTGTAAGCTGAGTCTGACCCAGGATGGCTCCTTTAATTTGTTATTGTAAATAGACTCATTCCTCTTGCCAAGAGCTATTGCTGGTAAACAATAAATCTTCCATTCTCAGTTTGCTTCCTCAGCACTACGTAATTCTTAGTAAGACAGACAGACACTTTCCTCACTCCCTAAACAACTGTCTGTAAATTCAGAAACCTCGTAATGATCTCTGAATTGCAGATATTTCTCGTGAAGGGACTCTGAAATCCCCACCAAGGAGAATACATCCTGCAGGAATTGTAAGAGGATCTTTAGCATTCCAGTCATGGAGGGATGACTTATGTCACGCACATTGGCTATGACAGGTTCAATCCTGAAAAAGAGGAATTAGGAGTGATTGAAAAAAACAATTATGGAAATGTCTTAGGTCATGTTCTGCTTTTACTCTGGACTTGAAATGCAATAGGGGCAAACAGCTGACCACATCCAATATGAGCTGTGAGCCCAAGAGCACCCAGACTCTGCCTCCCATGGCCAGGGTGGCACGAGCAGCTCCCGCCCCGGTGAGAAGGAAACTCACAACTGAAAAACCAAAATTCAGTGGGAATTTAAAGTTAACTAAGACAGAATGCTTTCCTCGGGTATACCCCAGCGTATATCATCATTTACTAACAGTCTGTGGAAAAGAAGCAGAGGAACTCCACAGGCACAACGAAATTGGATCTGCCCCTTGTGCAACTCCTTTTTTTCGGAGTTGTGATTCACCTGGTTCTGCTGGTCATCAGCTTAGCGACTACTGGAAGTTTTGCAGCTTACTCAAAGCAGTGAGAAATTCAGAGCAGCTGAAAGATAAACCACATTTCCAGTTATTCTTGTCCCAAGTTATTTTTTGCACTCCTTCTTCAGAGTTTAAGAAAGACAGACCTTTGCTTTACATTATGAGCCATAGACTTAAAACATACCTTTTTTATCATTCTCTACCTGAAAATGCAAACGGTTCTGCACTCTTTTGCAGTGATCTTTAGAATTTCTGGTCTGGAGCTGAGAGGCAGCACAGTAGCCATGAAAGGCTTATTAGTTTTGTAGCTATAACACTGGATTTGTTTGGTTTCTGCTTGCATTTCCCCCTGGTACTCTGTGTGAGCTTTCTAAGATGTGTTGATTTTTATTGACTCCAAAGCTCACATTTCTCACATTATTGTTTCAGCCCCAATTCACGGCTACCACTACTTAATCAAAAATATGACCTGCCATTAGGTAGAGTAATTGTGAGGGAAAGCTTGGCCCCTTGGCCAAAGGGGTGTGCTGCCTTCCCTTGACAATATCCAAAGGCAGGGTCAGCGTGAATGTGACATTTGTCACCTTCCCACAGAGGAGTTTGTGCAGGGCTGAAAGCTGCACCTCTCCTGGTTATTGTATAGCTCAAAGAGTCCCTTGCTTTTACCCCATACATTAACTGCAAGACAATGGAATATAAATATGCCTCATATGAAAAGATGTGATAAAATCAGCCCAGGGCTGTTCAGCTCACACAAATCTGTGATTTTAAGGGTGATGGTGAGGGAAACTTAACACCATATTTGTACTATATCCTACTTTTTGTTGGATAAGGAAAAAACATTGTTTTTCATTTCCCTGTACCTCTTTCTCTCTTGCTTAGGTTAGAACATATTTCATGCTGCTGCCTCTGTCTCTTCTTCCAGTGGCCTAAGTGTGTCTGTTCAGTAATAAAGATAATAATAAATGCTGCTCTCTCTTTCTCAGTCCAGGTATTTGGGAGATAGCCAGGCTCATGCTTCTGCAGGAGTAATGCTGCATATAACTTGGCAAGAACAGACCCTTGTGGGTATCTCTACCATTTGTGTAGAAAGAACTTCACCCACACAATGGCTGATTAATTAGACTTGAGCAGTGCAGATGAGTTGAAAAGTAAGGAGGAGAGAAACACAACTTCAGTGTAGGGCCACACTGAGAACAATGCTGACTCCTAAACCTCACTGCTGCAAATCCAGCCTTTGGACTGTTCAAAATATTCCTATTTTTCCTAATCAGCTGCAAAACAGTTCTGATGTAAGACAGCAGCAACTCCAAAAACCATAATTCAGTGATAATATTATTTTGATGTAAAAAAATATAAATGCTATTTATAACATGGCATTTGACCTTGAACAAACACCGATGAGGAAGAATCACATAAAGTTCATGTAGACCCCAGATTTTTCCTTTTCAACCTGAAAATTCAAAGGAGAGGGTGTTAGGTGTTAGTTGTTAGGTTTTACATGCTTGGTTTAGTTTAGTTCAGTTTAGCTTAGTTTAACACTGCACCCCCTGCAAAGTCTGTGCTTGTCATTTAGACCATGAAATGCCCTCTGCACCTAATAAAAAACAAAGGAACTCCTTTGGCTTTATTACCCCAGAAATATATAAATGCAAAAAACAGGATCAAAACTGCGTGTTTTACATTTTCCAGATGATGAAATGTACTCAGGCTGCACTAGAGTGCACTAGAAATGAACACTGGCACTTCTCAGAAGCTTGAGGAAAAGTGAGAGGGAAAAGAAACAGAGAAAGAATAAAACAGGAAAGAGATAACAGAAAAAAGAAACTGGGTATACTACAACAGTGAAATGCAAAGGAAGGCACCATAAGTGGGAAGTATGAAGATTAAAATGAGAAAAATTAAAACCACACAAAGATGAAATTAAACTGGAAAAAATGTAATCCTTTTTTTTAGAGAAAAGTAGAAGCTAGAACAATAGAAAATAAGAGTAGAAAAGCAAGGCATGAAAATCTCTTTTAAAGAGTAATAAATTACAGTTCATGTATCTGTTAGAAGCATGGTCACGCAGAAGTGGAAATGGAGGGCAAGTGAGAAGGAGATGATCCTAAAGTCCTTCAAAGAAACAGAAAGATCCCCATTTGAAGCCTGTGGACTTCAGCCCACTGAAACCAGTGGGTGCCACAGTAATGAATACATGAAAGCACAATAACTACAATGGTCACCACCAAGTAGGAAGAATACAGCAGCAATTACCAGCAAACAGAACTACATTCTGTGTGAAGAAACATGTTCTGTTTCTCAGGTGATTAACCTGAATTATCAGCTAATTCCTTCCAGCTTCACAAAATAGCTGGACCTATTAAGATCAAAGGAGGTGACCCAGCTCGTGAGCCCCGTGATCCCCCAGGCAGAGGGGAGCAGGAGCAGCCTTGGCACCGTGCTGCTCTTCCCTCCAGGAACACGAGCACGATCCAAGGCCATCTCACTTTCCAGTAAAGGCACTCAAAGAACCCGGTGCCAGATCCAGAGCAGGGTTCTGTGACCATGGGGGTATTCTATAACCATTAATTCATTGCTTGTACCTGGGTGCTGGCAAAATACCCCAGTGTTTGCCATAGAATCTTGAATTTGCTGCATGACTTCTAGTGGGTATAATTTTATTTTCAGTCCCTTTTCCTGCTGAAACAGAGTTCTCTCAAGGTTTTTATTCATCATTTTGACATACGCCTTTCCTGACAGTTTTTGGCTAGCTAGTGGTCTATCTCACATTTACATCATTAAAACATCCATAATTCTCATCAGTAAAATGCTTGGAATAAAAAGCAGCTTCTTTATGTCATGTCAATGAAATCCCCATTTTTAATGCATTTTCAGTCCAATAGTGCTCTATGTGGCACAGAAGTGGCACTGTCTCTCTGGTTCTGTTGCTTCTCAGATTTCTCTTTTTTTCACACAGAAAAGAATTAAAAATACTCTCACTTCATATGTCAACTTCTAAAATGTGACCCTGACACACAGTAAAGGCATGCAACAAAGTCAGGTGCAAAAGACACAAAAACTCCCTGAGAATAGTTTCAGATGACAACGTTAGACAGAAAACCCCCAAATTTTAAGCAAGTCAGCTGAAGACCAGCCATATCTAGAAGTGTATTTACATAATTGTCTATAAATTCAGTACGATCAAAAAGGTTTGTTCATCCATCTAAAGTAACCACAGTATAGTTCAGTGCTAACCATAATTTAACATATGCTTCCAAATGCTAGCCAGAGGTTTCTAACTCAGTTCAGTTAGCTGAAGCACGCGTGTTTTGCCACCAAACTGACTATTTAAACTGACAAGGCTATTTTGGTTGCTGTTTTGTGAGACAGGCAGGGACAGCTTGCTGCAAGCACTTGGTGATCTTTAACTAGCACATTAACACTTCCAACTGCAGTTTATCAGTGTGAAGCGGCCAAAACCACCCCAAAAAAGTGTGGATGGAGAATTATAATTGGCTTCTGAAAATAACAGAATATTCACCCACTTAGCCCAAACCCACAGAGTTTTCTTTCCCTTACTGTATTCCCTGCATCTCTAACTTCGTTTCCATCACCTCCCTATCTCTTGCTTTCTTTAACCTTGCTTCTGCCGCTGATTTGGAAACCCCAAAACTGACACGAATTTGATGGCAACCGTCCCTGCCCAGAGTCACAGGGATTTTCCCGCTCTGCTCGGGCTGTAATCTTTTGGGAGCAGGGGCCAGGGCTATTTTGGCCGTACAATGTCTGACATGTTTCGGTTGCTAGGTAAACAACAAACTGTATACACGGCGCTGGGTGAGCCATGCAGGAGACAAGTATAGTTATCTGCTGAGTCCTTTCTTCACCCGATCACACGCGAATGACTGTGCCACTCATGAGATAAGACTTTCACTGTCTCGCTTTGCTGCTCAGGTGAAAGCGAGAGGAGAATTTGACCTTTATGTTTGATGTTGGCCTCTCAAACCGTTCACCCGCACGTGGTGCGGTGGCGCGCCCGTGTGTGCGTGTGACCCCCGGCACGGCGCCGCTCCCGAAGCCAAGCACGGGGGATGCAAAGAGCGCAGATGTTCTCCCTAACACTACTGAACACGCCAGGAGCACGCCCCAACTCCCGCGGAGCGACAGAGCAGAGGGAAGCTCCCTGCGCGCTCCATGCGCTCTCACACCGTCTGGGAGGGGAGACAAGCGACAGGCACAGCAAATGCTGCGGGGATTGCACCGGGGGCAGCGGGAGGGCACCGAGAGGGCAGCGCCGGGCGGTGGGGCCGAGCCTGGCAGCCCCACAGTTCGCCCAGCCGCGCTCCGGGGCCAGCCCCCGCCTCCCCCAGCGCTCGCTGCCAGCCGAGCCGCGCCGACGGGCGAGACCCCCGCGCTGACAGCAGAGCGGAGCGGATCGNGGCTGTGCCGGTCAGGGGCTGTGCCGGTCAGGGGCTGTGCCGGTCAGGGGCTGTGCCGGTCAGGGGCTGTGCCGGTCAGGGGCTGTGCCGGTCAGGGGCTGTGCCGGTCAGGGGCTGTGCCGGTCAGGGGCTGTGCCGGTCAGGGGCTGTGCCGGTCAGGGGCTGTGCCGGTCAGGGGCTGTGCCGGTCAGGGGCTGTGCCGGTCAGGGGCTGTGCCGGTCAGGGGCTGTGCCGGTCAGGGGCTGTGCCGGTCAGGGGCTGTGCCGGTCAGGGGCTGTGCCGGTCAGGGGCTGTGCCGGTCAGGGGCTGTGCCGGTCAGGGGCTGTGCCGGTCAGGGGCTGTGCCGGTCAGGGGCTGTGCCGGTCAGGGGCTGTGCCGGTCAGGGGCTGTGCCGGTCAGGGGCTGTGCCGGTCAGGGGCTGTGCCGGTCAGGGGCTGTGCCGGTCAGGGGCTGTGCCGGTCAGGGGCTGTGCCGGTCAGGGGCTGTGCCGGTCAGGGGCTGTGCCGGTCAGGGGCTGTGCCGGTCAGGGGCTGTGCCGGTCAGGGGCTGTGCGGGGCCGGGGCTGTGCGGGTCAGCGGGTGCTGACGGCTCCGCTGTGCCGCAGCCCAGGCTGACTGCCGTGCCCTGCCCGCAGCCCGATGACTCTGAACCGCGGTGACAAGCGGCGCGGCAGCACGCCGTTCGCGGCGCAGCAGCACCTGCACCGCCGCAGCATGCCCGTGGACGAGCGCGACCTGCGGCCGCTGCCGCCCGCCGACCTGTCGGGCTTGGTGCGCTGCACCTCGTACAGCCCCGGCGGCGCGCACCGCCAGAGCTGGGCCTCCGACTCCTCCGACTCCGTCATCTCCTCGGGCAGCGACTCCGACGGCAGCCTCTACAAGGTGATCCTGCTGGGCGAGCACGGTGTCGGCAAGACCAGCCTGGCGCGCATCTTCGGCGGCATGGAGGACTGCGCGGACGCGGAGGAGGCCGGTGAGCGCACAGCGGGCTCGGAGGTGCAGGGGACCCCCGGCTCGGAGCATCCCCTGCGGCCATCCTCTCCCAGGCCATCGGCAGGGAGGGGGGGGAATAA
>VZTB01018198.1:78331-186136 GCA_013397245.1 Thryothorus ludovicianus
TTTTCCATAGGAAATACATACGACAGATCAATTATAGTTGATGGAGAAGAAGCATCTCTCGTGGTGTTTGATATATGGGAGCAGGTACTCAATAGCTCTTTCCTTATGGTTTTGCTTTATGGCTTGGTCTGTAGTTATCGTCAATAAAAAAGTACAGATGGAACAACTGTGCCTATTTGTTCAATCAGATAAGTGACATTAAAAAATTAGAATTCATACTGCCTTTTGTTCTCTCTGCAATTAATTTCTTGTAGCTAGGCAGGCAGTTTAAAACTCTGAACAGAGCTAAGTGAGACTCTCTTAATGCTTTGAATAATTAGTACCTTACATGAGCAACCCAGGGAATTACTGTAGAGACTGTCAATAGTGCAGACCTAATATTATTTCTATAAACAAGAGGAATTTCTTTTGGTTTTTATTTTAAATAACAAAATCTTTGAAATTTCGGTGAGATTGGCTTACTTTCACTGACTTTTTATAGTAAAGCTAGGAAAATCTTTAATGTGCTTAGCATAATAAATCATCACTCAGTATTGAATAGATTTTTTAGCATAATAAGTCTATTTCTTTTCTGTTGTTTCAGGATGACAGCCAATGGCTCCAGAACCACTGCATGAAAATGGGAGATGCCTATATTATTGTATACTCAGTGACAGACAAAGTTAGTTTTGAAAAGGCTTCTGAGCTAAGAATACAGCTGAGAAGAGCAAGGCAGACAGAGGACATTCCTATTATCCTTGTGGGAAATAAAAGTGACCTGGTCAGGTCCCGGGAGGTCTCAGTTGATGGTAAGAGACACTGAATTTTACAAGTGCTGTCTAAAGTAGTAGCAAAGGCTATACAGGATCGTGACTAATAGGAATGATCTGGGTTCAGTGTAGAAAAATGTTTGATTTGAGAATCACTGGGGAAGTGGAGCCAGCCGGTTCACGCTGAAGGGCTTGGTACCACAAAAAACACTGGAGATGGTTGTGGGGGTACATGTGGCTGCACAGAGCTCTGAGCTGCAGTGTCAGAGGAAAATGCATCAGAGCTGCAGCTTTAGCACAGGACTACTAAAGCCAGGCTTTAATTGTATGGCACATGTGTGGCAGCACATGCCAGGCTCAGGATGTGACAGTCTGAGCTGTGCTCTTTAAGGGACACAGAGCCACGTCACAGAGCCCAGGCAGCCTCAGGGAAGGGGATCCTGTACAGCCTGTGCAGCCCTTCCTGCTGGAGTTGACTCCATCACATTTGAGCTGAGCTGGTGGGATCAGGCTCACACAACTCAAAAGCCTTTTTGTGTTCTCCAGCTCTGATCAGTGAGAATCCCCTCAGCCAGTTCCAGCTGGCATTTAGGTACAGGGGCCACTGCCAGCACCACTGTCTTGATTCTGCTTATTTAAACAATTTGTGAGGCTTTTTCTTTGGCTGGGTTTTGGTTTTGATTTATGGTGGGTTTTTTCCACTGGAAAGGAAACTCTGAAATATTGGTGCCTTGATGATGAACCATCTCTCCCTGTCTGGTTTGCTGTGCTCTCGGTGTCAAATTCCTGCACAGGGAATTGACTGGAGTTCATCAGGAGATGACTTTTTCAGGCTGGGACAGGGCATGGTCAACCTGTCCTAGTTCTGACATCTGTATTTTCCTCAGGTTTACAACTCTGCCATTATTTACCACAGCTGACTGTGGAAATTTGTGCTGCAGCAGTGTTCCAGGGTTAAGTGCTTATGTTCAGAGCACTGATCGTCTTGTATTTCAAATTCAGCCCTGGTCAGAACCAGTGGTGCACAACTTTGTGACCTCTACTGACGTGTTCAATGACTTGACCTTGTGGCCTGTATCAGGTCCACTTCTATTGATGTGGAAAACTCACTTGTTACAGCTAGGCAGAGGTGTAGAATTGCTCAATAGCTTCCAGAATAAACCCCATTTCTTTCTGTACCTCACACTGTTCCATATCAAATGGCAAGCACACTTCCAAGGGCCTCTCCTAAATCAGCTTTAGCTCTAAAGCAGTGCAGGAACAGTCTGCCTGAAGGACTATTGCTGCCATGTATTCAGTTCCACTGATCAAATGAGATTTCTAACCATAGCACAACAAAACCAAGAGGAATAAGGGGGCAAAACCATGAGAGCAAATTTGGATGTTCCTATTTTGCAGTGAAGCTCTTTCATGGTATTGAAGGCACCTCCCCTCCTTAGAGTCAGTTTTTGTTTTGTTTTTCTGACAGCAGATGTGGAGAGAGAGCTCCATCCCCACTCACCTTCCTTTTTGTGTCTTGTTGCAGAGGGCCGGGCCTGTGCTGTGGTGTTTGACTGCAAGTTCATCGAGACCTCGGCTGCCCTGCACCACAACGTGCAGGACCTGTTCGAGGGCATCGTGCGGCAGATCCGGCTGCGCAAGGACAGCAAGGAGGACAACGCCCGCAGGATGGCCAACACCAAGAGGAGGGAGAGCATCAGCAAAAAGGCCAAGCGGTTCCTCGGCAGAATTGTGGCGAAGAACAATAAGAAGATGGCTTTCAAAGCAAAATCCAAGTCTTGCCACGACTTGTCTGTGCTATAGGAGCTTCCTGCACGCGGGATGAGCAAGCACCTGACTGCTCAGAGAAGTGTGCAGATGATCCCCGTGGTGATAACAGCCATGGCTTTTCCATTGAGACTCTCATTAATGCCTTAAGGTGCTCATGCAAGTCTGGAAGTTACCCTACAGTGCTTCATTGATAAATGGTTTGAGTTTCAGTGTGTGCAAGCAAATGAACTAACTTGAAATATGAGGCTTGACATGCCCACTGTGTACATATGTTCTATATCTTCTTGTCTTGTGGATACCAGAGATGCAAAGATAAGAAAGGATAACTATCACCATAGACTTGTCTCATTTGCAGAGCAAAACTTGAACTTGTACGCAGGCTCGTACATTCTTTTTAGTATAAAGCAACAAGCAATGATAAATCTTTTTAAACTTAAATGTGGGGAGGGGGGAGTAGAACCACAGTAGAATGTGAGAAAACAAATTATATATATATTTAAATACAGAACAGATATAATTTTATGAAGTTAATTTGCACTTCCATTAACTGTTATTCAATTAATTGGTTACTTGTTTACATGCAGATTTTATAATAAAATATTATTTCCTGTTATAATAAACCGTGCTTTTCTCATAGTGTGGATAAAGAATGAGAGAGCAGTATTTTTATACTGACCTTTTTCCACTGTACAAAATGTTATCCACAGACTGAAATTTTACATGAATCAGGAAAATCCTCTGTCCTTTTTTTTAATAGAGAGTTTCTTCAAGAAGTAAACCCTGCTTTTGTGAACACTTTACTTCAACAGCTCTTCTTGGGAAGGAAGCCCCTGACCCTTCATCCTCAAGCCTGGTTCTCATCAGCCCTGGCAGGGGCAGGGCTTTAAATACTGCCTTTAGTGAGATTGATGTGTTGTGTTTATATTGATTAATTGAGCCCTGTAATGTTTGTAGTCCTCTCCTGGCTTGAAGGTCTTGTGTTACAGCCAATAAGCAAATTCAGGAGGTTGTGTTTTGAATTTTTGGCAACAGCATAATTGTCCAATCTACTCCCAGTCCAGTAGATAGGTTCCAGTGCTTTCAAGAAGTTCAAAGCAGGCTGGCAAGGGTGTTTGAAGGAGTTGTAGGATTCAGTTGTGAACAGTGGCCTTCAGTGTTGTTTTTGTGGCAATTTAGTGTGTTATAATTGGTGTTTTTCCATTATTTTTCCCTATTTGCTATTAATGAAGCTAAACCAAGCATGTTGCAGTGCAAGAACTGGGACTTACGGCAGTTTATAAATTCCTCTTCTTATTCATTCTCCTAAAAATAATCCATAAACTGTTCTCAAAACCCATAAAACTCACATTCCTCTGCCTCTTTCCACGGTCCCTGCTTGAGTTCAGTTCATTAGAGATTGTTCCAGCTGCCTCAGAGCCCAATTTGTCTGTGGTTTTAGAGGGGCTGAGCTTTTCCAAAGCCCTGGGAGGCTTCCTCAGGTCCCACACCTTGCATTGGGCTTCCAGAGCTTGGGCAAACACGGAGCTATCGCAGTGCTCAGGCACTCCTCAGGGAACAGTGCAGGAATTCACACGGGGAATGCAAGAATTAGCAAATGAGCATCTCCTGCTGTGCTGTGGTGGGCCTGGCTGGTTACATGCTGTCCTGGATTGATGCTAAACTGGGTCCCCATTCGTCTATTTAGTTCAGAAATAAGTGTTGCCCCTTTTAAAACTGGATCTGAGACTGAAGGAGAAGCAGTGCAATGTCTGAGGTGGTTGTTTTCTAAACATAAAGATCAGAGTTTTCAGCTTTCCTTCACACATGGCCTGTGCTGTCTGCAGTGTGGATGGTGGGACAGAGCTCTCCTTTGCTTTTTGTTAGTTTTTGGCTGAGGCACAGAAGTTCTCCAGACTGTGTTTTTTTCCCCTTTTCCTTGTCACTGTTTGACCCTGCTCTGGTTAAACACCCAAAGGGCCCCAGGAGCTCCCACCTGTGTCCCACCGGGCCTGGCCTGGGCCCGGCCTTTCCCAGCCCTGAGGGACCGACAGCAACTGAGCTGAGCTACAGCCCCGGGAGAGACTTTCTGAATTTGGCATCTCTGGGGGCACACAGAGGGTTTGGTGTTCAGTGTTGTTCATTTGTTGTGCTGGGGAGTGCTTTGCCTGTTAAATAAACAACTTTTTCCACTTTCCTCCAAGGAATTTTTTTCTGTCCAGAACCATCTGGGGGAGAGGAGTGGTTTGGATTCGTTTTTCTAGAGGGACTCCACCCAGAGGTTTTTTTTCTTTTCCCAAATTTGCCCTAAACCAGGACACATGCACAGTTTAGCTTGTGTTGCTGGTAACAAGTCACATTTCTTGTGAAAAGAAGTGTTGCCTTTGTGCTGTGGTTGGTCTAAAGTGAATGAGTCTGTGCTGTTCACATGAGCAGACACTTTAATTGGATTTGGCTTTATTTTTCCACTAGCCTTGTTTCTGGCGAGCTATTTTCTGTTACATATCTATTATTATCTATTATATATCTGTTGTTATCCACTGTGGGACATCTGACCACTGTCAGAGTATGGCACCAGGTATCTCTGTACATGGAAGCTTTTAATGTCAACACCAAAGCAATTGCTCTAATCCTGACAATTTTACAGCAAGAGTGTCCAAATTTGGCACATCCCTATTCTGGTACATGCCAAGGTTTATGACAAAATTACATCGTGGTCCCTGCTGGCAAAGCCTCGGACTTCTTGTTGCCCATTGCTTTCACAGTGACCAGGAAAGGACTGACCTGTCTGATTGACTGATTGATTGATTGATTGATTGATTGATGGGATGAAATCCTGTCCATAACAAATACCAGGAATGGGGTGCACAGCCCGAGTGTGAGATTGGGCATTTCACAAAGTGACAATGATGTGTTGCATCACTGCAGCTGCAAAACCTCTTCAAGGCTGTGGTTACCAGCTGTGGTTTTGGCACACTGATGTACAAATCAGATGGATTTTACTGTTCATGGACTCAAAGGTCAGTCTGGGGCAATTTTTAAGCCTAAGATATTTCTGAGGAGCTCTGGCACATTTCTAGTGGCTCTTTTAAGCTGTAAATTTGGAAGTATGTCATACTGGACACTGTGAGACAATAAACTGTGATTCACTCTAAAGAAACATGGGCTAATATAGAATGTTTTCTATCAGCTAATATTGTAGAATAAAATACTTATTCAAATCCTCATTGTACCAATTTTTTAAATTTGTTTTTACAGGTATTAGCATATTTCAGCCATGGCTCTTGAGAAGGGGAAGGTTTGTTGTTATTGCAGCTCTGACAATATTCTGCTCTAGACCAAGATCATATTCTACGCTGTAGAAGTATTATCATGAGTACTCTTTTGCAGAGATTTTGAAACTCCTGGAAGATATTCTGCCCAGAAAGAAAAATTTATTTGATGTAATTTAGTGGAATTTCCAAGCAGACTTTTTGCATACACAAATGCAGCACTAGATAAAAATCAGTAAGAGGCTGACAAATGTCTCTAAAAATCAATTTTCTTCAAAAGGTTATCTGTATCCTCAAACATTTGGAAGTCATCTATAAGGTTTTTGTAATTTGAGATGTTTTACTGGTGTGGTTACTCAGATTCTTGTCATTAATGTGGTGAATCTGTCATGTGAAAAATAGTGAGTCCCAGACAGCAACATTTTCTCTAATTATTACCCAAGTAGAACAGAGTATAAGGGGTAATATATGAGTTTTTCTTATTTTTTGCCACTGCACATTTAATTTGGAGATACAATTCACACAGTCATTTAATCTTGGCTGCTTTCTCTGCTGCTGCCAGCTGAAGTTCTTACTACTGCTAATTGTGGTGGTGGATTCTGTGTTGGCACAAATCCATTTGGAACAGCCAAGTTATTAACAGCCAGTTATTAACAACCACAGTGCAAGGACATTGCCTTTTATACCTGTGTGCCTATAACACACACTAGGAAAACAAATCAAACCCTCTGTGCTTGCTGTGCTAAACTAGACTATACATGCTTCACCTAGGAAAAATGTGGAAAATATCATTCTTCTGCCTGCCAAACCCACAAAGCATAAAATAATGTCACATAAATATAGATTAAATGTTATCTTCTGGGGAAGACTTGACATCACCAAAAATGAAGTTTTACTCAGAAGCATTTTCTCAAAATAGGAGTAGAAAAAGTAGAGCATGATCTACATAGTAACATTGCATAACATCATTCCTCACTGAGAAGGAAAATATAGTGACTTGACAGTGATTAAGAATGCAGTGTAGGACAGAAAACTGGTAAGATGTAGTCTAAAAAAACTGAGTTCATACTTACTTACATCATGCTGAAATTTACTTCAGTGCTCTTAATTTTATTGGAAGACAATAGAAGTTCAATTTCAAGTACATCACAGAAACCTGAATGAATCTGCAACAGCAATAAAAAATAATGCCTGTGCATGCCAGGAGGTTCCTTTAACTCATAATTTACCACAAGACCTCTGGCACTGTAATGGACATCTTGACTCCTTCTTTGTACAAAGGAATATCTGAACACCAGTACTAGTGGATATATGAATCTCTAAAAATTGAAATAGTAAGATACATCTACTGTCCTTGTGCTCTATGCCATGGATGTTGTAAAGAGTAAAACATCAAAAAGAGAACAAATTCCAATTGCATGTCTGTAAATAATGTCTCTGTAACCACTGTTCAGAATTCAAGCGGGGACAGCATTGTTTAACTCAAAAATGTACAAAGGATTCCAGCACTAGAAGGTAGGAAGCAGGCTAAAAAATTTACTTCACCAACAAAATAATATCAGTTAAGTACCACAGAAATGTACTGGCCACTGGTTAAAATGGCAGTGCTATGTCTTGAAGACGTTCTTCTCTCTTCCTGACTTTTCCCCCTCCTCTTTTTTCCTATTTGGGAATATACTGCTGTATGAATCATTAGAAACCAATTAGGAGCCTACAGATATTTTTTCCCCTACTAATTCCCATATTTATCACAGGAAATGAAAAAATATTAATCTCAATTACAGATTTAGTGCTCAGAGAGAAATAGAATGTGTCTGAAAATATTAAAAAAAACCTCACTAAGTTCCTACACAGGATTGGAGAAAGGAAAGAACTTGGACTAAAAGTGCTCCTGCTCAGAACAGGAAAATCTCCTCAGCTTGTTTCTGTCAGTAATTCCCACTTCCATCAGCCTCACTTTATTAGCATAAATATTTCTGGTGCTGTTAAGCTTGCAGTCCCACTGAAGGCTGTGACTCTTTCTTTGGGAATAACAGTTTTCAGTTCAGGAGATGCCTTGGCAGGGGGACAGTAATTTTTGTCACATCTGAATTGGATTATTGTGATGCCCTGTGCTTAACAAAGAGCCTCCAGGAGCCGCAGGAAGGACATGCAGCCCTGGAAATGGAGCTGGCTGTGACAAGAGGAGCACAGCACCCCTGTGTGCGGGGCTGGGCTCCCACACTCCCCAGGTGAAAGTAGTGGCCTCAGAAAGGCTGGGAATGGCATTGGACCAATGGCAAAAGTGCCTCACTCTTTTGCTTGTCTCTTGGCTGGCTGCAAAGCTTCTTGGACACACCATGGAGTCGGCAGTGCGGCTGGAATTTGCAGTGCTCCACAGGGGCAAGCCCTGCACTTCTGATGGCAGGGACTCAGGCAGCTCGTGGCACTGCCCTGGCACCTGCAGGAGTCCTGCCCTGGTCACCCCTCCTGCAGGCAGGGATCCCTGCCTGGACTCACTCAGGGAGCTTAAAATCCATGCATTTCCTTCCAAGCCTGCCCCTGGTATTGGAGTTGGATCCAATATTCCCAGGAGGCTGTTCCTGAGCTGGCTGGCCCTTGCTGTTTGCCTGTCTGGCAGCTCTGTGGTGTTTTCACCCCAGTGGTCCCTCAGGCTCTCAGGATGTCACAGCTGAGGGCTTGGGGACAAGGCCAGGCCTGCAGGAGCTCAGGGTCACCTTCCACTGAGAGGTTCCAAGGCGATGGTGAAGGAAAGGAGCCGGTTCTGATGGAGCCTTTGGACTCAGAGTTTTATTCCTGGCCCAAAGGCCTGTGAATGCAGCAGCAGCTCCAGCAGAACTCCCACAGCATGGCTGCTGGCCCTTGGAACCAGGGAGAGGGGAGGGAAGGAACACAGGTGACACCAACCAGGTACAGGGGGATGTCCTAAGGGACAGAGGACACTTGGATGGCCCAATGTCTTTCCAGGGGTGGGAAGCATCTTTTGAATTCTGCCNAAGTGTGAGTTTCAGCCAGGTGCTGAGCAACTTTCTCACAGAGTTTTCAGCTTTGGGTATCTCGGTTGTGGGGCACCTTTGTCACCTGCTTTCCATGTCAGCTGCAGCTTTATCTCTGCAGCCTCCATGGTGACACTGTCACCCTTGCCCTGCTCTGCTGCTGGGGCGCTTTCCCAGACTGCAACACGAACCTGGGCCCTCAGCTCACTGCTTTACATAATATTGTCTGGGTGAAAAATGTCACATTTTGCTGCACTTAAGTCCCTGATTAAGGNAGGCGCTTTCCCAGACTGCAACATGAACCTGGGCCCTCTCAGCTCACTGCTGAGACAATAATATTTTCTGGGTGAAAAATGTCACATTTTGCTGCACTTAAGTCCCTGATTAAGGCACCATTGCAAATTAAATTACTCTCTCCCTGAATGTCAGGGCTGTGGTTGCATTTCAAAGGCAAAGGATATTCAAGATCTGTGTGTGGAGAAAAGAAAGAAAAACTTATGGTATCCAATAGCCGCCTCTCACTTTTACCCTCTAGCCATTTTTTCAATGGAAATAGTTTTGGCTATTGAATATCATTTTGTATGCTCTTTCACCCTCTCACTACTCATGAATTCTTGGGACTCTATCCTTCATGCCCAGTCCCATATAGAAAACCTTCTTCGAAGTCTAACACATGATATCTCAGGGAAAACAATTAATATGAAATATATGAGCAATTGCAAAGTTTGTATGATTTTGAAAGGCACTAATAAAAACATTTTATTCCACAAATCAACATTTCTGTGCAGGGTTTACAACTCATAGGCTACAGCATTTTGGTAGCCCATTAAAGTAAAAAAAAAAAAAAAATCTATATTATAGAAAACACTGAACAATTAGTCTTCATGAATAATAAATATTTTCTATGTTTTTCTTGATACTCTGCAGCAGATCTGCATCTGTAGTAAACTTCACAGAAGTAGAGAAAATGGAAACTACAAGACCAGGCTGTTCCAGTCTACCTTTCTGTAATTATCAATAACAAGCTTTCACGTGTGCAAATAAAGGCCCTCAACTCATATGTGTGATAAATACACAACAAAAGCATCTACCTGTGGTCATTACTGCTGAATTGTTTTTCTTCCTTTTTTTCTTCTTAGGTAGTAATAAAAACATAGCAATGGAGGTCTAAGTTATAGCATAGAAATAAATAAGCACGAAAATAAAGCAGCAGACAGCACTGAGTTAGCAAATGGTGCCTCCTGCACATCTGTCTCATATTCAGTATCAGGTTTTCAAGACCCTGCAGACCTGAGGGATTCCTGCATTCTCCACAACATTTATCCAAAGGCTGAGCTGGCAAGTACCAGAGCAAAATTCCTGAATAGCCAAGTCCTCAAGCACAAAGATTTAGGTTGCAAATAAACTCCACTGTACCTCCTACCTTCCCAGGGATTTCATTAGCAGAATGTCCAGCTCAGTTTAGGAAGGTTTCAGGGGATCTAACAAAGAGTACATTATATTAGAAAAACATAGTTGAAACCAAAAAGGTCTTAGGAGATTTTTGGTGAACAGTTTTATACTCAGCCTTCAGAAAATTAGTAGTAAATTAAATTATTATTTAAATTTTACAGATCTTGGCTTGGCTAGTTATTGGTTAATTTTTAATTACAGAGTAAATATTTAACAAACAAATCTTTATTATTTCAGTCCCAAAGTAATGTTCTGCCATTCAAGGGTAAGATGGATTAAGGAGCATTGCATTTTAACCACAGAAATTGTGAATTGGTTGACTTTCTCTTTTTTTGCTGGATTGTTGCCCCTTTAAACTCACCCTGCTCTCACCTGTTCCCTCTCCATTTTGAGGACATCTCCAGACTCTGAAGTGAGCCCTGCAGTCAAGTATTTTTCCTGCTTTTCTGCTTTTTCATTTCTTTTTGAATGACTACTGCTAATACAGTATTCATCTGAGGAGTCTGATGTAGAGCAGAATGAAGCTCCAAAAAAACAAACCACAGGCAAATTTTGACAGGAGTTTGGATGTTGTGAGTATTGTAAAGGCAAATTAGTATTTTGAGTGGTTACTTCAGGTCATCCTTGGCTGGACAAAGACTTTTAGTACTCTCATTAATAACTGTATAGTCAGTACAAAAAATATGTCAGTATTTTGTAGCTTTGTTTTCATTGAAGAGCTTTTAAACATTCAAGTACTCTAAATTTTCAGTTTTGCTCTAGTGACAAGTATAAAAAAATGAAGCATTTCTATAAAATCACATTTATTTGACATCGAGTTTTCTAGGATTCTTAATTTGGGTGTCACGGTCAGGCCGACTCTGTGCTGGCGCCCACCGGAGACACACAAAAGACAGAGCAAGAAGGAAAGCACTGCCTGTTCCTCTGTGGGCAGCTGGATTTTCCATTCCAGGGCTGAGCTGGAGGTTTGTGATGCAAACCAGCCCTGAGCTCCCTGCTGGAACTGAAGGATGGAGTGGATGAACAGGGTACAGGAATAATCCTGCAGGTCCAGGAGCTTCGGGCACCCCAGGTCACCCCTGCTGCCAACTGTGCCCTGCCCTGCTCCACAGCCCAGTCCAGAGCTTCTTGGGCTGGGGCAGGAAAAGGAAGGACAGCCAGAGGAGGAATGAAAGCATCACTTGCACTAATTCCTGGTCTCTGAACTGCCTCAAGAAGCAGCGCAAGGATTGCTGACTTCAACACGGAGCTGTGCCTGAAGACCAAGAGAAAAGTTTCCAAAGTGCCCAAGAAGGAGTTTACTGTTCCATGCCATGGAGGGAAACATCCTGCATCTCAAAGCATCACCTCCATCCTTCCTACTCTCCCCTACCTGTTTCCCCCAAAAAAGCTGTTTTTAATTCACTGATTGTAAAGCTTTATTTCCAAACAGCAGGATAGAGGTTTAATTAAAACTCCACCTGGCACTAACATAATCCAGCAAAATCCATCCATTTCAGGAAATAAATCCTTGATGAGGTTGGTTAACCCAAGAGATGCAGTTTAGGCTGTTTTCTGCACTCTTCCTTGAATTGTGCTGTATTTCTGTGAGAAAAACTGCCCAAAACATTCAAATCTCTGAAACATTTTACATGACATTGGAAATTGTTATAAAGGTCTCTTGGTGAATAATGGACAAACAGTATTTTAATTTTTTTTGTCATTTCCACAAGGATGAACAGGAAGAAAATCCCAAGCTGAAATTCCCAATACTCCTATCCCTACCCAGATGGCAGAGAAGGCACAGCACCTCTGTTGTTAAATATATACACAGCTTCGTAATTCTTGATTCAACTCAGTACTATTTATGCAAATAATGTTATTAGGATCACAGGACAGATCCTGCTCTTTTCTGGAGAGTCAGCAGATCCAAGCCCTGCTTTTGGGAACACCAGCACTTGTGTCCTGTCAGCAGAGTACATTGCATGTGTAAAACTGAATGAATATTTCAAAGGCTGTCAGTTTAGAATTGTGTTATTGCTATGCTATGGGAAAAACAAAAATAGAACTTGGTATTGTGAGAGGGGCTGCCTCACCTTGTGAAAATGAGTGGTACATTTGCTTTTGAAAACAAAATAATTGCAAGGCAATTTCTGTGAGACACAACCACACTGGGGTAAAGATGTGAGCAAGCAAAGAGAGCTCTCCATACTGATCAAAGCCAGAGCCAAACCACTGATGAGCAACATTCTGAGTCTTAGAGGTGAATGTTATGTTTTCCCCCTTTTATTTCACAATATATACCCATTCCCAGGACATCTTGGAGAATGGATGGTTCTGGATCCAGCTGCTTTGGCTTCCGGAATGAGATGAGATTCCTCCAGTTCTCTAATGCAAACAGAGAATATTTTGAGGGGCTGTCCTGAGGCTGGGAATAAGAAAAAAGCCAAATGTCCCCAAGAACTGAGTGGGAGGACAATGGTTTCCTGCTGAGTCTGGCAAATACAATGTGTTAAACTCTGGTGAAGATACTGAGCTTTCCCTCAGACCTCACTGTAACTGCATTTCCTCTCAGCAAAGATGCAGTGCCTTGAAAAAGCACAAACGGGAAAAATTCTTCTATTTTCAAGGGCATTTTGGACAAAATGGCAAACTATGCACTGAAAGAATTTGAAACCTGTACCTCATGTTACATGTTTTGCACAGGAATGTTTTGACAGATGGATGCATTCAGACAGAGAAATTAAGAAAACGAACCCAATAAAGGTTTCCTGATTATTTTTGTTTCCAACATCTCAAATATTTGAATGACTAAAAGCAAAAGTATGTTTCTATGTCTGGGAGGCAATTAACGACAACAAAACTGTGGACAGGTCTTTCATTCTATTTTATTAAAAATGGAGCAGAGGTCAGAGTCCTAGAAAGACAAATGCTTCCACCGCAGGGTCAGCTGCAGAAGAGCTTGGTTGATTTCGGAGGAACAGTTCTAATTTAAGAAATTAAACACCTGCTGACACTTTGTGTCTGATTTTGTGAGCTCTGGCTAGCTCCAGACACAAAGTGCCTGTTCTGTATTGATGCTGAATTGTATCCCCATTCATCTGTTTAGCTCGCAAATAAGTTTTGCCCCTTTTAAAACTGGATCTGAGACTGAAGGAGAAGAGGTGCAATGTTTGAGGAGGTTGTTTTCTAAACATAAAGATCAGAGTTTTAACCTTTCCTTCACACACGGCCTGTGCTGGCTGCAGTGTGGATGGTGGGACAGAGCTCCCCTTTGCTTTTTGTTAGTTTTTGGCTGAGGCACAGAAGTTCTCCAGACTGTGTTTTTTTCCCCTTTTCCTTGGCACTGTTTGACCCTGCTCTGGTTAAACACCCAAAGGGCCCCAGGAGCTCCCACCTGTGTCCCACCGGGCCTGGCCTGGGCCCGGCCTTTCCCAGCCCTGAGGGACCAACAGCAACTGAGCCGAGCTCCAGCCACGGGAGAGACTTTGTGAATTTGGCATCTCTGCGGGCACACAGAGGGTTTGTTGTTCAGGGTTGTTCATTTGTTGTGCTGGGGAGTGCTTTGACTGTTAAATAAACAATTTTTTTCACTTTTCTCCAAGGAAATGTTTCTGTCCCAAACCAGCTGGGGGAGAGGGGTGGTTCGGATTCGTTTTTCTAGAGGGACTCCATCCAGAGTTTTTTTCCCAAATTTGCCCTAAACCAGGACAGTGCCCCCAGGAAGCAGTGTGACCTGGGGTGCAGCTGTAATGCAGCTCAGTGTTACCCAAGGGCTGCGCGGTGCCGAGGAGCAGAGCAAGGACGGGAGAGGCGCCTTCTGTGTGCAGCTCTCTGAGTGGGTTTTATTGCCAGAGGGGACAGGGACAGAAGAGCCTGAAGCACTGCTGTGCAGGGGTTTTTATATGGCAATAAGCAACCAAGAAGAGATTTCCTGGAATAGAGTGAAGGGAATGGCAATAATGTGCCAAAACCAGCTGGGGCAGGTGGGAGGGGAGAGAGGGGAGTTCACAAGCCCCAGTGGAGCATGGAGGTTTGGGTGACACCCCGACACAGCCAAGGGGTTGAAAACATAGATTATTGGACAAAATATGAATTGACAGAGAAGGTACTGGAATAAGGGGCAGGATGACAATGATAGACTGGGAAGGGACTGGAATAAAAGGTGTGGAAATACCATCTAGGGCAATAACTGGGGTTTGGCATTCTGTGGATTGGCATAGAATATTCTCTAACAAAGGGAAGGTCCAATTTAGGAATTGACCAATCTGGGAAAGCGTGGGGGAACACAGGGACAAACCATTAGCAATTGAAAATATGAATTATTAACAAAACATGCATTGCAATGTCCTGCTGGGGTTTTTGAGGAGCTGGCCTGCCCTGGTTCTCTCTCCCCCACTCCTTTGCCTGGAGGAGCGTGTCCTGCTCCCCACTGCCCTGGCTAGCCCAGCTCAAGGCCTGAAACAGGACCTGGATGCTCCTCACCTGAGAGGCGCCAGCTTCATTTGTGGACAACATTTCAGAGATCCACAGCAGTGCCCCAAAGCTCTCCCATCACAGCTTTCACTGCTGAGAGCTCTCCTGTGCAGGCTGGGGTGTGTTAAAGAGTGGATCAGAACTGAAACTGGTGGGCAGCTCTTCTATAAGTGTTTTATTATTGCTCCTTCCCTGATTTGTTGACGTTTGGCCTCGTGCTTGATGCTACTTGAATAAAATTCAAAGTAATTTGAGCACATTTGCAGAGCTGCTGCTCCAATGTCTGATCAGGACATCCACTGCTCTATTGCTCTTCTTTTTGTGAAAAACAATATTTTATCCCAGAATAATTTGTTTAAAAGACATCAGGTCAATACTGACAAATTAAAATACTGCCCAATATTCACATGAAAACAGCATTCATCCACTATTGGATTGTGTGGATTTATATCATGGGAATGGTCAATTAAATTTATTCAATTCTTTTAATTTCATTTATACCAGGGTTGCAATTAAGTCAGTTTCCTGACACTGAGCCAGAGAGTAGGCACAGCTGGCTTTAAAAACAATTTTTCCACATATTGTTGTTTTACCAGTCACTTTCAGTAAACATAAGCATTTCCACACAACTCTAATAATCATGCATTTAATTTTAATAAATAGTATTTACCACAAATATTCTTCTTTAATATTCCATTCTGATCAAATTACTACTTACAATTTTCTGGTATGAACATGCTTTTACTTCACACTGAAATCCCTTTCCCTTCCTGTTTAAATGTCAGGCTCCAGGTGTGTGGCTGGTGCCAACAGAAACATCATCAGTCTCATTTATGGAAAAATGTTCCATTGAGGTCCCAGCACAGCACCAAGGGCACTGAGGAGCTCAGGCCCCTCTGTAATGAGCAGGTGCCAGCTGAGATCCCTGATAAAATCCTTCCCTGGCAGACACTGTTTAAGGCTGCTCAAGGGTGGTTGCTTTGTTTTAGCTAGAACTCCGAGCCTTAAAAAGAAACAACATTTTCTTTGAAGCTGTATATGAAAAAATAATCCAGAAACATGGTAGGTGAGAATTAGACCTTTCAGAAAGAAGTCAGTGTTTCTTTCCTTTACTCTTTCTTTTGACTGAAGGGTTCAAGAGTAAGTTTAATGAGCATAGTTACCACTGGATGTGTGCACAGTAGGATACTTACTGCCAGGGAAGTAAGCAGGAACCCTCCCTATTTTTTGTTTAGGTTCTTTATATTCCTAGTTAATTTATTATTTCATAGGGGTAACTGTATGTATTTTAATAACATTTTAATGTATTATTTATGTCTTACACCATTAATGTATTTTTTTTTTTTAGTTATTTCTAAACAAACCAGAAGATTAAAACAGGGTAAAAGGTTTTCTAGCTATGTTCTTTTATTTCATTTCAGAGTGTCTAAAATAAAATTTACTGTCCACTTATTAATCATTTCCTTTCTATAGCTGAAAATAGAAGCAGTTTGCTTCTATTAATAGTTTTGCTGTGACACATACCCTAGGATCCATAGAGTAGATATTGTAGGACTCCATATGCAACATAAAATCAAACAATCTCAAAATCCCAGACTGGTTTGGGTTGGAAGGGACCTTAAAGCCCATCCAGTGCCACCCCTGCCATGGCAGGGACACATCCCACTGTCCCAGGCTGCTCCCAGCCCCAGTGTCCAACCTGGCCTTGGACACTGCCAGGGATCCAGGGGCAGCCACAGCTGCTCTGGGCACCCTGTGCCAGGGCCTGCCCACCCTCACAGGGGAGAGTTTCAAGAGAAGTCCCTGTTAAGAGAAGTAGCAGAATACTGTAATAGGTGTGGTCTTGTCACCGACAAGAAATAAAACAACATTCATATTTATTTCATCAATATTAAAATAAAGAAATAAGCTTTTAGTGTTAAGTGCAGATTTATGATCCCAGCTAGGCTCCATGCTAAAGATGGAAAGATCCTTCCAATAAAAAAATCCCCTACAGGACCATCATCCCCCATCATGAGTCGCTGCCTTATTCATGCACCTAAAACTGGATGTCTGCTCAAGAAAATGGGTGAATCATGGCTTGAATCAAGAGTTATTCTACTGAATTGAACTCACACTGCTGTGAGATCAGAATAGAGCTCAGAGGGACCCCTTCAGTACTTATATTCTATATTTTATACACAGTGAGTCTCAAGCAGCAAGGAGAGCAGAGGACTGGAATGAGGTGCTAGCTGCCTGTAAATAAAAGAGGGGCGGAGGAAGGGAGGCCCGGGTGTGTTGTTCCTCATCTGGAGGCAATCCCTGTGGGAAATCCCACTTGTGCAGGTTACCCCTCTCTCTTCTCACCCTATTGCCAGCCAGACACACACAGGCTGCAGCTTCCCAGCACTGCCATGTAATGCTGGCTGATCCACATCAGCGACAGCAGGCAAAGAGCAGGGACAGGGCCCAGGCTCTCTGAACAAACTGAGGTCTCAGCAAAGCCCAGCTAAATCCAAATATTCAGAAATTTAGGGCGATCAGACAAGACACAACCTATAATAATAATGGGATATTTGGATTTAAGAGGAACAGGGGGCCAACAGAGTCCCTTGTATCACGGATATTCTTCCTGGATCATAAAAGGTGTGAGATGGTTTTGTCCCTAAAATACACAATGAACCTGCTGTGGGAGTTTGAACCATGAACAGAAACCTGACTATGTTTGGAATTGTTACAATCTTATAACACATCTATCCACAGCCAGCTTATTATTGCATTTGTTCCATAATTAGATATAAAAGGGTGCAGGATGACAAAGGCAATGTCCCAGTAAAGCAGAAAATTATGAAAATAAGGTGACAACACTGTAGGAGACCTTAGCAAAGACTCACAAAGACTCAAATAAATCTCACAGCCATGCATTGACAGAATATCTCACAGCCACCCTGGTTTTGCAGGAGTGAGTTTGTGCTTTGTCTCATTTGGAAATCACGCTTCCCAAAATGGGAACATTCATCACAGGAAGCGTCACTGGTATTTCTTGCAACACTGACGTCTGCCTGTGTGGTGACATCAGCACAAAAGGAGCAGAGCCTCCATTTCCTTGCTCTTCACACCTTCTGAGTATTACAGAAAGGTTTACAACACTCCTGTGAGGTGTCTTCATCCTTACAAAGAGTTATAGGAACAGCTCATAGTTATTAATATTTTTTCCCCCTCCGTGGTGGTTCATAATACAGCAAATAGACACAAGTTATTTTCCAAATTTTTCCCTCTGTACTGTCTTGATCCATTTTTCATTGGACAGGCTACAGATGTGCAATGTAGAGTTTTATTTGGTTAAACCCCTGTTTCCTTCATTCAGAGGAGTGGTAATGGCTTAAGCTTTTCTCTCACTACTTATTATGCACAGAATTGTTAACTCAGCTAGGAACTAAATAAAAACAGGTAACTTAGAATTCATGTGGGATATCCTATCTTTCCTATGGGCCATTTTAATACAAATAGGGACTCCATATCTGAGAAATAAATTTTATACTGGTACACAACTATGCCAGTAATGTCATAGCAGTGTGTAAGTGATGGTATTTGTATCAAGGAGTCACAATGACATTATATGGTTAAATGGGATGACATGTTTGTGACACCATTCAGAGTTTTCCTTTACGCTTTTTGCCTAGGATGTAATCTGGGGAAAACATCAAAGTCAATTTGTGGAAATGCAACACCTATCACTCTCCCAGTTCAAGTATTCTCTGCTTCCTCATGTCATCTGTTGGTCAGGGATTTTACAAACAAATGTTTCTGCAGTGATGGGAATGAGATGAATTTCTTCCACGTGACCTTTACAAGTGCAGAATGCTGTCACCTGAGCAGCCACCTGTGTAATCTGCCCGTCTGTTTTATTACCCCAAGACTTTATTCAGACCTGATTCAAGGTTGGTGGTGATTATTCAGATGATCATGAACCAGAGACTTAACCTGAGGCAAAATTTTTCAGAAGTGTAGGGGTATCTATTGCTCTGTTTTTATTCTGACCATCCATAACTACAATAATCTGCTAGGTGGGGTTTATTGAAGATTAAGAAATTTGACTGTGCATGGTTCTTGTACCAAGGAGAGCTGAGAAGCTCAGGCCAAATTCAAATGCACAATCACAGGCTGGTTCAGAGTTCATTCCTGAGCATTGAAAGCTGCTCCAGATCAGGCAGATGAGTTCAGGTAACTGATTAAAAACCTGACACAAAGACTTTCTGGATGCCAGGTGATTCAGTGGGCATTATCAATGTCCAGCACTACTCAAGATTAAATCCCCTATGACAGGTAGAGCTTATTCTTTCTACTGCCAGAAACAGTCTGGACATTTCCTGAGGTATAACCAGATTTCAGTCATTGGGGTCACATTTAAAGGGAAGATGAAACACACAACGTTGTATTTGAGTTTTTAACATATGCAAACGTTTCTGTTGTGTAGAAGCACTTCTGTTCTGTGCTTAGGGGCACTGTACAAATAAAAAAAGCAATTATTCTGATTAGAAAGAGGAGAAAGAAGGACTAAGGTCTGCCCTAAGGCCTATCAATCAACTTCAGAAGAACAGGACTCGTTTTCAGAGAGCTATGGCATTGAATGAGTGTGGTATTGGTTTAATTGCTGAGAGGGAAGACATCTTTCTGGTTATTTGCCATTGATTTTGTCTGAATTAAGAAGATAATTTATCTTTTAGGTTTTTATGCTGTTATTAACAATACATCTCATTGGAATACATGAAGGAAGCTGAAAGGTATGGTGGCTCAATCTCTGTTCCTTATGCTGCCATAAGCCCCACCCAGGACTACACAATTGTTGTTCTCCCCTCATTTTTAATTTAGTAGCACCACCAAAGTCCATGAAATGACACCACTGAAAACCAGGAATGAGCCAAACAGACTAAGCTGGCTCTCCTGCACTCCACAGTCCTGTGTTGCTGACAGGAAACCTTTCCAATACATAAAAAGAAACTCTCAATCTCAGCTTGCTGTGAACTTTCCAATCCCTTCTACTCTTCCAGGTCCCTATGGCTGCTATCCAGGAAATACATGGAAAACCACAAGTATGAAATGAAAATATATTGATTTTAATATCTCTGTCTTGAGCAGCTTCTTGTTTGCTTTATATCCAAAGAATCTTTTATACTGATAACATATTTGAAACAGACTGAGAATAGAAGTTCAGTGTAAATAAGAGACTATAAAAACTTTGTCTGGTTTTTATTTGCTTAAAAGAATTGTCTCAGTGCTTAAAAGGAGTATTTGGAAAATGCTTTTCCTCCAAGAAAAAATATCAACATAAGCATTAAAAAAGAAAATCATATAATATTAAAAAAAAGACTCCTGAAAACTTGGGCCTGAGTTTGTTGTTGTGGTAGCTCCAAGAAAACACAGTTCATACTCTCTTTTACTGCACAAGCTGGGTCCCTCACAGGCAATAGGCACCCAGAAAGCACCAAAGTGTTCATGCTTCTTCCATATCAAAAGAGTTCCTGATCCTTGTTCATTAAAAATAAAATAAATGTAGGATAACAGGGAGCTAGGTCCACAGAGGAGAGGACAGCTATAAGAGACTACTTTCTAAAAGGCTCTGAGGGTCTCCAAATATATTCTTTACTACTTGAAGCCGTAATTTTTCAGTTTTTAGGCAGCAGCTACATTTGCAATGAAGATTTTAAAATACCCAGCCCGTCTTGAGGCCTACAATTACTATGCTTTACAACCTTTGCACAATGAATGATGGAAAACAAACACAATATCCTACATTTGTAAGGATAAATGCTGTTGACTGGAGTCACTCACTTAAAATACATTTTGAAAACAATATATAGGGAGTACTTGGTGTCTCATAAGACACAGGGAGATTTTGGAGAAGGCATCACAATAATTCAAGAAAACAAAGTCCCCTTAACTTAAATATTCTCTTCCTGCTCAATCTTATCATGGAGCCCGTAACCAAAACAAAACAAATGCCATTGATTCTGTTTGCCTTTTAATTCCTAACAACCAGTTTGACTTCAGTAACTGCCTTCTGCTAGAATAACAAATGGCAATTCTCCTTCCCAGCCATAAGCACCATCTGCCATTTCACAGGTGCTTCAGTGACTCATTAATCTGTACTTAAATTGACTTTGCACAGAACACTGCCATTTTATTGCTGCTGTGCTTTGCAGCAGCTCCTTGGACCCTTAAAGTCAATGCTGAAAATGTCAATAGCCCTGAACACTCTTTCCAGGTTTGTGTAACCTTTGCTGGGACTTTATTTCCAGTCCTATATTATTTTTCCCACCTGTCCTCTTCTGAATTCTGAGAAACAATATCATTCAAATACAGCTGTGCTATTTTTCATGGAGTGAAACTAAAGTACATATTTTTAAAGGGGATTTCAAAATGTTTTTATGAGCTAAAAGTGTTTGGATTGCATAACTGCCCAAGTGTGAGTGCAGAGTTGAGTTTTGTGCACTGAAATAAATATTAAATGCATGTGGAAAAGAATTTCTAAAGATATTTTAGATCTTTCTTGAAAGGCTACTCAGAAATTATTAGTGGAAACTCTTTAAATAACAAATTGATACCAATTTGCCCTCTTAAAATTACTTTCAGATGCATCTATTTTTGTAAATTTTATGGCTATTGAATATAGACAAAATCCTTAAGGTCACGTTGCTTAAAAAATCTCAGAATTTCTTATTACAACCAACATATGCTTTGCCCATGTCTATCAAAAATGTCTTTCTATCCTTTTCTCTTGTGTTTGTCATGTCCTTGCTTGTCTTGCCAGAGCTGAGGCTCTGCACCTGGAGGTCACTGCAGACCCATGCAGTTCCAGATTTCTGTCCCTGAGACTTTGCTACCAGCAGTGGCAGGACCTGGAGGTCTCAGCTGGAGCCTAATTTTGTGTTCCCATCACCTTTTTCTGAGGAGGAGATGAGGGACAGATTCAGATAGGATGGAAGAAGTCTCTCTCCATACCTTATTCTATTTCTTTTCTCTGTATTTTAAATATTCTTTTTAATTGAACTTTAAACATCACATGCTCTTTATTAGTAGTTGCTAATAGGAATTTTCCTACTGCTGTAGGGTGAGCAGCCAGAATTTTTGAATTCCATGACCATAACCCCAGCAGTAAAAGATGAATAAAGGCAATACGACTGAAGATGTCTTTCTTCTCTGCAGCCCTTAACAAAACTTAACAAGGTAACACCAACCTCCCAGCTCTTTTCGAAAAAGGGATGTTCCTTTGTCTTCTCCTACATTCAAAGCTTTTGCAGACCAAACATATGTATCTTTGTAAATTTAGTCAAACAATTCATTATAATAATTCGTTTTATATAAATTACATCTTTTTATACTAATAAGTTCAGAAATTATTTGCATTCCCAGGGAGAGGAGTAGAACAGAATATTAGAAAAAACCCAAATATAAAATGCCTTCACTCCCCAAAGATAATCACAACTATCCATGTGGGAAGGAGAAATACCATGCATTACTCTTTGGGATTAGGGCATTCTTTTAATTTGCCATTTGGCATTATGCACACAGTAAACAAAGAGAGAAAATATAGAAACCATGTGACTGCTTGTTCCATAGCCTTTTGCACGCTGCTGCTGGAGCCCTGCTTTCAGATGTCAGTACAAAGCTGCCTGCTCACTGATGCTCAGTAAGAAATGTCAGGGAAGAGATAAGCAGGCTAAAAGGAGACTATTTTAGAAACATGGTCTGTTCTATCATTAGTTCTATAGATAAACTCCCCAACATATTTTTGAAGAGCAAATGTTTTTCTTTAGCCAAATGTAAAGTCAAAAGGAGAGAGTGTTTTAATATGGAAGTGAAGGTGACTTCAGGATCTTCATTTAGGGGAGATACTTTAAACTTGTTAGGCTGGTAGTTCAAGCTGCTACTGTACTTAAGCCCTTATGTTAAAATTATTCTGCTTCTCAGAAAAATGGGGAAAATATAAGTCTAAATTTTCAGGACATAAATCAGAAGTAGAAAGAAGATTATCTCTCTTCATATAGGCATTCAGATAATATTGATTGGTAAACAAGGGCAAAATTCTTGATAAGTCCCAGTTTTGCAATAAAAGGAATTCATAGAATCATTGAATGATTTGAGTTGGAAGGGACCCTTAAAAGCCACTGGGTCCTGCAGTGATCAGGGACATCTTCAGTGGGATCAGACTTCTCAGAGCCCTGTCCAACCTGACCCTGAGTGTTTCAGGGAAGGGGCATCCACGCCCTCTCCATGCAACCTGTTCTGCTCATTCACCACCTTCACCCTGAAAAATTTCCCCCACCAAAATTTTTTCCACCAGTGCTCTTTGTCCAGTCACCATGGGCCCTACTAGAGAGTCTGTCCCCATCTTTCTACAAGCTTCCTTTAGGTATTGAAAGGCCACAATAATGCCTCAGAGTTTTTTTTTCCCCAAGCTGAACAAGCCAAACTTCGTCAGCTGCTCTGCACAGGAGAGGAGCTCCAGCCCTCTGATCATTTTTGTAACCTTCTTCAGGAGCCAATCCAGCAGCTCCAGGTCCTTGCTCTGCTGGGTCCCAGGCCTGGGGCAGCCCTGCAGGTGGGGTCTCACCTGAGCAGGGAGGGGTAGAGGGGCAGAATCCCCTCCCCTGCTGCCCAGGGCAGGGCTGGCTCTCCAGGCTGCAGGTGCACAGCACCAGATCTGGTTGAGCTCCCCCCTCACCAGCACCCCAAGCCATTCTCCCCAGGGCTGCTCTTCATCCTCCCATGCCCAACCTTGTTCTGACCCTTAGGGCTGTCCTGAGGCAGGTGCAGGACCCTGCACTCAATTCATGAGCACACCTGTCCTGGGCTGGTCCATGCTCTGGGAACCTGAGGGCCCTCTGTGTTCACTGTCCCAGCACACCAGCACCAAACAGCAAGCAAAGGGCACCTCACTCATCTGCTGGAAACATTCCAGAGAGTTCAACTGGAGGGATTTGACAGCTTCCCAGCAAAAAGGTCCATTAAATCAACTCTGTATCTGCTTCTGGTCTACTAATGCCAGAGAACAGCAAAATCAGGTGCACCACGTTTTACTTGTCAATGTTTACAGCATAGAAGAATATGTTTGGAACACAAAGGACAAGAGGTAGCTTTACATGACATTAGGTAGCACATGATGGACACTGTCAAAGACTGGAGAAGTGACAGACTAGATAATACTCTAATTTCTTGGGCTGATCCCAGAAAGGCACACTCAATCTGTAGATCACCTTTACCTGCAAGCATATATTAAAATGTTCTACTTTTTTTCCCAATAAAGCATGTTAGTTAACGTATTTTTAGAAGTCCTCTTAGTCACATCTAAATGCATGCCAAAGGGATTTAATTTAGACTGCAATTAATTTTCCTCTCCCCTACACAGCAAGTACAAATGGTATGAAATGCTCCTACATGAAACAGAAATTTTAAAGCCAGCAGAGATGTCAGGTAGTCATGAAGTGAGGTAGCAATCAGCAGAGAATGTGACCTATTTGGTGCTTACTCTAGTCCTCTCTCTTTGTTATAAATCAGAAGTAACTACACTGAGCTCTGGTTTATTGTACTGATGGAAATGAGGTGTAAGCCAGAGAAAAAGATCCTTGATTAATCACAAGCAATTTCTTTCTGTCTGAAATACTCAGCTGTCTTCAGTGCGAAGGTTTCCTCAATATATTCTTTTGGCTTGCACTGGTCATGCTGTTTTTTATTATTTTGCCATGGAAGTTGGCTTTTGACAGTAATATTTGCTAAATTGTAGACCTTGTAAAGGGTTTGCTATGCATTTCCATATGTTTGCAAGAGAGGAAAAAGTCACTTCCCACCACAGCAGCTGAGGGATTCATAGTGTGAGGGCTAAATTAGTTTTAATGGGTACTTGTCATTTGCTCCAATCTGGAACAAAAAGTCTTGAGAACAAAGGGAAAATGAGTAGAGAAATGGAGCGCTCCAATCCACAGTGTTACATTACTGACATTTCATACAACAGTGCATTCTTAAAGCTATTTGCTAAATATTGCTGCTGTTCCCAGTACTGACCCTGACACGGGCTGTCTCCACTTCCATATCAGTGCAAACACACTGTATTGGGTTAGGTGATTTATTAATACTGAATCCTCAAAGCAATTCTGCAAAACTTTGTTGAACCTGCACTACCCCTCAGAAGAAGAGACACAATTTCATCCTGGCAAGACTTTTGGGATTCCTCACGGATGTCAAACCACACAATTCCAACAACGCCACTGAATTTGCATTTAGCAGATGCTACCTGATTACTTAAACCACAAACATATGGAAATTCTCTACAATGTCCAGAAAATCCCACTTACCTTGGCACACAGGCAGAATGTGGCTAGGCTTTGACCACAGAAACCACCACCTCTAGTGTGGAACACAAAAGTCATTTGACAGCTGTTTAATGCACACACAAAAGCGAAAATGGAACTGTTTACTTCAAGGTATGTTTAATTTTGAAAAAGTAAGGAGCATAGTGTAAAAATATAGTAAGGAAAGAATGGACATTGCTCACAGGAGCGAAACTCACGGAGTTAAACCAGCACTCTAAGCAGAACATCTGTTTGGTGGCTACTTCACAATTCTGCAAGAGAAATGGGAGAACTGGGTTTCACTCAGAGCAGAAGATGAATGCTTTTAAAATATTGCCATCCCCAAGTGAGAGTCCTTGACCTGAACTCATGTCTGAGCTGTTGCTGGGATTCTTGTGCCATAACTGATCTCAGTGAAGGCAAGAGGAAACCTCATGGATTCAGTAGGAAATACTCCNAGGAGAACTGGGTTTCACTCAGAGAAGAAGATGAATGCTTTTCATGTGAAGGCAAGAGGAAACCCCATGGATTCAGTAGGAAATACTCCATCCCAGCTGGAGGGGTTCAGATGAAGATGAAGCTCACCAATATCTGTGCCCTGCATTTCCATCATTTGTACAAAATACTGTATTTTGTTTCAATTTTGTACCTTTGGTGAGAACCAGGAGATTTTGCTGGCACAAGGAGACACACACACAGGTACCTGAAAACTTCCTGTTTACTGTTGAGTTCCTTCCACACATCACACACACAAACATAACAGAAACCATAGGAAGTTTTTGACCCCAAATTCTCAGGTTAGGTTTTCTGTCTGACAGTTTAAGAACAAAACCAGCAAGGAGCTGTCTGTACCTTCTCCACACGTTTCCAAGGAACAAGACACAGTCTGTGAGAAACATCTCCAGCTGAGCTAAAGGGTTTAAAGAGCAATAACTGGAAAGAACCTCCTGTACCCAAAGCCTCAGGCTACACTTTAAAGGTTTTCTGTGCAATCAGGAAAACTTGCTGTTCCACTACAGCCTAATCAAAACTGTCAGCACATGGGTTAGTGAGAAAGATAACAAATACTGCAAGAGCTAGTGGGAAAGACAGAAAATACTGTAAGAGCTGGAAACTTTGAGCCCCCCAGATGGGGCTGGTAAGGAATACAGTAAGGCCTGCCCTTGGATGTCTCAGAGAAACAGTGCTATCAATATGCTCCTGCTGGAGTCTCTCATTTACAGAAGGTAACCAAGGCAGCCCTAAGATTTAAGAACTGAAAGGACATAAGTTTAAAAAAAGAAACCATTAAAAACGCATAGAATTCAGGATCAGCTTGAACACAGAGATGATGGGAAGGAACACACTGCTCTGTCTTTTCTACCTGTAAAAAACCAACAAAGTGCCATATAAAATGCCTATAAATACAATGCATTTAATGTTTTCAGGGTAGGCAGATGCTCAGTGGGAATACAAGTGTGTCTCTACAAAGGATTTGTCATGTTGAGCCCTGCTGGGATTTAAAAAAATTACTGTGCCAGCAGAGCCAACCTGCAGCCCTCCAGCCTGGGGCATCCTTTGGCCTGGCTGTGCCACTGACTCAGAACCCTCCTCTGTCCTGGTTTGGCCTGGGGGAGAGTTATTTTCCCTCCTAGAAGCTGGTCCAGGGATTTGGATTCTGCACGAGAATAATGTTGGTAACACTCTGATGTTTTAGTTGTGCTAAGTTGTTCTTATGCCAAGTCAAGGACTTTTCAGTTCCCTGTGCTCTGCCAGTGAGCAGGAGCACAAGGAGCTGGGAGGGAGCAGAGCCAGGAAAGCTGACCTGAACTGGCCACAGGAATATTCCAGACCTCTGAACATTCTGCTCAGCACATGAACTGGGGGAGCTGCCCATGGGGCAGGAATCAGTGCCTGGGGAAGGACTGGACATTGGTGGTGAGCAATTGTATTATACATTGCTCATTTTGTATATTGTTTTATCATTATTATTATTTTCCCATCACTTCCTGGCCCATTAATCTGTCTCTATCTCAGCCCACTTTTTCCCTGGCTACATTCCCCATCCCACTGAGGGTGAGGGGAGCAGTGAGCAGGCAGCTGTGGGTGCCAGCTGAGCTTAAACCATGACACTTCACACCAAACTCTGAGTTACGGTACAAAATCCTCCCACAGACTCCAAGTCACCCCTCAGAGCATATGCTCCAGAGACATTCAAGGACACAAGCTATTTCTTTATCTGTAGAAGGTAAGATACAGCTGGGTAGTTCTCTCTTGGTTTGTATTGAAGTGTTGGAACAATTATAGATCTTAAGTCTTAGGAAACAGAAGTCAGTTTTCTATTTTGAGACCCTTTAGAACACAGACAAGCATGTGAACGAAACAAAGAAACGTTTTTAGAAGCTCAAGGATGTAGTGTCTCTTTTAGAGTAAAGCTCTAGGTTTGGAGAGCTCTTTGGGTGCTACTACTACTAAAGAAAAACTCCTGAGCTCCCTGTACTGCTCCAGTGATAAAACCCTGAATATCCAAATTCACACATAACAGGGAAATGAGAGCACCCAACAGAGCAGCTGTCACATCACAGAGCTCCTTGGGTTTGTATGAAAACAAGGCCCTTTAGTCATCTGTGATGTCAAGTTTTCCATCAGGTTTTTGATGCTGATGTTGGAGTACTGAAGCAATACACAATAAATAAACAGAAACACAGTACCTTGGCATTAGTCACTGAGTGGAACTCAGTGATCTCAGTAATACCCAGATTTTCGTGACTCCAGATTCATCCCCATGCACCTCCTACAAGATGATGCTGCCCTGATGAGTCCTACCCTCACTTCTTTTGTGAACAGAATCCAGGAAGTTTTACTTCATAGTAGACTATTTTTTTTGAATCTGCAGATCATAAAGTAGAGCTGAGAATGTGCAGATTGTTGTCCTTGAAAAACACTGCCTGATGCTTTGTGTACACCCACACAGTGCACCACAAACAATGATTAGGCTTTTCTGTAGTGTAGTGAAAGGTCTTTCTGAAGTTCATTTTGCGTGCCTGCAGTCATTTTGTTCTGTATGAGATTCTTGAAAGACTAAATCCATACCAACATAACAGCCATAAATAGTTTTGAAAAGTGCAGTTAAAAGATAGATGGATGGGATGGGGATTAAATAAATCTATCTGGGTTTTTTAAACCTATAATTTGGAATTGTGTCAACAGACTGCATATTAGTGGGAAAGAAAAGAGGACGGGAAAGGGAGCAAAAATACTCAGATAAAAATAACTTTCTTAAAAACACCCTACAAAATAATAAATATAAAATATTGCAAAAGAGAACTACAAAGGTCAAATGTCTGCTCTTCCAAAACAGGATATCCAGCCTGAGAAGTTTTTAATTATATGCTATATTGCCTGTAGAATCAATGTTTTGGCTTGGGCTGCAAGGAGCTGGCTCTGTTGTAGATTCTCATACCTTACACATTCTGCAAATGACAATTTATACAGAGAAAAATAATTTGCAGATGTAACAGTAGAACAGGACAATGCAAAAACAATAATGCAAAGAACTGGGAAGGCAGAGTAATCTCAGCATTTAAGAAGCTAACCCAGGTCACACTGCCCCGTTTAAAGGCACAGCACTGTATTTTGTTACAACAGTACACTGGTCATCTTTCCATATTCTTTATGCAAGAGCATGGAAAAATTCTACTAATTAATTATAAATTAAAAGTGCTAGTCTGTGAACTGCTCCTCAAGGTGTTTTTCACTTATTTTTACATTTCCTTATGCTATGCAAGGCTCACCACCACAATGGGAAGAATACTTAAAAAACCCCAACACTGAGACAGTAATTTAAGTGTTTTTATGGAACTGGGAAAAGAGTTTTTTCCAGTGGAAAATCAGTTGGTGGCCGTCACTTGAGATCCTTGTTTATGTTTTAGATAAATGCTGAGGTCAGAGTAACACACAGGAACAATGATCAATCTGACATTCTTAGGTTATGGGAAGGCTGTAACTAAACTATCACTGAACATGTGTGTCAAATTAAGCAACAAACACCAAAAAGAAATCTTCATATGAAATATTTTTCCAGTTTTCTAATCTAATACTGCTCCCCTGATGTGTAAAGTGCAGCTGTCCTTCAGCTGATTTCCTTTGTTCCAGGAGCAGTTTAACAGTGAACACATCATCCAGATAACTCTGGTTTGGGTAAACAGATGGAAAAACACCAGGCTCTCAAAACATCTCTCTCCTGTCTGCTGTAACTTTTGTACTGACACAGCAACCTCATACAAATCTCACCTCTGATACAAAAGCAAATCATCTTCTGCCTCCCTCGTGATAACAGAAGTGCCCTTTTTCCCTCATCCGAGAGTTCAGAGCAATTTCCATGGCTTTCAGGCATTAGTCACTATAGAATCATTACAAAAAGCTGCATCACCAGCTCGACAGAAATGTAGGAGGGAAGAACATTCAAAGATAAATCACTGTCCCCCCTCCAGGCTCTTTCAAGATAAGCTTAAGCTCTCCATCCCTTCCCACACCTGTCATTCCTAACTCCAGTCAGAGATTACTTGTACAGAGGAGGAACAAAGGTAAGCCAGCAAAGTCCTGAAGGGGAAGTCCTGGAGGGGAACTGCAGAGGAAGGGAAGGGTTACCTTCTGCTGGAAGGGCAGGGGGAGATGTAGGAGGCAGCAGTTACAAATTGCTGGAGCTCAGGTTCTGAGTCTGCCCTCCCTGGGGAAGCTCTGGTCACCCTGAGTCAGCCTGACATCATCCCTGGCCAGCCTCCCTCACCCCCTCCACACTGGCACATCAGGCTGCCTCATGCTGCAGGATTCAGGAGCTGGTGTTAGCTTGTCTAAATGGATCCCTCTATTGGAAATGGGAAGGGGGACTTCCCTAAATCCAGACTCTGAATGCTCTTCCCCCTGACTGCCTGCAGTAGCAAAGGAGTGTTCCGTGATGTGTGGAGTGCTGTCATATTGTCACAGCAGCCCTCAGGTGAGGGATGGTGAGCCCAGGCCCAGAATGGGGTTGGTTTGTGCCAAGGTGAGTGCTCCTCACTTGCCCACAGCCCCTTCCTCTGGCCCTCAGCAGAGCAGCTCTCCCCTCAGAGCCAAGGGCTGTGCTGGGGCTACTCCACTCTCCCAGCCCCTCTCGTTCAGGGCTGCTCACAGAGCTTTTCCTGGCATTCCCTTCATTCCCTTCCCAGCAGCAAAGGCTGCAGGCACTTGAAAGTGAAGACTGAGCCTCAGTAACCCCAGACTGTCACCAGCCAGCGATCAGTACAATCATTACACGTCCCTGAAAGGCTGAAAATGAAACTGAGGTGTCATGGAAAATATGGTATAGATCTGTCCCAGAAACCACCCATATTCTTCCTTTCTTCCTCGGGATCTTGCTGCCACTGGCAGTAACAAAATTGAGGTGGATCATAAACACAGAAACACAGAAAATACACAAACTCAAGAATACAGAAACATCCTTGTGGCAAGTAGCTGCTGTAATTATTATGCAGCAATTAACAAGAAAAGCAGCTTAATTCCATATTCCTGGACCAGCTGTCATGCATTTGCAGAAGAATTATAAATGTCTTTGATAAGTTTCTCTTTGTAGACAGCTCTATGCTGGACACGTCCTGGGTCAGCAATTGTCATCTGATTGTTTGAGTCAAAGATTTGGGGAATCAGTCTCCAGGAAATTGTGCCTTAGCAACACTGGAAATTGCAATTACAGAGAGCACCCAGGTGCCATTTTCCTTTCAGTACTTCTGAACATGAGTTATCTTCAGATCATTTCCAAGGTAATTCAGGAGACCCTGATTTTCAAGATCATTAAACTTAGATGAGCTGAGATTGTCCTGCAATCCTAAATCTACTCTGTGCAACCTTAAATCTACTTGGGGTAAATCCTTTGGATTAGGAACATTGGCTCATGCTGCAAACCTGTGATTAATTTAGGTTTATAAATAATCCCATTAAATTCAGCCTTTTTTTGTACATTTGCAGAAAAGCTGCTGCGTGCTCAGCTTTGTTATGAAAGGCACATTTGCTGTGTGCTGCACACTGGAAAACAAAAGGGAAAGGTGGCAGCAGGGGAACATGGCCCATTTCAATGAAGGGATCAGAAACAGCTCTCAGGTGTACGATCTTCAAGGGACAGCTGACAAGTGTGGTTCACTTACATGAATGCTTTAAAATCAGATATATGCCTGTACTTTGGACTGACAATCTGGTTTTTCTCCTTGGCTAAAAGAGAAATGCTAAACTCCACACTTTTGCATTCTGGCAATAACGTTCTTGGGAATAACTAAATTCACTGCTGCTTTTTCCCAGGATCTTGCTCCAGCCCTCACTGCCCATTCAGCAGTGACAGAAACACAGAGCTGCCCAAAGCAGAGTAAAGCCTGCTGTTTTATTTACTGGGACTCCAAAGGGAATCCCTCAAGCATGCAAAGATTCAAAAGGGGTAGGAAAAGGTTGCTCAAAATAGCAATCTTATTTTAAACATGGATTAGAATCTGCACTGCCTTTCCTCATAGCACAGCAAGTAATTCAGTGAGGGGAGTGAGCTCCCATGGGCTTTGGGAACAGTCAGAGGGGTTAAGAGGCACAAAATCTGAACAAAATCACCCAAGAAACACACTAATGCATAAACAAATAGATGTTTAAGTTAGAATGAGGCCTCCACCAGGGCCTTGCCCTGGTATTTTGAGGACTGATGAGGACCTGCACACTTCTCATGTGTAACAATCCCTTCCTCCTCTCTCCTTCTTAGGAGCAATTCTGCATCCATGGAGTTGAAAGGGTTTATGGCTCATAAAAAGAACTGACGAGCTGTATTTTGTGAGGATTGTACAGTCCAAACACAAGTGTTTGTAGCTGCATTGCCATAGTAACAGCAAAAATAATGGGTTATCATTTTCTCAGAGGATGCTGTCCATTCTTCCATAGACTATCTGGCATAAAAGGGTTTATTGCTTTTCACCAGTGCAATACTGCAGAAATATTTTTAGCTCCACTAATTCAATGTCATATTCAAATCAATCTGAAAAGGAGTTACCTTTCAGTCTGCCAAAGGATGTCAGGCAAAATGTTTTTTTTGGTTTTGCTTTGGCTTGTGGTGATGGAAAGATTACACCTGTAACAACACGGAAATGTGTCCCAAAGTTCTAGAATTCCATTATTTCATTATTTCATTTCAATTTCATTATTATTACCATTTGAATTTGACAGAAAATGTTGTTCTTTGGGGAATTGTGGAGGCTTGCACTATCTCTTCAGAGGTCTGAATAACATAATTACACATTCAAAAGTATCTCAAAGCAGATTGAGAAAATTGCATTTAAAAGTCCCACAATATTGCAGAAGACAAGCATAAATTATTGTATTTTACACTAACTGATGCAGGGTATTTAGATATTCATTCACAAATCCAGTAAAAGCCAATAGAGACCAGTTAACTTCAGAGTTATAACTACCCTGCTTACTGATGCACAGAATTAGCCAAGCCCAGCATTTCTTGATTCCCAGATGCCTCCTGCAGCCAGCAGACCACATCTCCACATTTTTGATAGGACAAACTGCTGAAGAAACCTATTCTGGCACAAGCCCTTGGCACAGCCTCCATCACAGCTTCTCTGGGAGCAGACCCTGCCCTGCAGGGAGATGCCAGAGCTCTGCTTTGTTCTGAGGCCTGCTCCCTCTCTAAAAACAATAACTGAAAATAATGATTAAATTCTTTTGATAAGATCAAACCCAGGGCTGCTAACACCAGAGACAAGGTTGGTTCATGCTCAGTACAGGGCAGTGCTCTGAGTAGATGATTTCTGCAGGGCAGTTTCATTTCTATGCCTGCTTATTCTGAACAGCAACTTCCTGCAGCTGCCAGCAAAATTTTAATGCTGTTTCTGAGGCACTCTTTGACCTTGAGATGTAAACATTCTAATTTTTTTTTTTTTTTAAACTTGGAATATTTCCCTTTACATCAACGCTTTATCCATGAATCCAGGTTCAGTGGCAAAGTAGAGAGGTCCATTACAGTTTCAAGGGGAGCTCCCTCAGCTCCCTCAGGGCTTTTCCTTTATTTTTTTTTTTTTTGTCCAATTGATCCAGCTGAAAATATTTACATAGGGAGAGTTAGTGGTAGAGAAAGTCAGGCAGAGGTAAGGAAAAAATAAAAGGAACAGTCTGAAGCTGTAGTGTGACTTCTTCAAGTGATGCTCAGAACATCTGACTACAGAGAGGATTTTGTTAATGTGGAATAAGGAAACTTCACATTTGAGCAACAATAGGACTCTGAAAGATAAGGCCAGGAAAACAATCTTTTTCTTGCTAGTAACTCCTTGTCTCACAGCACTCGGATTTCTGTCCCTGCCACCCTAATGCTCACCTTAAGAGGGCTCTTCAGCATTTCTGGGCAGTGGGGAAATGCAATTATCTCGTCCTGCAAAGGAAAGGACACGAGGTAGAGTCACTCACCCGAATTCCTACAGGCAGCCAGTGACTCACCTGGGAATCATTCTCTCTTCAGTGCCTTACCCACCCAACTCCTCCCCGGAGCTCCTGACACCAATGGCAGAAAACACATCCACTTTCCAGTGCAGACAGACTGGATTAGGAGAGAGACTTGCCCTTCTACTATAAACCAGGTGATTTCTCACTTGTAACTCGGATTTTAAATTTTTATTTGATTTGGAGCATAACTCTGTTTACGTTTTTACAACAGTATTGCTTTCCTTTATACTTCTTCCATAATTATTTTCATGGGATTATATCTCGTGATATGTTACTATGTATTTAGTCATAATTCCCCCAAAATACCAGGGTTACCAACCATAATTTACTTGAAACCAGAATAAAGCCCAGCCTCTGGCCCAGTGAGGACAGAAATATATTCTGCATTAATGGTGCTGCCATGGCCCTCTGAGGGAAAGGAGAGCACAGAAAGGAGTTTGGGCACTGCTGCAGCAACACAGCTCTGGCAGCAACACCCAGTCTGGATTTAAATACTGATTCGTGTCCTCCTAAACATAATCCCAGAATCAATTAGCCCATAACAAGCATTATTAAGCAAGAAGACTGAGCCAAATGTTAAGCTGGGTAGACACATGGTACAGATATTGCTGTCCAAACCATCCTGTCTTATATTTTCTGATGTCCTTACTATGATGCTCCTGTCCCACTTTCCCAAAGGGATGTAAGGAGTCTAGTGATGTCTCAGAGATGCAGGAACATATGTTCCTGGTTATTTATGGAAAGAGCCCTGGGACTTCCATGCATGACGAAAGCTTGCAGGCTGCCATCTGGGACTCTGGAGTTATTTTCTGTCAGTGTAGTGGCTAAAGGCTCCGAGCCTGGTGGACATCAGTGGTCAGTGGTGTCCCTGGGGGCTGTGCTGGGCCCAGTGTTATTTAATGTCTGCACCAGTGGCACAGACAGAGCCATGAGGGCACCCTCAGCACCTCTGCAGGTGACACCAAGCTGAGGATGCAGGGACACCCCTGAAGGAAGGAGCCATCCTGAGGGCTTTAATTTTTTTCTCGGGAACCTATAAAACTGAGAACAGTGAGTGCAACGAAGCCGTGTTTGAAGATCTCTATTGAGAAATTCTCATTTTTAAACCCCCACAGTGCCTTTTGACATGGGATCAATGCTTGCCAGAGAAATTTATAAATAGAAAGTAATTTTAGCTGTGTCAGCTCATGGGAGAAACTCTCAGCTTCTGGACAAGTCTGACTACTCAGCTTGTCTTGGTGAGGCATCACTCCCAGAGCAGAGAGGCTCTGAAGCTCAGAGCATCTACCAGCACTGCCCACATGATGCATGGAGTGGCTGAAGAGTGAATTTTTATGCCTCCCTCTAACTGAAGACACAATTGATAGAGGCAAAAAAGGACAAAGTTTAGAAGTTTTTCTTTTTAAAATACTCTAGCTGTTCCCTATTGTTTTCTCCTCTCTTGTTCCTTTTTCCATTATTTCTGCTAATACAGCACTAGGCTTTGAACAATCTATTAAAAAAACTTATTGAGAAGTTTCATATAACATAAGGGTTTTTTAAAATATATCTATAAAACATAAGCTGCCTGTGCAGCTCAACATAGAACTTTAACAATTTTCACATCCTTACAATTTTTCCAAATATTTTTTTAGTATTAAAAGTCAGATGAATATTGTACATATCTTCACTGCAGAGTTTTATGCAAATAGAATTATTCATGCCAAATTCTAGTAAAATTTAAAAAAGAACACTTTAAACATATAACCTAAATGTTCTTTTTTTTTTAATATCAGTTTGAGCTCTATCAGCCTGAGTTTCAGATTCCTGCTGGGAACTGGGACAGGCTGCTGTACAGTGACCCCCTTGAGGTGCTGATAATGGAGATGGATGGGAATGACAACCTGCCAGGATCCACCCAGACTTTTATCAGGCATCACTCAAGGTGCACAGCCAAATATGAGAATGGTTCTTAAGCAGTAACTCAGGCTGTGAAATGGGGATGGGCCCAGCACAGCTCTGGAAAAGAAAAATAATTTACTTAGGACTCAACTGCACAGTCTTTGCTTCAGTGAGGATCTTCCCTTAGAAGAGGCTAAATGAGAGAAACCAGTGAATGCTGGTTTTTGGCTCAGGACTTGGAAGAGCACTCAAAGTTTCACTGATTTTGATCTAAAAGAGACATGATCACCCATGAAGTTAACAAAAAATCCTTGAGAAAAAGTTTAGAGATCAGCAATGGGGAAAAACCTTACTAAAAATGATGAAAGATCTTGTTAATATAATTGGAGATGAATCTACAATACCTGAATATTCATTATTTATTTCTCATGTCTGTTTCTTTTAACATTTTGTTTAATTTATATTTCTACAAGGCAACTCATTATCACATTCTTCTTAAAAAAGATATTACAAAAACTCTCAAACCACCCTAAACAACTTCTTTTTGCTGGGTAGTGATCAAAGAATGTACATCATTAAAATGACCTTTTTACTTGCTGCATTTAAGTTTGGGGTTTTTTAATTCACTCTCAGTTCGGTATTCCTGTTTGCAGGAAGTGCCTCATAGTAAAAGCAGAGAATATTAATGACTCAAAGACTAATAAGCTAATTGCTCATGGGATACTGAGCCAGGAGGCTCAGGTATCAAATGGCTTTTCATTTAATACTGGCAGAGACATCTGAATGATAAGCATGGAAATTGGAGTGATAGCCTCCCAGGCTTGCAGGGTGCCAGGGCTGTGTCCCCTCCTGCTCAGCAGCAGCCCTGCCCAGTGGCTCTGAGCACAGCAGGTTCCTGCAGTGCCTGGAGGAAAAAATTCTCACTCCAAATCCCTGCTCTGGGCACCACTGTGGCTCCAGTGACACAGGCATTTCTACAGGAACCTTCTAAATACCACTGGTAGTCACTGAAATGACCAGCACACAAATCCTTTTTAAATGGAGTATCCACATACAATTTTACAATTACAGACAATCTTACAGTTAACACTGCACTGACCAAACAGATCACTCAAACTTTGTTATCCTGACTTTCTTGAAATCAGATCTAGAATAGATCTTAAATCAGAAGAGCAGATTGTTTCTTATCAAGCTTACAACATCACAGACCCTGGGGTAGACAGGACAGTTAAAGAACCTCTGCTTCTGCAAAAAATATTTCCTTTGGGTCAAGAAGTTCACTTGTTTTTCCTTGCCATTTCTTAGCAGCTCTTGTAAGGAGATAAACAAGTCTTCTACATCCTCCCAAAGGGCTGCTCTATTCTGCTGTGAGGGAATTCCTGCCCTGCAGTGCATGCTGAGTGCTGTTACAGCAGTGTTGGTGACTAGGAGACATTCTCTGCTGCAAAGGCTTCTCAGAAGCATCTCCCACAGTGATTATCATTGCAGCCATGGGCTTGTCTCCCCTCTGTTCTGTACATGCAGCAAACCCAGACACATTGTTGAAAAGTCCAATAAACTGGGAAAGAAATTTATGATACATTTATCAACCATGAACAACAAGCCAATGTTTTAATGAGTTAATAAGCACACACCTGTTGGCCAATGCATGGGTAGCTGCCCTACCTGTGATTGTACAGAGGCACAATCTGGGGCTCGAGGGACTGGAAATGCATTCATAGGTTTTCTTTTGCACATTTAAGCATATATTTGAGTACATTCTGTGACTAGCTGTCCATATATTTGCTGCTTTGGGAGGTGAGTGTGAACAATCTCTGCAGGTGAGCAGGAAGATTTACCTGCTCTTGCATGGGCCTGTGTCTGATGTACAATCAAGAATCTGTTTGTACAGATTTGTGCAGCCAGTAGTGACTGGGTGAGTTACACCATGGATAATCATCTCTGGATGTAAAAAACACCAGAGAGAAAAGTCCCAGATGATGACATTATTCTAAGTCCAACATCCACACAGAGACACATTAACACACATTGTGAAGGGGAGAAGGGAAGAAAAAAAATCACTGTTTGTTTTTGAAAGCTCTGCATTTCAGTCAATTCACATTTCTACTCTGCCTGTGGGAGTTAAAACTTTATTAAAGTACCAGTTGTCAAAGGATTTTAACAGCATGAGCAGTGGGCATAGTAACTTGGATAGCTACACACCTGTATGAACTTGACAAAATACCAAAAGTATCTTGAGGCCTTTGCTGCAGGTCAGAGTTTTATCCTGCACATCCAGCTTTGACAAGGTCTCCTTTCCATTGGATTCTGAAGAAACACAGCCTTCTTAGGTTAGAAAAATGCTCTGAAAACTGTGAGCAGCTTCGGTAAGATTGACAGCTCTCTCTCGCACAGTATCTCAGTATTTCTCAGTTGTTTTTAGAAGAGCCTGTGAGGGCTCAAGGCCAAGATAAATACAGCTCAAAGCAGAGCAGTGGCTCCAAGCACCCCTGATAAGTATCTGACCCGTTAAGATGTTGTCAGGCTTATTATAGAAGGTGCAGTGTTTGATCTCGGAGGGGCCAGATTAGCACACCAGACGTGGAAACTCTGCTGTGACAGGCGGCTGTGGCAGGAGTGCTGACACCTCCAGGGCTCTCCCTGCAGTGGCCCACAGCACACACCCACCTGCCAGCTCGGGCACTTCTCCACACAGACACTGGCTAGGGGCAGACCTGGCTTTGTCCCCACTAAAGTCAGCGATGAAATCTGCATCAATTCCACGGGGACAAGAATCAGGCTGGTTGTAGTCAGATGCTGTGTCCCAGAGATGGATTCAGAGCTGGAAATCTGATTGCACTGGCACAAAGTTTCCCTGGTGTGAGACAGGGGACTCATTCCTGTGGAGATACAGAGCAGGCACTGACAACAACCCCGAGCACGGCAGGCAAAGCTGAGATCCAAGTTCATTCACTCTTCTCATGATGGAACCTTCACAAGTGTCAATGACCCCAGACAGGCACTGTGAGACCTGCTCTGCAAAGGTACCACAGGGTTTTAGCCAGGAACAAAACAATTTGAAGCTCTTGAATTAATGGGTTAAAATTTGTTCACATTACTGAGACTAAAACTACAGCCAGAATTCAGCCACATGTATGTATGCATACTAGTCTTTTGGATATATTTTATTTTGTATATACTTCTGTCTACTTGGTCCTTAAAAAGGATTAGAGAACATGTGTTTTGATACATAAAAAGTTGGAAGTTACCCTTGCATTGCAAAGTTGGTGTTTTAAGATGGGATAATTCACAGGTCAAATTGTCTAGAAGAAGAGATTTACCAGTTTAAACTAATTTCTACATTTAAACCTCTGGGTTAGATAGTAAATTCCAGTATAAAAATAATACAAAGTGCCATTAAAAATCCCAATACAGAGTAAGTGCGTGTTTTGTAGAGTAATTCTGGGTTTCTCTTGGAATTGAAAACAGAATTTCACTGTGTTTTCAGCTCAGACATTAGACTAATTCAACTAATAAATACTAGAATAATTGCAGCTCCTAATACAAACTGTAGAACTAGAAATGCTATTTCTAGCATGAATGCATGAAAAACCAATAGAAATACCTGCACGATAATTTTTTTAAAATTACATTTTTATTCAATCAGCTCTGTCCACAGTTTGCTCTTACTGTGGTACCATATGACAAGGGAGCTGTTGTTAGTACCAAACTGCCTGGATATGGCATCTGACAGACTAAGTTGTTATTCCCAGATATTTACCAGCCTGTGGACTGGTCTTGTATAGCACTCCTGCCTTTTTGTAGCATAAGATCTAATAAGGGTTATTTAGAAGCAGTTTGGTCTGGCCTCTAAACCTGAACATCTTCTCTTCTAAAGATTTAATGTAACCAGGGTTTGTGAAATTGCCTTAACGACCTTTTTGGGCCATGTTTTCACTCTTATAAATGTGTTTTTTCCCCATGTGTAAGGCAAACTACACAAGACCTTCTGAGGAGAAAAAAACCCCAAACCCAACAATAAAAAATCCACTCAAAAAAAATCCACATAAAAAAATGCCAAAAAACAAATTCTAGAGAGAAGGCACTTTAGTCTTATGATAAAATATATTAACCAGGGTCACCACTATTCCTTCACATTGGGTGTGTATCAAGCTCACCTCTCCTAGAACTAACCTTACCTTTAATATTTTATACCTCCTATTTATCTCACATAGAATTACTTACAGTAAAGGCCACAAATGTGTGGGTGTGAAATCAAAGGCCTAGAGATTTTTTCAGCTGTCCTGTGTTTTAAAAGGGATATTTCCCATGTCTGGTGTCTCACAAGGAATATCTGAGAAACAAATTCTAAACCAGCTTTATCACTATGTTTTTTCTGTGTGATTTTTTACCTGAGATGAGGATCTCCACAAACCCAAAGCAAACAGAGCTGCTGCAAAAAAGAGCAGGCAGAGCTCTGCTCAAACTTTCCCTATCCATCCTTCTGCAATTAATTATGTACTGAAATATTTCCCTGCTATTACTTCCACTGTACCATTTTCATTAATTATTTGTGATATGGGAATCTGCTCCTCAGTCAGGAATTATGACACTGTCACTCTGCAAAGACAGAGCAGCACAAAAGCCCCCACTGCACACAATTTACTGTACTGGTATTTCTGCTTGGTCAGGGTGAATCAAACCCCTGAACAATGCCCTTACAATGCAAAGATAAGGACTGGATGAAGCTCCAGGCTGGAGCTCTGATTTACCAATAGTCCTTACAAAATGTATCATTAAGAGTCTGCTGGAATCACAGCCAGCCATTATCCCTCTACATGGAGCTGAAACTGTATTAAAATAAAAAGAATGAAACAAAACAAAGATCCTTCAGTTTGTTGTAATCTAGTTTCCAGGTAACTCCACTTTTCTATGAAACCCAGATTGTTCCCTCTTTTCCTGCCTGGAAAAGAGCACAATGTTATATAAAGCTACAAAAGGAAAAGGGGAGATACAAATATTTAATTTTTTACAACTAAAATTAAATTATCTCCTCCCTAAAATATAGTCTTAAGCTCCTGGAAATTAGTGTTTAGTTCTTCCTCTACTTTAATCAGGCAATTTTGATGTAATTGAAGCTGCAAGTGATGCTGCAGAATGAGTAAACAAATGGGTCACTGCACTTGTTAAAATAACCTGAATTATTTCTACAGTCATCCCCATGAGTAGATGGGGCTATGAATATCTGGCCTTACACTCCTTGTGTAACCTCTGCCCCACAGGCTGGAATTCTGCTGGGTGAGGGATAAGAACTGAGCCCTGGAGATTCATTTTCCTTTGGGTTTAAGTGGCAGTGACAGAAGCCATTAAACCACGGTGCCTATTCTGTCCTGGAACCACATGAGTCACTAATAAAGGCAGTGAAAAAAAAAGAGATTACCTTTTAGTAATTGTGTAATGCAGTACATCCTTATTGGTTTATTTCTGTGCAAACCAGCCTTGCCTTGCTGCTGACGTCAGTGAAAGGGTAAAACCTGGGATTTTTGGTGTCATCACTGAAAATGCTAATGCTCCCAAAGCAGCCAGCCAGGTAAGTGATAACATCCTGTCAGTGAAGTCAGCTGGAACAGGCTGTCTTTAGTCCCTGCATGTCACCTTCAAGGAAATTTTATCTTCTGACAAAAGTGGCATAAGGCAAAGGAGAATATTCAGACCCAGGTACCCAGCATGTTCTCAGTCAATAACTTAGTAAGTACAGGCTGGCAACTATCAAGTATCAATTTTAGTACAAACTGTTCAAAACACAAGGTGTTAATTCAGAACTGAGCTTTCAAATGGTTTGATTAAATCTCAAAAGTTAAAATAGTGTTTCATCCTATTTACAGATTACAAAAGTAAGGAGCTTGGTGGTGCCAACAAAAAGACATTTTGTCCTTAGCATGTAACACACACCATTGAATCCCAACAGATTCCAGGAAATACTCTGCAGCAAAACAAGAATATGGTAACATTATATCCAAGGGACAAGGTTTTAATTAAGAAAATAAATTTTTATCCAGTGGTTCTACTGCCTCAGGAGCCAGTACTTTTCAAATACCTTAAAAATGAGAGTTACCTGTGTTCCATGGGTTTCTCCCGACCTTAATCTCTCTGTTCAGATGCCACTCCCCTGGGTCTCTCTCTCACAGGATGGGCACAATCTGGGGAACAGGAAAGCACCAAACCTCAGTTCCACTCCACACAAGGATGTGGGGAAAGCCCTGCTGGAGCTCTCCATCCAATTGCATTTTCATGCACTGCAAGTCTGGAAACATGGAATCTGAAGGGGCTTAACATATTCCCAGTGAGAAATGTGGCCAGAGCCTGAAAGCTTAGTAACAAAGGGAAAAGACTAAAGTGCTTAAAAAAACCTCCCATACCAGCACACTTTTAAATAACAGACCAGTGATCCACAAAATGCTGGGTTTGAATCAGGCAAATTCCTGAATGGAGTTTAGATAGTTAGATCCCGAGGTCTGAGGAAGAAATCCGTAACACTCTCATAAACTAAACTAAATTAAATTGGTCTTACTCTCCAGAGTGCTTAATTACTCTCATTTCAATGAGCTTGGCTCAGATTTCTGAGCTGTAGAATTCAAAGTGTAAATTTGTAACATCCTAAGAAAGAGACAGTTTTCTCGTCCTGGTCAACATATCAGTCACATTTCTGTAGAAAAAGTTTCAAAGGGAAAAAACATTCAGATCATCCTGCCATTGAAAGCTCCAGAGAGGAATTCCTGTCTCTGGATGACAGGTGGAGAGCTGCAAGCAGCAAAGGATGAACTGAGTCCCACAGTGCCTGGGACAGAGATCTCCAGCACCACACTGCCTGTCCTGAATTCTCTGTACCCACCACTGTGAGATTGCAGAGATTATTTTAAAAGGGGGCACACAGGACCACAAGTGTTCATGTAATTGCCAGTAAAACTAGGGATAAGGTTCCCAGCCTGTGGCAGAGGGATTGGAATTAGAGAACCTTTAATGTCCCTTCCAAACCAAACCATTCTGATTTGCTGTATTTCTGTGTAACTGCCATTAAAACTGTGGCTAAACTAGCTGGAGTAAACAGTAATTGTTTTCCACTTTTCCATAAATCACACAAATCCAGGGATGAATACAGGTCATCTCAAATTCAGTCTCTCAACAGAGACCCAAGTGCAGCATAGAGCAAAGCTTGAGGGCATTTTTGAGTTTGTATCTGCTGTGTTTGCAGAGCAGCCCTTCAAGAGTGAGAGTGATTGTATTACCATAACCTCATTTACCATCTCTGAGACAAATGCTGGCTTTGTTTCAGTTTTTGGTAAGCCAAAATGATTCTGTTCTGTCTCTACAATTTTACTGTGGTCTGTGCACTGCCTTGATGCCAAGCCAGGCACATCTGAAGGTAAATCACCACATCCTGGTAATTTAAGTGTCCATTAAATTACTTGTAGTATTCAGAGAAATTGTCCTTACTGCTTCTGATCAGGATCCTTCATTTGTAGCCAGTTTTTCCTTAGTTGGGAGATTGAAGTGTAACTTAATTTGAAGGTCTTAATTCTTAATTGCGATATCTGAAAAAAAATACTAAAACCATTGAATTATTAAAAGCATAAACAGCATTCATAATTGAAGAAGAAGACCCAAGGAGAAAATAGGACCACAACCTTAACTCTTCTCTGTAACTGTATCCTGCTCATTTTTCCCCTTTTGGGGATTGAGGACAGCCCTACCTACTCCCCTCCCCTGGTGAATTCCAGGTTCTTTCCTCTGGAGTGAGAGAAACATCATTAAATGCCAGTCTTTTGAATGCTTGGAACTATTGTGATGAAAATGCCTCTCCCTGTTAATGATTTTGTCCTATCCTAATTCCCATGGAGGCCACCTGCCAAACCCTCCACAGGCTCCCTTTACTGTTCACAGCACAGCCGAGCAGGGGAAGGCAATGCACAGCTCTGCAGGATGCACTGGGAGCTGTGCCCTGGCCAAAGGCAGCAAAAGGAGATTCCCACCTGCAGTGAAACCTTGAGCTGTGACGTGTGGATGTCTTGAGCAGTGATGCTGAAAATGTAACACGTGGTCCTTAAAACCCAGTCAAGCGCATGGGCAGCTGAAGCAGAATTTACTCTTGTTCCACTCATAACAATGTGGGCCAGGGACAGGTTTATCAATGCCAGCAAGAGCACTGTTCATTATATGTTCATTAATTTTAGTCAAAGCTATGTATTTATTCCATAAAATCTTGGAATGATTCAGCTTTGTATCAAGAGGCAGAGAAAATTATGAAGAATATTTTGGATTTGGCAGTAAAGGCTGCTCTGGCGAGAGCTGTGATGTGAGGATTTTATTCCTAGCTGTAGCTGGGATCACAGATGTATTATTTACTCTTCCTTAGACCCTTATTTGCACACCTTGCTGTCCAATGATTATAATAGCAAAAATCAATAAGGCAAGCTATTGGAGAAACAATTTTGTTCAAAAGGACTTGTGGACTTTGTTTCCTTAATGATGCTGGGGAGGTTGTCAAATCCACTCAAGAGATGGAGCTGTTTCCAGTAGCACCTGGATGCTGCCAGTTGAGGAAAGAAGATGAAAAAGATGTTGATGCTCTGAAAACATTTATCACACTCATGTCAGCCTTAAAGGTAGCAGTGTTTTTGATAGCATAGCGCATTTCCTTTTTTATATTTCCTTTGTTATACAGAATCTCAAGGGGACACAGCAATGGTTGAAAGAACCAGGGTAAGAGTGAAAAGGCTGCCCATGATGTAAAAGCACAAATCTGGAATTCTGGTTAGAACTGAGGCAGCATCTAAGGTAGATGCTTTGGCACCCTGCCAGCATCCATGCAGCCACTAATGAGCTGATGCTTGATTTCTTTCAAAGCACAATCTAGAACTCAAATTCTTTTCAATCTGCCTTGGTAATGTGTGCCCAAACAACATTAACACAAGAGCATAGGTTGTTTTCAAAGTAGATAAATCACTGGTTAATAGGAACTGAATATAAGGGAATACCACACAAAGGAACCATAGCAAATCTAAATTTTTCTTTTCTGCCAATCCAGCAGTACACCTTTTTGTGTAACTTACCACATCTGTATCCCATCTCAGACTTCGTTTGTTAGCATTTATATTTCCTTTACTTTAATACAGATTCTTCCTCTTCCTTTTCAAGCTCCTTAATTCGAATTCCACCCATCTAAGGCAGTGATTTGCATTTTCCATAATTTCAAATATCCTGGAGATCTGAATTCCAGGTAAAAGAGGTGGGCATCCCTCTAACCCTCTGCAGTGATGGAGTTGTTGTAGCCCTTTACAGTCATTCTCCAGTGCAAACAATTTCAAGAATTTTAAATCAAATTACAAGATTGCTTTAAAGGACGTATTACACAAAATCGTCCAGCTACCAACACCTCAATGTACAGATTGCAAAATTATTTCAAGAGCTAGGACATTTTTAAAAATCAAACTAAAAAATAATGGCCAAGAACATTATGAGAGAGTCCACAAGGGAAACTCCTGTTTCTCTTGTTTTTGAGGGCAACAGGAAGATAGAGGTTTCTGGCCTCTAATTTCTGTCCGTAGATGAAATTATATCAAAATTGATTGATCATTCTTGCCTAATTTGAGATCCTTTTACCATGAAATTCTTCCTTTGTGGATTATTTATTCCAGGAAAGGCAGGCTACCTGCACACATTTAGATCAGTGAAGAGCATTCTGTGGCACTGTGGGTACTGTAAGGATTATTAGAAACCCTTGGTGTGGTTGTTTATTCTTGCAAAAATCTAGTCCTGATTGCAACAGAGAAAATGTACTGTAACCTATCACAGCCATGTGACGAGAAGAATTTTCTTTCACACAAAACAAGTATTCTTTGGTAGGCCTTTCCTTTCTCTTAAAATTAAGTTTTCTGTCTCATAACCAAATTGAGAAAGAGTCCCTTAATGCCACATTGTTATACCATGAGAATCAGTAGGAATGCACACAAGGAAAAGCTAAACTGGTCTCACTGGTTTTAAGGCCTAAGCAGCAATTCCCCCTGATTCCAAAGTGCATTCCTGGCAGCCTGGCTGGAATAACTGCACCTTGGAAATGTCTCTGTTCTGTGAGTCAAGGCAGTTGCACCCACACAATCCAGATTACACTGAATGGCACAAACATCAAAACTTCAGGGCGACTGCTCCTCCTCAAAAGCTGCTTTGCAGCCAGGTGAGAGTGGGAAGAGCTGTGAGAAGTGCCAGGCTCTGTGTGAGGGACCAGGCTGTCCCTCCAGCACTGAGCTCCAGCCGTGCCCTGCTCTGGGAGCTGCTTCTCCTCAGAAGAATTCACACACAGTGACATCACCAACCAGTTCACCTCAAAAACCCTCCAAGCAAGCTGGACAGGAATGCTTTTTTTCAGCCTCTGAATCACATCTAGCTGTGACAGCAGATGGGGAATCTACTCGTGCTGTTGTGAATGAAAGAACCATCTGTGGGAGCAAGTGCTGTGAGTTAGAACTCGTCTGCTGTAGCTGCCCGAGGCAGAGGGAGCCTGGCACCCAAACCACCCCAGCCAGCCTCAGCTGCTGACTGCCAAACCACCGACAGGATGGACCCAAGAAGGGAAGGTCAACAAGAGGACTGTGACCACATTTCTTTATAAACAATTGCAGGACAATCAAATGGGATGATTCCTGAATATAAACACTGTCAAGCACTCCAAAAGCCCAGTCCTGAACAGTTTCAAAATCAGGACTGGAAGGAGCTAAGCTCTGTATTCCCAGGAAGTCTCCAAGAGTGCACTCACAACTTTGGGTGCTGGGAGCAGGATTAGGCACATTGGCCTGACAGATTTTGGGTTGTTACACTTGCTAATCCAAAACTTTCTTAGTTTGGAAGATCAGTCCCAGTCTGAGATTGAAAGGGAAGCAGTAGACTATGCCTTCCATCATTTGCTCTCGTTAGCAAATAAGAAAAATTTGTGGCTTGATTTGGATCCCTTTTTTTGTCCATTAGCTTTGGAAGAGATATCCTAGACATGTAAGTTACATTTGCAATTTGAGAAATACTAACATGAATTACAGACATTGCTTGAATCATATGGAATCCAGGGACTCATATGGCAGAGATTTCTCTTGCAGTCCTCTGATCATCATTTCTCTGCCCTTATTTCTGCTTTCTGATTTAATAAAGTTGGGGGTTGTGGGAGGCGAGCATTATGCATATTTCTTTAAATGAAGTTAAATCAATGCAACACTAAAACTCATTATTTTGCTCCTGTTTCCAAATCTGTTTCCAGACATCCCATGACATCACCTGAGACATGAGTCATATAGACCTTGTAAGAGTTCTTTGTAGCAATGTTGGAATGACACAGCAGAGTCTGCATTTTCAGCTGTTGCTTCTAAATCTATACTTACAAAAAATCAGACACATTAAAAACTGTAGATAGTGTGTTTGCAAGTAAGAATTTATTCTTGTAGGCTTGGTATTCTGTAAAAGACTATTGCAGTATTTTTCTTGCAGTTTTAATTAATTAAAGAACAGTTGAATATCTTGCTCTGGAAAGCCCACACTTAAAGAGTCTCCAGGAAATGCACTGATGGAGTGTAAGACCAGCAGAGTTTCTGGAAGTCTCTTGGCCAGAGTGGATGGCAAGGGTGGAAAATGCTTATGTTGTTCCCTTCCCTAGTGATTGGTTGTATTAGGATTCTCCACAACTGCAGTTTCAGGTAGAGGTCCCACACAAACACTGCACTGAGCAGCTTTGCTCTTTGTCCTCCTATCAGGGAGAAGTGGGTAAGTGAAATATTTGTCTCTACTATCTACAATGCATGTCTGGGGTGGGCTGAGACATTCACAGGACACTTTGCTAATTTGGCAAATTATATTCCCTTATCTTCCCTGAAGAATCTGCACCTGCAAGGATGTAGGGCACAAACAGACTCATGATCAGAATGGTGCATTTTGACTTTAAAATCTCTACATCTATGAAATTAGAGTGTTCTTCAGTGAACATTTCACTAGTCTGCATGATTTGCCTACTCATCCTGAGCTTTCCAATGTCCACACTCCAAACCAAAAGAAACTGGTTTGCCATTTCATTCCCTAAAATCTGAGGACTATTTAGATATATGCTTATACATTTATTTAAAAACCCAAAAAAGCATACCAAAACAAAAACCCAGACGTTATTCAGAGAATTGCAGGTTATAGCCCTGCCTTCCTGTCAGCTTTATGTTAAGGTTGCTCCATGCATTCTCACTGATGCTATTTTTGCTACCTTGCTTAGAGCTGTTCTCCATGCCAAAGTACAGTCTTAGGAGAAGCAGTTTTGTTAATCTGACCATGTGCCATGAAAGCTCTCTGTCACCTTGTCCCAAAACAAAACTCCAATGTTGCTGCTGAGCACTTGCCTCTGCATTTGGTAAGTCACCTTCAATTTCAGCGGGATCTACACAGTAAATTATTTTCTTGTCCTTGTTCCTGTCTTGCCACCTGTAATGCAGGAAATAACTGAAGGGAATAAGTCTTGTCCAAGACCTTCTTTTCTTTTTTACCTCAATCTGGATTAAGTATGTTTGATGTCCCAACACCATACCATACTTCATTTTAATTGAACAACACATTTTAATTATGAAAACTCTTTATGGAATGTACCTGCTTAGTAAGTCCATTAGCAAGCATTTTTCCTGTACTGCAGAATAAGTACATGCAGTGATAACTGAGTGGAAAAACAGCTCAAGTGTATTTAGGAGAAGCTGGGGGCATAATGTCAAGGGTTTCCAGTGATGGTATCCACCTGCAGAGAGGGACTGTAGAACTGTAGAAGACAAATGAATTACTAAGCAAGCAGCAGGGAAGGAGAAGTTTGTCTCCTGTAGCTTGGTAGATTGACATATGAAGAAGAGATGAAATCACAAAACTTTATATATATATATATAAACATATATGTTTAAACAGGTGTTTTAACACATATATATATGTTAAAAACAAATCTACATAAATACTAAATCTTGTTTGACAGACTTAATGGAATTTATTTAAGGGCAAGTGCAGAGGACACAGGAGGCTGACCAAGGCAGGAAATAACATAATACACATTCAGGAAAAGACACTTCTTGGCTTGCAGCCTTGTGGACTATCAAGTGGAGGTAGCAACAGGACAACGCTGAGAAAATAACACTAAAATACGAAAAAAGGAGTAATGGCAGGAGTCTGGAATGAACCCTCATCTGAACCTGCACCACAGCAGTTTTCAGCATCTGTATCACAAGAGTCTAAGGACAGCAGCCTTTAATTTATCCTGCACACTGACCTTTGCCTCTGGCCTTGAAGGGCCAAGTTGTTGTGCCTGCTATTAAAGAAGTCATGGCATCTTAAAATAGAATTAAGAGCAGATTGCCAACATGTTTTTTTTTCCCTGCTGTTGTCAGTGACCTACACGATCCATTTATAAATATTGCTCTCTAGTTTCTCCAGGCCCTTACTCACCAGAGTGGAAAGGCCAAGGACTGCTACTGCTGCAGCACAGATGAAGAAAATTATTTCCACCCAGAGAAGAGGGCAATGACGTGTTTTGCTCTTATATAGCCAATTGGTATCTGTGCAGCTCTTCCTTGATTGTACTTGATTAAGACCTCATATCTGTTTCTATAAGAGGTAGGATTGAAATGCAGAATTAGGAAGGGCTGCTGGATAAGTTCATATGAGTTTGAAGCTGAAGCATAGGGTACTACAAAGCCACAACAACCATTCAGGGCAGATTGAATGTTATCCATCTGAAAAGTTATTTCCTACATTACTTCTATATTCTCCTTTCTTTATTTCCAGGATATTCTTGATCAGTGCCTGGTTTCTCCACTCATGGAATAGTTTGGAATGTGCCAGCCATGGAGTCCACTCTCCCTGATGATGCTCAGCATCTCCAAGGGCTCGAATCCAAAGGTAGCCCTCCCCAGGCACCTCTGAGACTGACACCATCTGCCTGCTCAGGAGATGTAGAGCTCCTCTTGGAAGGGGGCCGTATTTTCTTCTTTGGACAAGGTGTTCTGGCCCTGTTTGTAACTGCAGAAAACCAGAACTGGTCTCTTCTAGGTTGTGCTGAGCTCTCACCTCAGACTGGGCACCTTCACTCTATGAGTGATCAAAATGCCAGAAACAAAGCCCCCCTTCAGTTTCTGTGCCCGTGCTTGTCCCACACTGAACTGTGCAGGATGTAAAGTGCCTGAGCTCTCAATGCCTCCCTGAAAACTCAGCAATACCAGCCAGCAAAGACCACAGGAAGGAAACCAGCATGACCAAGGAGTCATCTAGCCCTAGTACAGCACAAGTTGATGGAACCTGAGGGGCAATTGAATCTCCCTTCCTTGGTTTGCTGCTCCCTAACCACAGGAGCCTGCCTGTGAGATGTGTCTGCAGAGACACAGCTCCTGTTATCAGCTGGGCCACTGCATGTGATGATGCCTGCTTGTTGGCAAAGCTGGACACAAGAAAGCTCCATCCTGGGCCTTGCCTGGCACTGCTCTGGAGTCCTGGTGGTGGATATCAGTGGATGAGGACACCAAAGTGAACACAAAACATGGACAAAACCCACGGTAATTACTCAGAGCCTGATCCTCAATAAGGACATATTAGCTGTAGGGACCATATTTGTTGTGAAATTCCATTATTCCATGAGATTTCTTTTGCAATAGGGTCCTGATCCCAGGTTCTACATGAACTGGAAGCAGATGAAGCTGCACGATGGTCTGATACACAATTTGCCAGTTTAATGAGGTTGGGATTTTTAATAGCTAATGCACTGCAGCATGTTTTGGCTGAGTCCCCAAGACGTTTCAAAGCCCAATTATCTCTTACAAGGTCAGTAGGCACTTATTCTTAAGGGCCCATGATTCAATGTATGTTTGCATTCTATGCTCCCTTTAATGTTTTAATGTTTGTTATAAAAATTGCCACAGTGATTCATCTGCATGTATTTCTTCTTTGGAAGGGAATCGTTTGGAGTGGCTATTTTAAGGGTTGTTAAGTGGAATAATCCAAGTGTGAACACTCTGAAAAGATAAATGGAAACATTTAATATTTATGCTCTGCTATTCTACTGTGTCTCAGTCACGTAAAATCAGATCATTCTCCTACAGCTTTTGTTCTAAAAAGACAGCACTAGAAGTAATAAAATGTAGCAATAATTGACTTGTTAAAACAAGCGGTGATAAACAATTCAGAGGCACAGTTCTATCACCCTTGAAATGCTGAAAGTGTGCTGGAAACCATGCTGAAAGAAAGAAATACAAAAGAAAAGAGTCTTCTGTGCTCGGGCAACTATTTTACAGTGAGGCTGCTTCAGCCATGGCTGCATCCAACGTGATTTTGAGCTGCATCTTGCTCCTGCTCCCAGTACCTCCTGAAGGTGTAGTTCATATCTCCCAGCAGCAATGTCAGCTTACAGAGTTCCCTCAATTTTATACACAATTCCCCCTACACAACTGCTCGTGAGTTTACTGGACAAATCTAATAATCAGTTCTAGTGTTAGCAAAAAGGGACTGTGAAAGGCAGCACAAATTCTCCTTGAATGGGCTTTGCTGCAGAAGCCAAACAGTTCCAAACACGGCCTCCCAGTACTGCAGGCAAGATCCTGATCCCAATTCCATAAGCAATAAAACAATGGATATGAATATGGATATTTTGCCAAATCAGAGCTGTACTGCCTCCAGGACTAGCTGAGAGGTACCAGAGCTCATGCAGCTTGTGGACAGTGGCACAAGGATCCCACACAGCCACCTTGAGTGACAACCACAGCTTCACCTCAATGCCATTCCCTCTGGGAAGCTTCTTCCAGCCTCAAGCTATGAGATGAACACAACAATTAAACTTGTCTTAGTGTCTACCAGTACAAATTTACACATTGCCCATATACAGAGCTAGTCCCCTTTTGAATCTTAGTTCTCAGTCCTTAAATTTCAAGGATTAGGATCTACTGTGCTACACAGACAAAGGGATTCCTTGTTAAGAGCATTTTGGATCAAGCTCCCACAGACAGATTGATCAGTGCATTTGTAAAATCTATAATAAATGTTCAACTTCTGGCGTAACTTTATCTCTGATTGAATTCTGAAAGACTATTTTTGTCCTTCAAATTGAAGTTAACGGATCTATTTATCATTTCCCTGTAGGTTTTGAGCAGTGTAACAGAGCTATTTTTTGCTGCTGAGAAAGATTTGCCAAATGTTTTTGACTGACAATAAGTTTTATAGGTGCAGACATTTGCAGGCAATACATAAACTAAAATTCACCATTTAATTGTTTCAAGTCATTCACCTACTTCTAACAATGTCTAGTAGTATCCCATATTAGGGTTAAACCTTCAGTCTCAGAACTGAAACTTGGCTGCTAAATATAAACTTGAGCCTAATCCAAGATCTTGTTTCAAAAATGTTGGTTTATACAGCTGACTGTGCTAAGTGGCAATGGAAAGCTGTTATGCTGAAGAAGTTCTTTACTATTTTAAAGCATCTTTAGCAGCAATTCCTTTGCTGTATCTCCCTCTGTCACATTGCTGGTCACAGCTAAAAATACATGGAATATTTTTGCCATTCTCCCTGGGGCAGTAGGTGAGGGCAGTGAAGTGGTCAGGGGTTCTCACTGCTGACATCCTGGGTGTCCAACCACAAACTTGGTAGGAATGAGGCTGGGTGAAGAAACACGAGCAAAAATAATCCATGAAGACTGAGCTGAAGATAAACTCCTAACTTGTGAATAAAGGTCTATAAGAGCACTGAGAAGGTTCTGCTCTGATCAAAAGAAGGGGATACACCCACAGCACCTGGTGTGACACTCAGTCACATGGCAGCTGCTTCCTCCTCCTCCCTTCCTCCCCCTCCTCCTCTTTGCATTAGGGTGCAGCTTGACCCTGCCTTTATCTGTCCTTTAGAGTTTGATCCATCTATAGCTGTGGAGAGAAACTAAATCTTTTAGGCTGGAACACACCTTTAAGATAGAGTTTCACTGCTGAGTCCACACCAAACCAGGTCCCTGTGCTCAGATCTTCACTTGTCCTTGGCTATGCTGGTCATCTAAAAAAAAAAAAAGCAAAGCAAAAAATTCAAAGGTGAATTTAGCTAAGGATTTCTACTCTGAATATTCAGAAACACTTTTACATATTTTCTTCCACCATATTCCAAAATTGACAAAGGAGGTATCTCTTGCTGCATGTTAATAATGACCAAAAAGAGATAGAAAGTTTGGGTGAATATTAATGATTATTGGTATTAAGACTTTATCAAGTGGCACTTCCTTCTCTTAAGAGCTACAGCTCCACAGCTCCACCTCAGTCTATTATTCGTTTAATCTCCAGGTTTTCAGACAAGAATGCGCTTCCACATGGAATCACAGAATGGTTTGGAGGAAAAAATCTTAAATCCCATCCAGTGCCACCTCTGCCATGGCAGGGACACCTCCCACTGTCCCAAGGCTGCTCCCAGCCCCAGTGTCCAGCCTGGCCTTGGGCACTGCCAGGGATCCAGGGGCAGCCACAGCTGCTCTGGGCACCCTGTGCCAGGGCCTGCCCACCCTCACAGGGAACAATTCCTTCCTTAAACCTGTTATAAATCCACATTCTTTCAGTTTAAAGCCATCCCCCCTTGTTCCCAGTCCCTCTCTGGCTCTCCTAGAGCCCCTTTAGGCCCTGGCAGGGGCTCTGAGCTCTCCCTGGAGGCTTTTCCTCCCCAGGTGAACTCCTCAGCTCTCCCAGTCTGGCCCCAGAGCAGAGGGGCTCCAGCCCTGGGACCATCTTTGTGTCCCCCTCTGGATCTGCTCCTGCAGCTCCACGTCCTTATGTTGGGGTCCCAGAGCTGAATGCAAAGAGCCAATTTGATCTTGTGCTCTTCCTGTTTAATGTATTTGCTCAAGACAGGATCAAAGGAGAAGTTAGTGTGGTCTCCATGGCAGCCTAATTAAGCAGAATTTATTCCCTTTTCCCACACGAGGTACATATTATTAGAAAATAGTTTGTGTTCCTGAGGAGAAAAGTAACATTGCTGTATATGGTAGTACAACAGACCATCCTGATCACACTGGCCATTGGTAATTCACTGTATTTTGTCACAGTTCAACAGGTTGCCTTCTTAAATGACAACTAAAAAAGTTTTTGTCCCTGTCTCTTCAAACAGGAATGTCTCTTTCCTACTCTTTGCTTCTTGCTTCTGGTTATCAACTATCAACTATCAGCTGAAGCTGAGAAAATACTCTTCTGTTCTTTATCTCCATAGTCAAGTGGGAAATGAGGATATTTGCTTTAATAAAGAGCTACACTGGAGAGCTACAGATTTGTCTGGGAAGCTTTTTAGCAACTATGTAAATTTATAGACCACAAAGGAAACCAACAGAACTGGTGATGAGTGCTTACGAGACTTTTTGGTTTATAAATTGTGTAAACACAATAAGGTTTATACCCAAACTCAATATTGCAGTGAAATGACCCGCTGGTTTTACCTGATAAGCAAAGTGATCTGTAAGCTAAACTGTTCACTAAATATCTCCCTGGTTACTCCTAAACTGTACCCATGGAATGCCAGGCAATGGATAAGCATCCTCAGAAATTAAATCATCAGCACTCATTTAGTATCCCATCCTTCAACAATGAAATTCAATGAGAAGCACTGTTGTTCTACATTGTTCTCTACAGCTCTAAGGCATCAGCTAGAAACCACTTAAAGCATAAAAATGTGAATTTACTCGGCTCGTGTACTGATCCAAAGGCTGAAGTGGCCAAGGAATCTCTTTTGCAGTTGAAGCCAGACAGGTTTGTTCCTGCTTTGTCTCCAAAGACTCCTCCTGTCACCTGGAACAACACAAACACATTTCATGCATCTCCTGACTGCAGAGAAAAGCCAGCCAGGTCAAACTTAAACTGTCCTCTTTGCATGGGTGGTTTGGTGTAGGTCAGTTGAGCAATGGTGGCTTCTCAGGACAAACCAAATCAGTCACCCCACAGCTGTTACCTGTATCTGCACACCTGAGTGAGGAGAATGGAGCAAGACTCCTCTAAACCCACAGAAGTGCTTTTAACAAAATGGGACTTCAGTGGTATTCACATGACAGCTGCCAAAGATCCCTGGTATCTCTGGATGCAAGGAAAACTCGTGTTTTGGTGGGAAAAGTAAGTGTACCTCTTTCTGAAGCAGCTCTAGCATGTACCTCTGTCCTGGGTTGATGCTGAATTGTGTCCCCATTCGTCTGCTTAGCTCAGAAATAAGTGTTGTATCTTTAAAAATTGGATCTGAGAGTGAAGGGGACATGGTGGAATGTCTGAGGTGGTTGTTTTCAAAAATAAAGATCAGAGTTTTCACCTTTCCTTCACACACGGCTGTGTGTGAGAGCTCTCCTTTGCTTTTTGTTAGTTTTTGGCCAGCTGAGGCAGTGAAATTCTCCGGACTGTGACTTTTTTTCCCTTTTTCTTGGCACTGTTNTTGAGCCTGCTTGGGAATAAACACCCAAAGGGCCCCAGGAGCTCCCACCTGTGTCCCACCGGGCCTGGCCTGGGCCCGGCCTTTCCCAGCCCTGAGGGACCGACAGCAACTGAGCCGAGCTACAGGCACGGGAGAGACTTTCTGAATTTGGCATCTCTGCGGGCACACAGAGGGTTTGCTGTTCAGTGTTGTTCCTTCATTTGTTGTCCTGGGGAGTGCTTTGCCTGTTAAATAAACAACTTTTTTCCACTTTACTCCAAGGAAATGTTTTTTTCCCAATCCTGATTCAGCTAAGGGAAGGGGTGGTCCATCCAGAGGTTTGTTTTTTTTTCCCTTTCCCAAATTTGCCCTAAGCCAGGACATCTTAACAAGCTGCAGTGTATGGAAGGTGGATTTTTTCAGCTATGTGCACATGAACTCAGCTTTCCAAAGGGAAGAAGTACCTGAGCCAGCAGGAGGTACCCCTGTCCCTTAAGGATAACAACCAGAGAGTCTCACACACTTCTTGTTGAGAAGAGAAGAGCTGGACTGGTTTCTGTGCCAGTCTTCCTGCTCCTTTCCACTCTAAACAACACAGAGTGTGACCATTGGGATGTCTTGTGCAGGGCCAGGAGCTGCACTCAGTGATCCTTGTAGATTCCTCCCAACTCAGATGATTCTGTGGTTCTGTGAATTGTTTTGTTTCCTTGTATTCTGTACGTGTCAATCCCTTCCTCTGGTATCCACTAAAAAAAAAAGTATAGTGGCACCTACAGCTTTTTAATCAAAGAAGAACATTCTACCTCACTAGTACAGAGTAGGAAATATATTCAATGACTATTCAGAGTGAAGGTTTCTGCACCAGAAACCAGCAACCACATATTCGCAATGAAAGAGGGACTTGAACAGTGACAACTCTCTGGAGTCAAGCAGCAGGAATTCAAACACTCATTTTATCCTGCTAGCAGTTAAGCATCTTCTCTTTATCTATTCCTAAAGTCCAATGTGTTCAACAATTTTCTGCAGAAATTTCTCTAAATTCTCAGCAGAAAAGTTACTTTTACTGCCTGGAGGTAATGACTTTTAATAGAGGCAGCCTGTGCTTACAGAGGCACTTTGGGGTAGTGGGATGAAAGTTCATCTCCTTTGCACTGGGTTCACATTTGAATGATGCTCCTTGGAAACTGAAATACAGACAGCCAGCTGAGATTGCTTCTGAGGATGAAGACTTCTCATTTATAATTCATAGGAAACAAATACCCCCCCTGAATGGTTTAGAAGAGAGTTTTTGTGCCTTTGTAACAATGAAGGGAATTTTGTATGAGGGAATTTCCTTTGTCTTGTAATAAAAGGGAAAAAGCTTTCTTGCAATTGAGGCTGATTTCAGAATTTTGAACTTGTAAAATAATTAAATCCACTACTTGTATGTCTGAAGCTATTTTTAAGTAAATTTTAACTGGAAGTACAACTCAAATGCAGCAGCTGATAGGGCAGAGAGAGAGTGGGAGTGCAGCAGCACCTTCTGTATAGGCTTGGTACTGAACCCTGCGCAGAAATCAAACTGAAAACCATAAATAAACATATAAAGGGAAATGAAGAGTTTTCAGTCACTTTTGGAACAAAAAAATCCCCTCTAAAAAAAAATAAATTACTGGAATCAGGCAGAAATACTACGAAATCTAATTTTATAAATGTGTGGAAGCTTGAGGGGTTGCTCTATCTCAAAAAGCTTCCAGATAAAAAATGTTAAAAATAAGCTACTAGGTAGGAACTCCTTTAAGTTAATCTAATGAGCTTTTCTGGGGACAGGAGGAACTAGGTCCTTGAATAAAAAGATTCTACAAAACAGACAGAAGTTTGAAGGGAAAACTTTGATGAAATTTTCATCTTGCTGACTGAGAAAAGGACCAAGTTTAATTTAAATGTAGAGCATTCAGAGCAAGAGGGATACTCCCCCTCCTTATCCAGGGATCCTCACTCTGAAAAAGCAACTTAATGACTTTAAGACAGTTTTAACTTTTTTCTAGCATATATTTTAGCTAAGTCTGAGTGAAGTGTTCAGAAGAAAGCAGAAAATATTGATATCTTTCCATAGCACAAGGTTCTGAACATGCTGTGTCAGGTGATTAAGGAAGCTAACCATGTGGAGTACAGCTTGGTTTACATTTTGTTGCAGGAAAATTATGTATTCCCCAGCAAAATCATCACTAATGTACTTGACCAACAGCTTTGATGCAGTTAGATATAAGAAATACCCCGAGATTCCTTTTTCTCATGAGCATTCATTCCCTTACAATGGTAATACTTACAAATGAACCAAGTCTCTTATGAATACTTGGAACACATTTTAGATGGAGCCTTTTGGAGAACAATATTTTGTTTAGAGAGAATATAAGCAAATTGCTGCCATTTCAGAAGTATCCTCAAGGGTGTTAGTGTAAATAGTTGTGAAATTCACATTAAAAAAATAGACTTTATTATTAAAATGCACGGCTTGGGTTCAGCAAACAGACAATGAGCAACAACTGTAGTTTGACATGAGAGATCAAAGGAGCCTGAGTGATAGGTGAGAGGTTCATGTCAGGAAAGAAGCAAGTCAGATCATTGTAATATCCAAAACAAGATCCTTGCTACACAAAATATAATACACAATTGAACTACAGGGCCTCAGCTGATAATTCTGAGGATATTAGCTAATTAATTAAAGCACACTGATTAGCCCTGTGGCATTTGCTTTGGGCAGCCAGGTGCTCTTTACTCAAATGTAACAAGAACTGCCTCAACTGCTTCACCATTGTGTCTCCAGGACATCAGCATTCCACTGAAGCCATTAAGGTGAACTTCCTATTTTTAACAGAAAAGGCATATTCTACCAGAATTACCTCAGAATTCAGACAGTGAGCAGTTAGTGGAGCAGAAACTGCATTTGTTAAAATCTAAATCCTGGCAATTCAAGTGTCAGATGTTCACAGGGATGTGCTGATGGTTCTGACAACTCCTCTCACTCTCCCGTGCAGAATTTCTTCCTTCATGGTGGAAATGTGCAATACTTATCCAGACCCAGAAATAACACCAGCTCAAAAGGAGCCAAATGAGACAAGTTTCTAGTCCAAAAGTAGCTAGAAAAATGAGCAATATCTGATTAAATAAACAAACAAAAAATGAGGATAAAGCCACTATTCAGAAGGAATGTAAACGTGAAGCATATTTTTAAAACTTTTTCCATCCCCAGAATGGTGCAACACCTTAAATAATGCAAATGTTTGCTCTGAAATTGAGGAAGAGCTTGATAAGCACCGTATTGATCTTTTCAACTGATGTACAAATGCATTTGTATTGACAAATTTTTGTTAGCAATCTGCTCAGTAAACCAGCAATGATCTCCTAGCACCCTGTTTGGGAAATTAGAATATACTCCAGATCTACACATGGATACACATTCTCATTTTGTATGTGGCTAAAAAAATAAATATATTCAAGTTCCCATTTCACAAAGATAGGCCAAGTAGACCTACTAGAAATCTGTGATGAGAAAATGCATTCTCAACTCCACTGTCAACCTTGCCACCTGAGTTTAAGTGAAAAATCAGGTAATTCAAGTGTAATTCACCCTGACCTTTTGGATGGTCACCTATTTAGATCAAAGATTCCTTGTTTTGCTTGTGTAGTTGGGAACCCAATAAGGTTTACATTCCTCATTGAGGCATTTGTGTGGGAAATTATTCTAAAAATACTTCTACTACTTCTAATACTAGTACTAGTATTTAACTTGGCCTGTAGAACCTCCACATCACATCAGGTATTGCTTTCAGGTAAAAATAAAAGAGTTTCTTTTGAGTTACTTGTAGACTCCTTTCTTATAGAACTGAAGTTTAGGCATCTGTTCAGTTACATATTTATGTATAATCACTAGTGCAACTTAGCTTCAAAACATATTTTGAATCTGCTGAACAATTTCACATCAATTGCAAAATCTAATACAATCAATAAGTTAAATTTATGAGGCCCTTGTCCAAGAGAATAGAAACCCCAAGCAACCCCTGGGCAGCAGAGTCCAGTCACTGTGTGAACAGCTGCAGATGAGCTGCAGAACACTCTGAGTGTCAGCCTGGGACAGGCAGCTGGGACACTCCGGGTGGAATGCAGTGGAAAACTGGTGAAGGGCAGCAGAAAATCCTGGGAAACACAGGAAGGATCTAGAGAGCTGCAGGGAAGGTTGTGGGAAATGTGGGAGATGTGGGAGATGTGAGAGGGCTGAAGATGGTACAAATGAGATGAGATGAGATGAGATGAGATGAGATGAGATGAGATGAGATGAGATGAGATGAGATGAGATGAGATATGAGATGAGGAAGATTTGTGTTTATAAACTGGTGCCTTTTTGGCCTCACCACCTCTGGCTCAGCATCTGTCCTGCAGGTTCCAGGTAAACAGAGAGCAGGGAGGTAGGGAAAGGACAGGAGATGAGCTCCATTCCACAGGCACAGGAGGGAGACCTTGCAGCCAGAGCTCACATTTTCAGCACCAGATCATCCCCTGTCTAGATCTGTCTCCCATGAGGATTTTCTGGTATCTAATAAGCACACACTCCCACTGCACCTTTTCCAAGTGCACACTCAGCTCTTCCTGAGGGATCTCCCTCCCAAGAAATACAGATTCATATCAAGTTTTAGCCTCTTAAAACTCATTTAAATTCCATCAACTACAGGAAGTGAATCATTAGACAAGTTACATCAATATCTCCCAGTGAGAGTGAGAATATTTGTTTCTCTTGAAGACCATTTTTGTGATCTGCATCACTCTTTACTCTAGTATTATCTTTCCAGTACAAGGTACATTTAATGCCATCCTACCTGTACACTCAGTGCCTGGAAAGGAGAACATTTTACACATGTGTAATTTGAAGACAAAGAACATTCACTATTTATTTAAATGAAAAAAATTGCATTCATTACGTGCATCCTAAAGCTGTAGATTCATAGTTATTTCAGACTTCAATAAAATCACATTGTCACTGAAAGAAAAGATTTCCAAACATCTCCTTTTCCTTGAGAAGAGCAAGCATCCACAGACAAGCACTGAATGAGATTAGCAACGAGAGTATTTGTCAGTCTGTTTTGGGAAAAGGATCTTTTCCACACAAACTGGAACTGTGCCTTTTTCCTGCAGTCTCCCTGGCAGCCAGACACCCCACCTTTGGCTGCCCCCCATCACCCACTTGCCTTACTAGGGAAAATGTTTCAAGCATCCAGAGAGGGCCCACACATCCTGCTTGGGTTCCTCACTCTGTTTTCTTGCAAAAGCTGCCAATTTAAACAGTTCCTGTTCTTAGCTGAGACCACATCACTGCTTGCACTGTGCCAGCACAGCTGATGTGCCAAATGTGCAGTGCACAAGATCATCTAAAAATGATGTTAAAAACAAATGCTCAGGTGTTTCAGGTGGTCACAGCCTATTCCAAGGGAGCCTTTCACTTCTGTCCATGTAATGTAGTGACAATGCACAGGTTCTGAAAGATGGAACAGTTCCCTGGACTGAATGTGATGAGTCAGTACTTAATTCCTGCACAGAGTGAATGTCACACGTGGAATTAGAGCTCAGGAATTCTTCGATAAAAAGACTAGTAAAAAGCCCATATTTAGTAAGCAAAGCAGAAGAAGAAAGGGTAAGAATCTACAAAAATAGGAATAAATGAGAATCCAGCAATGTTAAACAGCAAAGTCATTAAAATACTTTATACTTTGAGGCTGGCAGTGTGTTTATATTATAATTATAACTGGAGTCCTGACAGGTACAATATGAATAGAAATAGCACAGGAATAAAGACTGACCCCTCACCACACATTCTCAAAACCAGCACATACTCAACACATCAAAGTAACCTTTTTGGAAAAAAACCCACAAAATCCCTTTGGAACACACCCTCAGACAAAATATTGATTCCACATCACTTAACAACTATGAACCTTGCTGGTAGAATTCTCTGTTCAAGCCAGAGCTTTTTAGGAGTTTACCTGAAGAAGCCATGAGAAGGAGACACTGCTGTGGGAAATACTGCAAAAATGCCTCAGAGAAACATCAATTATATAAATATTGTGTGCAAGGCACCAGAGGGGCAGAATTACTTTGGTTATTGAAGCAAAGTCTTCATGTGGCCACAAGAACTGCCTGTGCAAGCAGTTCTCAAGATAGATCATTGACATGTTTACATATTGATATACTTGATATCAATATATTTGCATATATTTTGCATTATATTTGAATGGAAAATGAAATCTGAATGCAAAACCCCTCAAAGTTTCTACATTTTGTGCTTTCAAATGTTTACATTCAAGTCACAGCACTATTGCTGCAGGAACCAGGGGCTGGATTTACTTTTACATTCAAGTTTAGGAAAAAATCCTCAGTTTCACAGATTAAAGAAAATTCTGCATCTGTGTTTAAAGTTACCAAGTGAGGCATGTCTCTAAAACTGGGCAATGGACTGGCCTGAGCAAACCCTTTCTGTGTAACAAAGAGCTCAGTCTTACAGATGATACTGTGAGCAAACCCTGAGCAGAACTGCCCTTGGTCCTTCTCTCCTCCCTGGCTTTTGGCCACACATTGATTTAAGGAGAAAGCTGAATTGGGAAGGCATTGAAAAGGTAACTCCAAGGTTCCCTTCCAGCTGGCCAGGGCTCCCTGTGAGTCCCAGAAAGGGCAGCAGAACTGTGGGGAAACAGAGGCAGGCTGAGTGCCAAGGGCTGCTTCAGTCCTTCCCTTTGCTGCAGCTTCAGCCCTCCTCCTGCTGAAACCCTCCCGTGGACAGGGGAACATCCCAGGGATGAGGAAACTTCCCAGGGACAAGGGAACATCCCAGGGACAAGGAAACATTCCAGGGAAGAGGAAACATCCTGGGGATGTGGAAACATCACTGTCTTCCAGCAGGTCCCTGGGAGGGGCACCAGGGCAGGACCCCCTTGGGCCAGGCAGGATTTGGACATTTGGGTGTCCAGGTCCTGCAGCCACCCCTTGCCTGGGCCCCTGGAGCCCTCAGGACAGCCAGGCCAGCTGAGGGGCCATGGCTGGGCAGTGGCACCATCCCCATCCCTCCACCTGCATCCTCCTGGATCCAACACAAGTTCCATCCCCTCAGCCTGGGGGACTCCCAGCACCGAACCCCTGGGCTGGGATGCCAGTCAATATTCAGTTTTATGGCTTTATAAACTATTCCAGGCAATTTCTGGTGAGTAGCTTCAGTCTAAGGGTCCCAAATCGAAGGAGTTATCAGCATAAAAATGGAAGCAGTCAAATAATCAGACATCACATTACAAGTCAGTGGATCTCCACTGTAAAATCAGATTTTCCCAGTTGCTTTTCTTACCAGTGCAGCTGGTTTTCTGTTCACATTAGGATTAACAGCAAAGAAACAATTATTAGTTAAATGTTAAGGTTTAAAACTGAGTAAATTTCAGTTCATAATCAGCTAAAACCCCAACTCACCCATTGCATTTTATAAATAGCAGTTTAAATTTCTTATTTGGGATTTTTTATACAAATGAGAAAGGAAGAAGGAATTTAAAGATCAGTGTAAATGGAAGATGAAAAATTTTAAAATAACATATTTGGAATGTTTTAAGAGCCTTAATTAAAAAAAAAAAAGCCATCCCCTCAAAATATTTTAGTCTATTCAGGTTGCAATATTGTAGTAATAGCAAAAACCAATTTAACCTACTATAAAATTTCTCAAACCAAGGCAAAGGGCTACCTGCATCTCCTAGTCATTACTGATGCCTTCTGGAGGCTGACCTGGAACAGAGACTAGACAGATAAAATAGGTATTTGTTAAAAAGCCTCAGTGGGTTCACCTGGGCCACACAAGAGTTCAGCCAGACCACACCTAAGATGCCCCAAAATGGGCACAAAATGGACTCTTGATCACGAGGTCTCACACTTTTATAAGTTCTGGTCCATCAGCATATTTGAGTTAATTGTCCAATTACAGCTTCAGACTATGAAGCTCCATCCTCCTGGTTTTTTCTTCTCACTTCACCATTAGTTTTGTTCTTGGGCCTGAAAGTTGTCCTTGGCCCCAAACTAGAGAAGGAATTGTTTTGTTCTCTACCCTGTAAAGAGAGCTTAGTAGGACTTAATATGAAACCTAAAACTACCCACCAAAAGAGCACAAAATCTAAAATATATAAAAGCTAAAACTTAAAGCATCACTACAGTAGAGAGATACTGGTTTGTTGACCCATTTACAAAACCAAAAAGATTAATTTTGGTTTAGATTTTAGGATAAAGATGTGGATGATAACGATCAAGGGCTAGGTGCTGGCAGCTGGCTGTGCCTGTAGAATCTCCAAGGGCTGTGCCAGAAGGCAGAGGACAGGCACAGGCTGTGCCTCGGCTCTGAGCCCGCTGGCTCTGAGCACCCCCAGGCAAGGGGTCCCTGCCCAAGCCCCTTATCCCACCCAGTGTCACTGTGGGACATGCAAGGACACACATGGACACAATTTCTCGTGAGAAGGCTAAAACTCATTTATTAAAACATCNCTTAAACTACCAACCAAAAGAGCACAAAATCTAAAAAACATAAAAGCTAAAACTTAAAGCATCGTTACAGTAGAGAGGTACTGGTTTGTTGACCCATTTACAAAACCAAAAAGATTAATTTTGGTTTAGATTTTAGGATATAGATGGGGATGATAACGAGCAAGGGCTAGGTGCTGGCAGCTGGCTGTAGAATCTCCAAGGGCTGTGCCAGAAGGCAGAGGACAGGCACAGGCTGTGCCTCGGCTCTGAGCCCACTGGCTCTGAGCACCCCCAGGCAAGGGGTCCCTGCCCAAGCCCCTTATCCCACCCAGTGTCACTGTGGGACATGCAAGGACACACATGGACACAATTTCTCGTGAGAAGGCTAAAACTCATTTATTAAAACATCTCACTCCATATTTATGGTATTTCCACACAGACCAGGGATTGGAGAAGAAGGCTGACTCCTCTCCAATCCTGTTGGTCAAGACAACTGTCCTTCAGTTGTTTTCCACACCAAGAGAAAGTATGGAAACCACCTCATCATAACAAAACAGACTTCTGATAATGACATCTGTGTGTGTGAGAAAGAATCTAAGAACTGTGAAAACATCAAGTTAGAAAGTGTCTCAGAAAACCTGAAGAATTAGGGTGACAACCCAGCTCCTGGCAGGGAGCTCCCCCAGCCCAGCCCAGGCTCTGGGTGCCTCTGTGGGTGGGTGTGAGCCCAGGAACATTCCAGACTCACAGACTGTCCCTCTTGGTCTACAGCTGGGCTGAATTTCCCTCGTGGGGAGGAAAGGAGTGCCCAGGAAAACATCCCAGGTTATGAACTCCAAAGGGCAGGCCCAGCTTCCACACACCGGAGCACTACAGCCCTGCCTGGGAACTCCCTGGAAAGGACATTTAGCTGCATCCCTGTGCTCTGGGGGCCTCATTTCAGACATGTCTCTGCATCCCAGGACCTGCTGGGATTATTGGGATGGCCCTGCCAGCAGGGTGTGCCAGGGGCAGCTGGGCACACACGGGCTCCTCCTCTCCAGAGTCCTCCTCACAACCTGCAGCCACTGATGTCAGCTTTGCTGTGTAAATACCCATCAGCCAAATGTCTGGATGCTCCAGGTCATTCATCAAGCTATTTCTAAGTGGTGTTGCAGAAATAGCACATGGTTTTATTTACTGTGTAGCAGTCCATGTTAATTTGCCAAGTGCCATTACATAACAGCAATTAATTACATTATTTCTTCATTACTAGATGTGAGCATAGATTGTTTCCACAATGTGCTGAATGCATTTCTGTAGGTCTTCTCAGTAGCTTTGAAGGGAAGATAAATGAGGACAAGCAGAGTGCCTGGATTAACAACAAATGATAAATCCAAGCCCATATATAGAGCCAAATTAAATATTCTGTTGTAGGTCTTGACCTAATTTCAGTTACTGGTTATTTTTCCTGTACTTTTTCATTAAACAGATTTTTTAAAAGATCTAGGTATGTCATGAGAATAAGCTAAACTCTTCCTTTAGACATACCTTCAGAAACTATCTTGCAAGCTATGGATAATTCCAGATATCTTCAAAAGTTGATATTAGATTTCTTGGAATCAGGATTTAATTCTCTATTTAAAGAGAAAAACTTGCACTGTTTAAAATAGAGATTGATCTACCTTTTAAAAACTACAAGCTATATGTGCTTGCAGAAACTCCAAATGTTATTGCCAGGACTTGGTCCTTAGGTTTAACTTTTTAAGCTTTTCTTTGGTTACTCTTGAATTTTAGCACACTGATGTGTCCAGAAGGTATATGTAAGGCACATGTTGTATACCCCTCTGGCACACTACTGTACTTCACTGTTTTATCAGAATTGTACCACCTTTCAAACACTTGTAAAGGGTAGTCAATATTGTACTGAATTACTTTAAAGTAATTTATTTAATCTTGTCTGGTTTAGCAGCCTTAGAATATCTTGAATATTTTTAGAGCTTTGTTTTCTCTCCCTACATCTTCCCAGTAATAAGTGATCTTTCTGTCCCTAGGATTCAGTCTCCTGCATTAGAAAAACTCCAGTGTGTTCTATCTCAGAGATTCAAAATCAACCCTAAACTGCTTTGACCTTTTTTACGCCTGTATCATTGTCAGAGAGGAGATGTGCCAGAGGTCTGAGATGTTTTGTTATTCCCTCAGAGAATCTGACCTATCCTAAAATAAATCCAAGATTGCACGAGAAGGACCAAACTCTGTTTTCAGGGCCAATGAACTCTCTTGACAGATTCAGAGTCTTGGAAATAAATGTGTCATCCATACTGGTGTGGCTGGGGGCAGAATCTGGCTAAAGAGCTGCTCTCAAAATAACAGTTTTGCCAGCTGGTTATTAAACTGGTTGCTAAACTGAGTTTCTCCTATGCTCTTAAAAGGCTTTTGTCCCAGGAAGGCTCCAGACAGGAATAGGTGTTGGTGTTCATGACATCTCTGATGAACTTGCTAAGCAAAATCTTCTTATTCAAACTCAGTGCCAGATCTTCTCCACAGGCAAAATCCCAACCATGAGAGGATGTAATCATGGGAGTAAGTAGGTGCACACATGCTTGTTAAGTCACTTCACTGTACAGCTGTAAATCCCCCAGAATATTGCAGAATATTGCCCTTCACATGCTCCCTGGGCTGAGGCTGGGGTCCTCCAGGACCCTCCCTAAGCCCTGCTTACTTTCCATGTCAGTTTGTTTATTTGTCTTGTGCAATCCTTTGAAAAATGTATTTATTTTGACTGATCTCACAGTCAAAATACATTTTTGTTTTTCTTATGTTCACATGAATGCCAGCCCACCCTGTGCCACAGCCCTGTGCCCTTGCAGCCAGCACTGCCACCTGATCCCTGTCCTTGCTCTGCTGGGTTTGCTTGGTGGTAAAACACTTCCACAGATGGAGACCTCACACAGAGGATCCCAAAGGGTCCAAACAGAACTTATCTGTAAATATAATTTCCTCAGTTCAAATCCAAAAAGGAGTCATGCATACAGAAAGAAGAGAGGGGGCATTTTTAATGTTCCCTACCATCTGTGAGCTTCTAGGGCTGTGGGACTTTTTTCATGATCAGAGTTCATAAGGGATATACAGATAAGACACACACTCAGCATTGCAAACACCAGATTTTGTATCAGATATTGAATTAAACTGGCTGTGTGTTTGGTGTATCTGCGAGGGTGCAGACAGAACTGTGTAACTGTGTGTCTGTGTAACTTTAAACAATCATCTCTGTATCCCTAAGTGCCATCCCGAGGTGACCTCTTAAACCTCCACTGATTCATGACAGAGATAATTGAAATTTGTGCCTATTCTGATTAAATCCAAACCAGGCCACAAAAAGCCTATTTGGTGACCTCTGTACTGAAGTTGCTTTTCCAAAAAGCAAAAAGCAATGTTGCAGCTGAAAAACAGGAACTTACATTGACTATTTTGGTGGAATGGGCAGTGACAGGACAGGCTTGAAGGCAGAATGACCTGATCTTTCTCTGAGATGGCGTCTCAAACAAAGCTTTAAGCATAGGGGCTGTCAGCACAGGGGAGCTTCTTCTGATTCTTCTGTCATACGAGTTATTCAGCTGACACCAAGTAAAATTTACCTATCTAGTTTGAAGAAATATGAAAAATGACATCATAGGTGTAAGCACATTTTTAAGTATGCTTACTGTAAACAATTTTGCAAGGCGTTAATTAGATTTCCAGGATGTGAAACAAAATCAGAACAGAGTTAGTAGGTACAGAGTTCAATCAGAACAAGAAGAAACTGTAAACTCTAAGTATACCCTATGGAAAAAATGGAATGTCTTATTTCAACATGTCAGCATTGAAAGGAAAAATCCTGGGACTTATGACAGCAATGAATGCAGAGTCCACAGTCAGAAGGCCTGGAAAATCTGTCCAGTGCTCGAGGGGAAAGGAGACAGTGAAATCACATACACTGTAAAGATCCATACAAATTAGATAAGCAAATTCTTATTTTTAGCATTTGCCCAACAGCAAAGACAAGGGAACAGCACATAAACAACTCAGAAGGGAAGTAGTAACCTAAGCTAGTCCAGGGTACATTGGGCAGTCAAATTCCAGAGGCAGGAGGTGTTTATGGAACTGAAGAACATGAACTCCTGTAACTGAAGAAAAATTGTAATAGGCAATCAAACAGGAAAGAAAACCAAATTTTTCTATCCCTACCTTGCCACTCCAGGAGGCATCTTGCGAAATGCAAAGGGTCTTTTGCTCAAAACTGAGGGCCTGAGTAAATCAGAGACTCCACTTACCCAGAATTATGAGAGTAACTTGGCACTTCACTCTCATTAAACTGTAATGAAAATCAAATGGGGTTTAGGAAGATAAACCTTGGAGGATCCAGGCCTTTGGTACCTAAAATAAAACTTGGGCTTAATTGAAAACCAACACCAAAACAGTGATCCTAAATTCTTTTCAGCCATCTGGAGATGGCTGATATTTTTAGTTTTCCCTGTTTTTCTGAGAGAGGCATAAAGATAGAACAACTCTGTAGCATAGGGAATATGGAAATCAGTCTTGAGCTCTTTCACTCTGGCATATTTAAAGTGAAAAGAATGAATAACACACATTTCCATTCCTCCTTCCTGCGTTTACCAGAAAAGAAGACACCACCACCACCTTTCCTGTCAAGGAACGTTTCAAGACAAAAAAGGAAACCCTGCTCTGTTCTGTGGGTGAGCAGGCAGAAGGGGCATCGTTGGGAAGGGGAATCAGAGCTGTGGAATTCAGATGGAGAGAAGATGCCCCCTGAGTGCAGGGAATAAAATCTCTTGCAGCTCAGTGTGTGAGATTCAGCTGACCTCCAGAACCTCCCCAAAAACCAGCACACAGCTGCCTGCTCAGCATGGGACTCTCCAGATCCCTTCTGCTGCTCTTCCAGACTCTCCTGCAGCACTGGAATACACAGTCTGCTCCTGAGATAAGTGCCAAAATGTTAGGAATAGATCTAGCCTTGAAGCCAGTCATAATTCCACACCAGCTGAAGCTCTTGGTGAAAAAGGGACATAGATTATATATTTTATATGTATATATAATTGTATTTTATATTTTGCAACATATTGGAAAAATGAAGGTGTATCTCCCAGGGTATAAGACAATATAGAAGATATGCTCCTAGGAGCTTATCTTGCCCAAAATAGATAAAATATGATCTACACTTGTTCATGGCATAAACAGAGCTAAATTTTAATCCGTTCCACTGATTCAATTCTGTTTGTAAGCAAGGAAAGCAATTAAAGATGCCATTAGCCTGGTGATGAGAATGTTTCCATCCTCCACGTGACTCTTACTTTAGCATGTGTTCCTGTGAGCAATCCTGTGATTAAATTCTTGATCTCTCTGAAGATAACTTCCTAATTTCTGCTTGTTTATTCTCTCTGAAAAATTTTGTTTGTCTGAAACCTGAAAACAGTACAATTAAGTGTGCATAGCCTAAAGTAAAGCCACATTATAGAAATTATATAAATTCATTATGTTCATTATGTTCTCTGTTCAAGGCAAAGACTTTTGCAAGGACTGGACAAAAAGATTTTTAAAATCTTACTGCTTCAGGCCCTGGAGAACAAAAATGAAACACTTTGTATGACTGCCTTGTAAGAAATCTGAACAATAGCAGTAAAAATCCTTTCCAGAATGGAATCTCCTGGAGTGGGAGCCAGTGTGACCCAGAGACTGCTTGCAAAAAAAAGTCTAGGGAAAATCTCAGTACTTGACTTGGAAGAGATCAATAAATGGCAGCTCTGGGAAAGACTGGGGTGTTTATTAACTTTTGTCATCACTGTTTTTCAAAAGATTGGTTGTAATAGCAGGAGCCAAACATAATTAGTACCCGTGAGGGAGGGGTAGGATCTTAACTAGAAGAGGAAAAATAGGGACTGGGGACATTTCATATGGGTTTGGAGAATTTTGTCATCCTTGGTTATTTAATGAAGTAACTGAAGCAATGCTGCAGCTCATAATAGTTCTCTTTCAAAAGTACTGCACAAGGGTACCAAGAGGAAAAAGAAAAAGAAACATAGTTCTTATTATAAGAAAAAGTGAAGCAATTAGCAGCTAGGGAATTATAAATTACACCCATTAATTAAAATTCCTGGGAAAATACTGACATATATTTCCAACATTTTATCAAAGCATGTGGGAAATTCATAGATTCACAGACATTATGGATTTATTGAGAACAAATTCTGTCAAGACAATCTAATTCCTTTCTCTCAAAGACAACAGGGCTGAGAGTGGAAAAAAAAGCAGGGGAGTCAAATGTCTGGGCTCCAGTAAAGCCTTGGCTGCTGTCTCCTGGAACATTCACACAAGGAAGTATCCACCTGATGAAGTTGCTGCAGGACCTATGCAGGGAAAGGACATTGAGACTGCAACATTCAGTGACTCAGAAAACTGAAGGACTTGTGCCTGACTCTGTCCCAGAAAATCCTGTTTGTGCTCTCAGTGCTGACTTGGAAGATGGAACACAGTATCCTTATTAAATTTGCAAATGCCAGTAAGCTGAGCCTGCAAGTGCCCAGGATAAATAAAAAATATAAATAAATAAACGTCTGAGAAGAGATGCAGGTCAATAGGAAGAAGTGCTGTACTGGTCCAAACAGAAATAGTCAACTGCAAAAATACAAGATGGGGAATAAATGATGAGGGAACATTAATGCTGAACTTAGGAGCCTCAGTGACTCACGAGCTGGATGTGAGTCAGGGAGCCAACACTGCTAATGCAGTCAGAAAAATGGGCTGTGGCAGCCTGAGAGGTTTAAGTGAAGGAATCTTCTACTCTGCCTTGCAATGGTGCCACCTCTGGGCCCTGGTTTGGAGGCCATTCTTCAGAAAAGCTGTTGCTGAGTTAAAGAAAATTCAAAGGAGAGCTACAATGAAGTACATTTTAAATTCTGTGCAAATAGGATTGTCTTGCTTAAAGCATTGAAAACTGGGAAAACAAATAAATACTCCCTGGATGGACAGGAAAAGAAACAAAAGAGATTTAATCGCAGCAAAAAAAAAAAAAAAAAACAACAATGTTCAGGTTAGACATTAGAAAGGCTTTCCAAGGATAATAATGAGTTTTCAGAACAGTTGACCAGGGAATATTTTAGTCCCCAGCACTGAAAGTCTCTAAGGTCACTGCTGAGGAAAGGCACAGTGCAGTTTTCTTGCCATGTGGCTGAGGGATGAAGCTGGTGATAAGCTGAGGCTTCCTAGAACAATTCTCTTTGACTTTCTAGAATGCCTTAGTCTCCAGCTGCTGATAAATCTTTGTTCTGGGATAATGATAAGCCCATTTGTATGGACGTTATTTGTCTCTGAGATACCCCTGAACATGCCCCTGCCTGTTTGCTGGGGGAGGTTTTGTCCACAGCGCCCCCATTCTCTAATGGCTTTATTTAAAACATATTGTTTTTCAGTAAGAATCTTTATTTATCTAATTTTAGGATATGGATAAGAATTATCCAGTGTATTGCCTTTAGAAAACATAAATTACCTGTATAAAGGCAACAAAGGGGATATAAACTCAATAGAGCTGGGTGTGAAGATACTTGGACATAAATGTGTTGTGGAGTTCAAACAGACACAAAAAGGAAGTCCTATACATGTGTTAAAGTACTAAAACTTTGTTATTCAATTGAAAAGTATTAAACATCTTTCTTTTATGAGTGACCTTACTTGAAGCAGATACTCTTTGAACTAATAATCTCATATATGGATCAAGCCTCAAGTGCCATAGTTTTTCCATGAAGTCAGAAGGGAAAATTTCTCTTTACATCATGCAGGACAAGCAAAAGCAGTATTGCAGCTGCACAAAATTTTCTTTGAAAACTTCACTATTAAATAACACCAGAAAAAAATCCCAAAACACCAAAGTTGAAAAGGTTACTGCTGCACATTCAAAACATCTTTCTATATTTGAGATTTTCTTGAATTTAACCTAAAATTATTTCTTTTGCTCCTCCCTATCAGTTAGGAATCTTCAATAAACACAGTTACATGTCAGTGTACTGAAACATGTAATAGCTTAAAATCTTCTCATTTCCCCCAAAGAGTTATTCTATACACCCAGAAGCATTGATTTAACAAAGTAAACTCTTCACATTGTTATATTTTTAAAAGACCCTTTCAGGAAAAACAGAAACCTATTGATTATAAGATGGCTTATTTGTGTGTTCATAGTGACTTTCTCTCCCATAGCTGATAGTCTCACAAACAGCCTGTTCATCTGGATTTTCCCACTAAACCCCTGGGACATAATTCCAGCTGGGTTGAAGCAGGTGCCTGAGGCTGCACTTGGTGTCTGTGCTCACAGTGATGCCCATGGAGATTCCCTTCCTAAGGATAAGTAAATTGGCTCCTAGAAGAAATGGTTTTCAGGAAGCTGCTGAAATAAGGAAAAATGCTGAAATGAGCCTGACTTCACCCCACTGAAATGCACTCTGTTCGTTTCAGAAGAATTTATTGGAAGTGCTTTACATTTAAATCTATTTTAAAGTTACTTGGAGTAACTGAGCTCCCAACAAGTTTCCTTCTCTGGGTAAGAGTGAAATATTATTGTTTCCATAGAAGACAACTCCCAAATGATAAGCACTTGATCAGCTCAACCCCAGCCCTGTGACTCCCACTTTGGTTGAAAGCACAGGCAGGAGTGAGGGACTGGCACCCAGCCAGTCCCAGTTTGCTGCACCCCATCACTGCTGCACCTTACAAACAGCACTGACAGTAACTAAACACCTTCCATACAATCCTCCAAAAATTCTAACAGTAGAATACAGAAAACTCAAATAAAGGTGGTGAGAGACAAATCTGACTGTCAAAATACACAGGATTTGGGGTTTGTCTTCTCCTGTCCATTAGAGGTTTCTGTTAATGGTAATAATTTTTTTCTGAAAAATCAAATGAAATGGTTGTTATGGTTTGAGCATAGGTCTAAACACAGGCAACTGGAGGAATTAACTGGGATTCTTATCCAGGATCTGACCTTCCATTCTAAGTACTAGCCAAACAATACTTCTGAAGAGAGCAGGAGCTTCTTAGCAATCATAACTCATTGAATGAAATAAGAAATCCACTCTGACTTGTGCCCTGCTACAAATAGAACCTGGCTGAACTACAGTCTGAGCACAGCCAGGACTGATAAAGGACAGTGACAATCTCTGATGTCACCATCGCTAAAGACACTCAGCAAAACACAAAAAGACTCAATGTACAATAAATTTGATGCAGACTCCCCAGTCTGGGTATAATAACATCAAAAAGAGAAACTTTGTTTCAATAACCCTGGTTAACCCTGGTCTCTTTTAGCACTAATGAATTTTTAGTGCCCATTCCTGCCTCATGTAGGAAACCTTTTATGTGGTTACAGCAACAAGTTGAGCTTCTTTGAAAAATCATATGCCTGATAAAATGGAAAATATTCTGTTCCAGTTAGATACCAGCCTGTTGGCAGCCATGGGCTATTCTGGGAACCACTCTTCCAATACTGCACGTCAAGCCAAGATATCGACTTCTGCCAAGGATACAGCTGGATAAGGGTTTAAAAGGACTTCGGATTTTCTACCCAGATCTTAAAAAGTATTTCTGTAAAGCTGCTTGAATCAAGATTGTAGTTATTAAAGGGATTCACTATTCTGTAGTGAAGAATATTACATGCACCTTTTTATAGTATTTGAATATCATTCAGCAAGGTACTTCAACAGGTGTTTACTGCTAGTATATATTTCAGGATATATGCATGTGTCTTGTTGAAGGAAAATCTAAATTACCAAGGAAACTTCTGTGTCAAATTTTCAAAAGCAGCTTTTCATTTTACTGATTGACCAAATTGTGTTTCTGCTAAGAGTCAAAGTGTAATTCTGCAGGTCTCCAGCCTTCTAAAAATTTAACTGCTGATAACATGCTCTTCTGTGGGGACTGGAAATGATGAGAGGGCTGCTTTCTATCAGTCTGTGCTCTTTACCTCCACAAATGTTCACCTACACCACTGCATCAACACATTTCTCTCTGTGTGTTCTAAAATGTCCCTGCCTGTGGGTTGGCCTGTTGGCACTCAGTGTGGCCTCTCCTCCCCTCACTTAGCACAGATTTTCTCTTCTGCACAGCCTTCAGTTTTATTAGAACTTAATTATGAATCAGACTTTCACATTTTTTTTCAGCTTTGGCTAAAATTGTCCCACGGGTATAAAGCATCTCCAGGGAAAGAGAATGATGTTATTGCTAATAGTATGATAACATAAATCTTATTTTCCTGAGAAGCTAAGCTAGACAGAAAAAGACTGTCAGTGATTATAACTTCCACAAGTTCAGTGGAGTTCTCCCAGGACTTCAACTCGTTCCTCTTTATCTCAGAAAGCAAATCTGGGAAAGAATCATTAGACTTGTTTTTTAATTTGGCTGAGAATATCCAGTAATTGAAGTCACTGTCCTCAAAGAGAGCATTTTACCATCTTGTCCAAGAAATTCCAGGGACTGTGACCTCCAGGGCAGAAGATGTTTCTGCTGTTCTGCAGGTTTTCCACAGGCACTGACAAAAGACAGAAGGGAAAACATACAGTGTGTACCATGGGAAGGCCTGGTGAAGATTTTCTGGATCCAGTTCCTATTCTGTTTTTACATTTTTACCTTTCCTAGATATTAGTGGAACACAGCTTAGAAATTCCCAGAGCATATGTATTTGGATATAAAACCTGTATAGTGCCTGACACTCTAGCAAGTCTCAAATAAGTGGGTGCCTCTTGTCTGCTATTTTTACTGAGTTCATCAAAAATGCTCTTTTTCTGATTTGGAACAGATTGGAACTAAAGAAGAGGGCTGACAGTTCAGACTTAAGGGCCAGTGCTAATAATGGCTCTAAAAATGTTTCTTGGGTCTTCCAAGTCTTGAAAATAATGAAGCATTTATTTGATTTCTTTTTTAAAAATTGTGAATCATACCCACTTAAGAGGCAAATTTGTAGATCCCTTTAATGACTCTTTCCTAGTAGCTCAGAACTGTGTTTTGTGTACAAGCTCTCCTTTCTAGAGGTAAGACTTTTACAGGAGTCATTTGAAATTAATTCTCATTGCACGTTATCAAAACAAGACTGAGCTGTGAAGAAGACCAAAATTTCTCCCAGCAGCAATCATGGGCCTGGAAACTGCTTTCAAAATTATTTTTGGAGTTTCCATGTATTTTGTACACCACTGAGTCCTGCAGTTTTGCAGGAAAGGTCTCCCATTTCCACTCGAGTTGCACTCGTGCCCAAGTGCACCAATGTGAGGAGCAGAGGGACAAAGCTCTGCCCTCAGAAAAACCAATGCCAGCAAGCTCAAGAGGCCCATTAAAATAGAAATAGTTAAGACAAGTGGTGCAGCCACACACAAGCTTCCTGGCAGGGAAGGATAGGGGTGCAGGGGAGCTGGGACATGAATGTCAGGCTCAGGATTCTTCTCCTGTGCTGATCTCACTGTAAACTCTAAGAGGAGCTGCCTCCCAGTAATAGTTTAGCTACAAAATAACATTTTTCCTCATTCAGAGAAGGTGACAGAAATCCAAAATGACCACACTCTGTTTTTTCATACTTCTGCAATTCAGTTGTTTCAGTGAAACCTTCAGAAAGCCAGGATATGGGAATGAGTTTCTCCTTGCCCATCTCCCCGTCATTCTCCAATTTCATTTATACTTCAGAAACCTTTAGGTTTAGGTCATTTGAAGCTTTGGAGCTTTGGAGAAAATAAGTAAGAAAGGCTGATTTTTTCATTTCAGCTATTGGGAGTGAAGATTTTTGCAATTATCTGATGGCCTGACAGTAGAGAATGTGATGACTCACAGAAGGCAATGAGAAGAAACAATTGTCTTTCACTGATAAAGCGAGTGAAATGACACAAAATGGAGCTGTACTTCAGAGCTTTCCTTAGCAACAGCAGAAGCAAGTCATTTGCTCAGATCCAGAAAGATTCACAAGAACAGACCTAAGACAGAAAACACCTTGAGATCACAGATCTGAGAAGGTCAAAAAAAGCCACTTTCTTCCTCCAAAATGCCCTTCGAAGATTGGAACCTAACAAATACAAAGGAAGCAAGCAAGCCATCCACCAGACAGAAATCTGGACTCAAGTGCTGCTTCTTGCATTGTTGTTGTCTCCTCTCCCTGTTCCTGTCACCAGGTCTGGCAAGACTGGGATAAGAAACCTGGAAAGGAATGGAATCCTCCTGGGAGCTGTGCCTTCCCTTGGGCACTGGTGCCTGGGGTGGTCTCCATGTGGCTCCTGCCCATGGGAGCCCTGACCCCTCTCCCACCAGTCAGGGGCTGTGGACAGCACCCAGAAACGGGGTGAAGGTAAAAATTGCTCATTAATTATGTCCTCATTGCCCTCTGAGTGGCAAAGGTTCAGCTGCCCTGTGGCAGGGGCTCAGCAGAGCCCACAGCTGAGGGCAGCCCTGCAGCCCCTCCCGGGCTCCCTGGTCCCGCTGTGGGATGTCCCACGCTGGAGGCACCAAGGGCCAGGAAAAGGACTGGAAGCAGAGACTCAGGGAGCTCCTTCCTGCCCTGCTCCCCTGTCCTGGATTGGTGCTGAATTGTGTCCCCATTCATCTGCTTAGCTCAGAAATAAGTGTTGTACCTTTCAAACTGGATCTGAGAGTGAAGGAGAAGCGGTGCAATGTCTGAGGCAGTTGTTTTCTAAACAGAAAGATCAGAGTTTTCAGCTTTCCTTCACACATGGCCTGTGCCTTCTGCAGTGTGGATGGTGGCACAGAGCTCTCCTTTGCTTTTTGTTAGTTTTTGGCTGAGGCAGAGAAGTTCTCTAGACTGTGTTTTTTTTCTCTTTTTCTTGGAACTGTTTGACCCTGCTCTGGTTAAACACCCAAAGGGCCCCAGGAGCTCCCACCTGTGTCCCACCGGGCCTGGCCTGGGCCCGGCCTTTCCCAGCCCTGAGGGACCGACAGCAACTGAGCCGAGCTCCAGCCCCGGGAGAGACTTTCTGAATTTGGCATCTCTGTGGGGCACACAGAGGGTTTGTTGTTCAGTGCTGTTCATTTGTTGTGCTGGGAATGCTTTGCCTGTTAAATAAACAACTTTTTTCTACTTTCCTCCATGGAAGTTTTTTCTGTCCCGAACCAGTTGAGGGGAGGGGCGGATGAGATTCGTTTTCTAGAGGGACTCCATCGAGAAGATTTTTTTCCCAAATTTGCCCTAAACCAGGGCATCCCCCCATCTGGGGCGTCACCTTGAGCTGCAGGGGTTCCCTGCCTCCCCGGCAGCAGCGTGGGGAGCTGGGCTGTGGCGAGCACTCGGTGACTTTAACAAGTCACACTCCATCGAGTGCTTGAGCTATTTATAGCCACTGCCAGATTATGCAAGGATTCCCAGAACACTGCAGACTCCAGTTGGAAATTATATCTGCAGAGCCTGGAGCATATCAAGCAAGATTTTTTAAAGCCCATTGTTAGTAGAATGAGCATCTTGAAGTTAAAGCTACAGAAATGCTGAGGTAGATTTGGATGGATACTGAACAATAAAAAAGTTAATTTTGTTTTGTTTGTCAGGTAATTTTGATAATTTATATATTTTTAAAAAATCCCAAAATGTTAGTTGCATTTTAAAAAGCCTGAAAACCCAATATAAATGGCCTGTTTGGCTGAAAAGTGAGATTTTTCTGATGTTTGAGAGAGTATATTTTAGAAAGTGTAAGAAAAGATGGCTAATCTGGACAAGAATACCTGAATATTTCAATATTTTAATGTCAACATGCTTTCAAATTTCTTGCTATCCATTCAGCCACGGGAGAGGAACTTTCAGTGAAATCTTGTTTTGTGTTGCAAATGTTACAAATTTCTTACTTTTTCATGTTGAAAATACCAAATAATAAATATTTCAGTGACATTTGAAAACCTAATAATCCACAAGAAAAGCAACTTAGTAGGAGAGTCATGTGGATCTAAAAGTAAAATACATATTTCACTCAACATCCATGTTTTCAATGGAATACACTGTAAAAGCCTGCATCTATTTCTTTTTCCCCAGCTCTTAATACCATGTAGATTTGAAGTACTCTTATGCTTTGAAATAGGTCAGTTGGCAGAGTTTATTCTTAATTTTTAAATGGCTTGTCACTCTTGAAGCAGGGATATCTGAAAGAATACCAAAGAAAAACCATTGAGAAAATTTGGCTGCATTTTGTCAAAAACAAAATAGATTCATAATTCTATTACAAAGCTTATTATCCCTGAGCCATCACAGGTTTTCACTGAAACATCAAATACAGACACAAGTTTGGGTCAAGTCTGTTCAAAAACATAACCAACAATGATCATTTTCATGCCAGTGCATTCATTAATTTCAGAAGTAGATTACTGACAGGATGCCCCAACCTATTTTAGACAGTGAAACAGGGAAACTCTGTTCACTGCTTTTTTGTTTAGCTAATCCATCCAAGAGCAAATTGTAGTCTTCAGTACGAAGTGAACTTTGTAGTTTAACAATAAATACAGCTACATAGTCTGCACAGTCATCTTCAATAATAGGCTCAGTAATATATCTGGGCTTAACTGTAACATTTCATGAAAAATCTTAAATGTGCTACAAAGCAGAGTTTAAACAACTAGAATTAAAAAACCCAGCATCTGTGGCTGATTTAAAAACTGTGAGTTAACAGTTTCCTATCAACCTGTTAATTAATGCAGCATTCAGATCTTTGTACTTACATGTCAGGCTCTACACTTCAGTCCATTAAAAATACAAAATAATTGGGAAGATGGGAGAGAAGGAAGAGGGTGGTTTCTAGACTCTAGAATAATGTGGAAGGGATTTTTGTGGTATTTTTGTTTAGTGCTGTCACCTTCACCTTTAGTGTCACTGACATTTTAACCTGGGAAGTGCCATTTTTCTGTCAACAAACTGGAAAGAGTGACGTGAGCTCCTCAGTCATGTCCTCAGTTATCCATCACTAATGGGCTGGGTTGCAATGTAAACTCTCAGGAGTAACTTTTGGGTCAGAAAGGAGCCAGATTAGGCAGTTTGCATTACCCAGGAGCCGTTGTTTGAGCCTTTCTTCCCAGGCCCCTTCATTCTGGAATCCAAGCTCCTGTCTCCCAGGCTGGGTCTGGCCCCTCAGCCCCTGGGCTCTGCAGTAACTCCCCCAAGGTGTGAGGGAGCCCAGTTTTAGCTGGGACAAAGTTAGCACTGCTGCTATTCTCACTGGGCACAGCGTGCAAGATCTATTCCCACACTAGGAGAGTATTTAGTAAGGTCACAAGGATGCCTGCTCCTTATCAAACACATTCCCTGGAAACTTGGCAGGGGTTTGGTTTTACAAGAATTCAGGCGCAAATTAATGGCGTTTGTTTTAGACTTATTTAAATTTCTCAGTGTTTGTGTAGGAAGATATTTGCATTACCAACCTATAACAGAAAATATGTTGTCAGCAACTTTCAAAGTCTAATTTTGTTCTCGTTAAATTGATTTTGAATCCATTTAATTGACCAATTTTGGTAGAGTTGCTTCACATTTGTACTAGAAGTATGCTGCATTTACACTACTAAGATTCGTTTTAGTCTATTTAATAACTTCATAAGGGAGAAAACTGATCATTTAACATCATTTTATAGATGATAATGAGGCTGGAGACAAACACAGCGTGATACATGCAAGGACTGGATGCAATTTTCCATGTTCAAAGGGGATCTTATGTAAACCAGAGACACAGAAGCGATAGAAGTGTGGCTCTAAATGAAAACAGAGCCCTGCAGAAAGACAGGACTTGGTCAGAACACTGTGTCTGTCTGCCTAATAACCTGTGGGAAAGAGAGGAAACCCCCCATAGCCTTTGTTTCTTGTCATTTTCCAGACATTCTCCAGTGGAAAGTGTCCCTGTGTACTGGGCATATCACCAGGAACAGAGAGGTGTAAACTGAGCACAAGCAACCATTGATGGTCCCTCAGAGCTCCCAGACCATCTGTGCAAACACAGGGGACTCCTCAAACCCTGCTCTCAGCCAGACCAAACTGTGGCCTCACAAGATGGAGCAAACAGCTCATCACAATGCATCCAGTGGAAAAAGATGGGATATGCTGGCTCCTGAGGAAAACCTTGTTTTAGGGAAGAGCATTTTTTAGAAAAGTTATTAAAAGGAAAAAAAGAAGAGCAGGAATAGAGTTACCATCACCAGCAAAAGCTGAATAGAGCCTCAATAAATGGATGAGGGAGCTCAGACCATTCTGAGAATGCAAGAATGTCCACGAAAATCGATTATGGGTCTCAAAAAATATTCCATTCAGCTCTGTATCCTGAAAGTAGAATAACCACATCCCATACGCAACACAAAATATTTGCTGTGGCATCATCAGTTGGGGTTTGCCCATTTGTTATGCATTAAGGCCCCTCCTCAACTTCCTCAGCCTCAGCCAGAAATTAGAATGTGAAGATGGATAGTTCATTAGTTTCAATTTATAGAAAAAGGCCTGGATACTGCCTTGTACAAGCCCTGTGCAATCAGAGCCCAGGGATCTCTCCGAGCCCTTTCCCAGGCAGGCAGAGCAGGTCCAGCAGGCTCTGCTCCCACTCTTACACCTTCATCCCCACCACGCTGGAATGGCACCCTGGATGTGTAGAACATCCTGGCCAGAAGATGGCATTGGGTAAAACCCTACTCCAGAAACCCAGCCAAAGGAATCCTTACAGCCTGTGTGTTGGAGTAAAGTCTTCTAGAAGAGGATACCCTTTGTCGGAGGTTGGCAGTCCTGCAGAGAACAGCCACACTTAGGGAACTTTCACATCTGCCTCTGTGACCTTGAACAAGTAATTGGCTTGTCTGGGCCTCAGATGGCTGCCTGAAAAACATTTACAGGGGTTCTTGAGGATAAGATTGCACAGCCCTCGAATACAGTGGTACTGAGGATGAGAAAAGTGGACTTTTTTTGGAAACACAGCTTTCTGCTTCAACTATCAACCCCCCCCACCCCGACTGCACCAGAGTTCAAGTATGGGGATTGAAAAAGGCTGTGATAAGACAGAGCCTCCCAGCTGTGCTGGTGGGAATGAACACGTCTCGTGACACCTGCCCAGCCCTGCCAGCTGATAAACAGGGCAGCGCCTTGGCCTGTGCCAAGGGGCACTGCACGCGGGGCTGGAGCTGCTCTGGGAGATGCACCCCTGGGAGGCTCCCCCAAGAGCCCCCCGCTGTCACACCCCCCTACTGCCCCTCGGACCCCATGTGCCCCGGCAGGCTCGGGGAGCAGCGCGGCTCCGGCGCTCCCGGCTCAGTGCCTCCCTGACTGCCGTGACTGTAAGTGGCAGTGTCAACGCTCAGGCTAAAAATAACCCCCTGATGGATGGCAGGGATGCTCCACAGGCACCCAGGCGTCTTTTTATAGCAGCCCTTTGATTTCAGATACCAAACCTGGGCTATTTTGGGCGCATAGGCTTGGGGAAACATTCATAATCTTTAGCTTACATGACTACTTTTGCACACAGGTGCTGTCAGAGTTCTTGTGGCTCTTCTTGAAGATAGGGAATATATTTATCCCACTGGACATTTGTACTCATGGAGGGATAACTAACCTAGAAAATGGAGACTGTTATCGCGTGAGGTTTTCCCAATTGTTGTTGGGGTCTAAAGGACTTGTCACTTCAAGAAGTCCTAAGATGTCTGATGGTTTGAAACTCAATGTAATTGAAAAGAATAATTTTGAATTTAATTAACTAGAAGTGAAATGTAACCATGGGATGACTTAGATGCACTTCCTCATTTAACAACCAGGAGAGACTATAGATGTATATACACACATATATACATACATATATGTATATATTTTAGTAAGAGAATGTGGTACTAATGGCAGATGTCCAAATCACCCTTCTGGCAGATAGAAGTTCACTGTTTATTGATAGTACAACTGTCCTTACCCAAACACATTTTTTAAAACAGAATGTACCTCTGGTGCAACTCTACCAGCCATAAACAGCACTAGAATATCCTGTGTGGGCAGAGCCCTTGTTATGTTACCTCACACATCAGTTCAGTACAGCAGGGTAACAGAATAGGAACATTTTGGCAGCACCACCTGCTTTAGTCATTACTATCAACGTTCTAGGGAACTGTATTTCTGATATTTACTATTGTAGTCAGAGCCAATTCTCAAGGAAAGGTGTATAGATGGTGAATGTTCTGTAGCTTGAGGAATTCTGGCCAGATCAGAGCCAGTTTACTACAGTAATACAAATCTGAACATCACTGGTAAGATTTTTCAAAGGAAGATTGTAATTTCTATGACAGCCACATCATCTGCAGCTGATTAAATACTAGTTCAAACTAACAAATCAACTTTTAGCTGGGAAAACATAGCACCAGCAGACAGGAACAAGCAAACACTCTGGAGGGACAACTTTAAAAGAGAAAAGAGGCCTTGTAAGGTGCCATATCTGGAATTCTGTGTCCAGTGTGGGCTTTGCTGCTGTCCAATGCCTCCAGCTCAGAAATCCTCTGCTCCCTGCACCTGGCACCATTCACAGAACAGAGAGCAGCCTCTGTATTATCAAGGACAGACACAGCGTGGGAAGGCAAGGAATTACAACAAAAACAAATTCATGGTTCAGCATCAGAAAAACTGGAACAGATCCCCAGCTGTACTTCAAAATATCTCATTGAAGTTTCTGCTCATGTTACCTTTCAGTATGACTTTATAGCCAATCTAGACAATAAATGCACATGCAAAAAAAAAAAAAATCAGTGTTATGAACACTTTGCCAATATTTGAAATAATTTTAAAAGTTAATTTCACAAGAAGCCTGTGAATGAGGCCTTATTTCATCTGGAAATAAATCTGGTCTTAAATACCAGTGCATTAAGGCTGCTTAAGGCTGGAAGTGGGGTGATTCCAACTTGTCCTATTTTAACAGAGTATACCCAAGGTATGCTTTAAGACTTCAGAATTCAATTCATTTCCCAATTACTTTGAAAGGATTAAAAACCTGACCAGATTAGATTCAAAGCCTGGGCAGTATTTGCTACAGCTGAGTATCTGCATATACCTATGCATTTCAGCTGTTCCCTGATGATAAAATCCCCTGGTCATCAAGGAAAACTCAGTTCTTCAACCTTTCTCCCCTAAGGCACACTAATGAATTTATTCATGGATGTTAATCCAACTAGGAAATTGTTCCCCTGTACATAATCTCCTTCTCCTTTGGCATTTGACCATTTCAAATTCTGGAAGAGGGACTGTGACCTTCAATGGAAACACTAAAATTAAAAGAAGAAACGAAAACAAAAGGATTGAAATGTTACTACACTTATGGTTAAGGTAAAGGCGCAGAAAATTGTCTTTTATTTTAAAAGCTGACCTACAAAGTATATCTATATATCTGGGTATTCCTATGCTTCAGCAGATTTCTTTACCTTTTCCAGGTCTCCACAGTCTGGTCTGGCTCCAGGGAAAGCCCATTGAAGATTATATATCTTGTTGTGCCTCATCTGCCAAAATTGCTTTATTTGAGAAAAAACAGAAAATAGGCCAAACTAAAATTAATAGAGAGTCATGACTTACACTGTCAACCAGAGAACAGACATCAGAAAAATATATAGTAACACAATGAATTGATTTGGGTGGAAGAAAATCCCCTTCCCTTCCCTTCCCTTAGAAATCCAGCAGTGATTTTGAATTCTGCCGTTTGTCAGAAAATGTACTAAAATACTGCTAAATATGAAAGCTTAAGAGAGATAATCAGAGAGGAGCTGCACTGTCATAAACCATCTTTCTCTCAATTTATTAGTTTTATAAAATCTGACGGAAAATGAACACGGAAGAAACCTTTGCTGGACGTTCCTAGTGCAGGGTGTCTGCTGAGGAGTGACTCTCGGCTCTCCACAGCAGGGCCAGCAAGTCAGGGTGAGCAAATACTGCTTATTAGCTATTTGCCACTGATGCTTTAAGTTTTAGCTTTTATATTTTTCAGATTCTGCACTGTTTTAGTGTGTAATTCTGGGTTTCATATGGAGTGCTACTAAGTTCTCTTCACAGAGCAGGGAGACAAAACAGTTTCTTTTCTACCTTGGGACAAAGGACAACCAATACAAATTTCAGGCCCAAGAACAAAAACAACAGTGAACGGAAGAGAAAAAAACAAGGAGGATGGAGCTTCATAACCTGGAGCTGTAACTGGACAATTAACTCCAAAATGCGAATGGATCAGAACTTGTAAAGTGTGAGACCTCGTGACCAGTTGTGCATTTTGTGACCATTTTGGGGTTCAACATGGATGTAGCCTGGCCAGGCTCTTGTGCTGCCCAGGTGTGTCCATTGAGGCCTTTCAATAAATCCCTACTTTATCCTTTTGCTCTGCCTGCTCTCAGTTCCAGGTCAGCCTCCAAAACGCACCACAACCTCCTCAGAAAGGAAACCAGCCCAGGTGCACAACAATGCTCTGAAGGCAATGCCTTCCCCTTAAAATGTGCAAACCTCCCTCAGGAAGGGGTGAGCAGAGGCGGGGTGAGGGTCACAGCCCAGCACTGCCCGGGAGCTGTTCAGTGCCCTGCACTCCCAGCTGGGCACTCCCCAGCCCCTGCCAGGTGTAAATTGTTCCCAGGGTGGCTCTGCACTGCAGGGACAGCGGGCTGAAGAGGACACAGAGAACAGAACAGCACAGTTCACATCACTGATGTGCACTAATTCCCTGTTTATAAACAAGCTGTGGTTCACACTACTGCTCCTCTCACCTCACACTTCTGAGGGTGATGGTTATAACCAGGAGGAGCTGCCTGATCCGTTCTAAATACACAAGCCAAATCTCACTACATTGTACTTGTGTGACCCTAACGGTGCAAGAAGATCTGCAGTCTGATGACTAAACAATAGGTAAAAACTTTGAATATTTTCTTTTTCTACTGTCTTGGATGTCTGTTTTTACTTGGAAGTATTATTTATACACTGAAATACGTAAGTTTTATGATTATATTACTCAGAGAAATAAGCAATGAGCATTTTTGGACACAATCTGACAGGTTGTCAAGTAGAGAGAAATAATTCTGAATGCTCTTCATTTCAGCATGAAATAATGCCAAAAAAAGGTAAATACCGTTTTGTAAGCTACAGACAACTCATAATTAATGTCTGAAATACCCTTGTAATTTAGCTTTTAAAGGGGGAAAATTGAAACAACTATCAATTAAAGATCAAAAGTATCGGCCTGTTGTTTTTGTAGCTGAGTGTCATCAGTCTGTTTCCAAGATTTTTAATAGTCCTTGGTGTCAGATGTNTTTACTTGGAAGTATTATTTATACACTGAAATACGTAAGTTTTATGATTATATTACTCAGAGAAATAAGCAATGAGCATTTTTGGACACAATCTGACAGGTTGTCAAGTAGAGAGAAATAATTCTGAATGCTCTTCATTTCAGCATGAAATAATGCCAAAAAAAGGTAAATACCGTTTTGTAAGCTACAGACAACTCATAATTAATGTCTGAAATACCCTTGTAATTTAGCTTTTAAAGGGGGAAAATTGAAACAACTATCAATTAAAGATCAAAAGTATCGGCCTGTTGTTTTTGTAGCTGAGTGTCATCAGTCTGTTTCCAAGATTTTTAATAGTCCTTGGTGTCAGATGTGAGCACCATTGTTTGAGTACAATGCAGATTGTCAGGCACGTAATTTTTAGGAGGCTTTTCTCATCCCCAGTGTGAGGTGCTGGGGGAAAGAGGGGGTGCTGACAGCAGCCCAGATGACTGATAAAACACACATCTGACACTGACTCAGATGCTCCACAGCCCCAGCTCATGCACGTGACAGACAGACAGACAGACACTGGTGTCATTGAGCTGGGCAGAGGCCGGGCAGGGCTCTCAGGAGGTGGCTGAGAGCCAGAGTTTTGGCTGCCCATGCCCCCTGCACTGTCAGGCAGGGCTGGGCCCTGGACCCACAGTCAGTGGTGTTTCCCTCCCCTAAGATCACAGAGCCAGGACCCCCCTTCCCAGAACCTGGCCAAAATGGACTTGTCAGAACATGTGAGTGCAGTGTGGGTTAGCAGATTTCTAAACTCACAGGTGAAAGACTGGAATCACAATGAATTGCATAGTTTAAAGTATTTCCATAATTAGAACTATAAAAGTCTAAGGAATGTCCATAATTAGAACAGCTAAAGCACCTGTACTAAAAATAGATGCACTGGAAACACATTTTTGGTAGAAGTTCTCATTCCTCTTGCTGGAAAACAAGGGAAGCCCTGCAGGCAAAGCCCTATTCACTCATTGCAAAGGGTGCAGAACCTGAACTATTTTATCTTTTCTCAAAACCAAACATCTCTGCACACAGCACCTCTGCTCCTCTTACCTTCAGATTTCAGCAACAGATTTGCTGCCTCTTTTCAGGAAAGGCTGGGATATTTTTACTGTAAGCAGGCAGTGCTCAGCATCATGTTTCCAACCAGCTGCCTTGCCCACCTGCCCTGAGTTGGGAGGCAGGAGCAAAGTAACCCTCAACTGCTGTTTGTTTCCTGGAGCAAAAACCTGGAAAAATACCTCTGTTCCCTTGACTGACAGAGTTTAGACAGTCTACCCACAGCTGACATGGTTCCTTCTTGTATTTAGCTCAGCTCTTTCATTTCCACCACATACCTGGAAAAAAAAAAATTGTAAGCTGCCAGATGAGGAGCCATTTTTGCCTAAGTGGAACTGTAGAAAAGAATACCCTCTTACCCCAAAGAGGAATTGATCGAAATATAGGCTGTCAGCCTATTAATTGCAGAACAGACACAGAAAGTTAGTCAAAATAGATAAATTATGATATTGCATTTCATTTAGACTATAGTGAAATGAGCTACCTACTTTGCTTTCATATGCAGTCACACCACTAAAACAGAATTATTCTAGTTTAGTGGGATCAGTTATTTGAGCATTCTAGACAAATACTGAAAGCTAATTAAAGTTGAACAGTTACTACTTCTAGTCTTTTCCTACCCTGTGTTTTGGTCACAGCTTGACTGTGTTCTCTCATTGGGCCAGGGGAACCCAGCTGAATGCTGCTCCTGTAATTTACCTTCCACCACCTGAACAAAGTGCTTGTGTGTTTTCATACCTCCGTTCCAGCACTGCTCTCTGTGGTGGATCAGACTCATTAATCCCCCATTTCCATGAGTACAAGTAGTTTGAATGCTGGTTCTTTAGCAGGCAAGTTCTGGTTGTGGTTATTCAATACCACTTTAAAAAACACAACAATATGGTGCTGCAATATCAGACACAGCTTTGCTGCTTTAGAGATGTCAAATCTTGCTGTGCCTAAACTCTGGAACCAGAATGCTGTGTGGACATATTCCATATGATATTATTGACCTTCAAATTAAAGTTTGGTATGAGAAGTACTGTTTCAAACTGTGGATATGACTTAACCTGTTGGACACTGAGAAGTCTTTGGGAAACTTGTTTAAAATTTTCAGCAGAGTAGTGAAACACTACCACTTTTATACTCAGGAGGAGATTGTTTTAAAATATCCATAGATTAAAAAAAAAAGACAAAAATCTTCAGTCTTTAAGAGAGTATTGCTGTTTTTCAAAAACATGGGAACCTTTTATTCTGCAATTAGTTTTAAAAAACAGTCTATGGTAGCCACAGGTTCTGTTCAAATCTTCCCTGCTTTTAGAGGGCTATGTGTCCTTCTGTAGATGGCTTAGAGACTTTGGTATGATTTCATACATTTATGGTAGCACAGCTTTTGGCTCTTCTAATGGTGAAGTCAGCGCAAATAGGGATAGCAGGAAATTTTTACTGAAATGCAAGCACACATTCTGCTTAATCAGCCTGGGCTTTATAGATCTCCAGCTGAAACTTTGAAGGCATATGCCAGAAAAACTATATGACAAATGGATCTTTCAATTGTTGTTCCAGTGGACAGAACTTTGACTGGTACTTTCCCATGCAGAGTCTCTACCTACTTCCAAAACACGAACACTCAGATCTGCAGTACAGAAAATCCCAAGGGACAGGAATGCACAGCCACTAGCAACAGAATCGTGTCACCAGTGGCCTGCTCAAACAGACATGCCAGGAAAGAGCCAGGGACAACATTCCTCTGTTCTCCACTAAAACAGAGGTGCTCGAGTGCCATACACCAGCGAGTAAGTTGAATGCATAAATTTATGCTCTTGGCTGAGACTTCATCCCTGATCCCCTGCAGACTCAAAGCACAGAGTCTGAGTGCCCCAGCAGAGCAGGCACTGCAGTTATGGGCAGTTATTTAACTACTGAGCATTAACACGAGTTCAGAGGAATCCTGCTGTGCTTTAACTGAACATTTCCCTTCTGAGCTGTAAACCAGGGATGTTCCACTTGTTCCACTGCTCTTTCTGCACAATTGTTGGCTTGAATCTGCATTTTGAGTTAAACGTAACAAGGCAAACCCTATCACAGAATTAACATTTAAACTCCTTGGTACATTAGGCTAAAGGCAGTATTAATGCATCCCATTCCATGCCATTTCCAAGGCCTTGTAGATGATAAGATTATCTCATTAATCCTGTTGTACTCCCTCCCAGGAGGTGAAACACCAGACAAAAGAACACAGAAATAAGGTGGTTGAAAAGTGGTATCTGACACCAGAGCACCAGAGCAAAGCTGTGGCTACTGCCAAAGCTTCTGAAGAAGCATAAATTTGAATTAGAGATCTTCACATTCTGTATCTGCCACCTAGACTCACATATAAGAACAGTTCTCTTTGACCAGTCTAAAGTGTGGTAGAAAACAGACAGGTTTCATTCACTGCTGCAGTTATTCCCTAACTTTGCCTCTAAACAATTCACAGTCTTCAGAGCCTCCGAGAAAATTGTGACAAAAGAGAGAATTTCTTCCCACTTCAAAGAAATTCAACCAAAAAAATTATAAATATACTTCAAGCTCTCCTACTGTTGTATTAATGGAATATATATGTTTATCTATATAAATACACTTTAGGCTATCTCTTAAGCAGATATGATATTTCCTCCCCACCCTCCTCATACCTTGATTTTGACACTAATTATTAGTTCAGAGGAAAATAGCAAAGGTAAGACATTTTATATCAATTAGTTTTATCAATACTAAATAAGAAATGCACAGAGCATTGTGGCAAAAACTAGACAAACACTAACTACCTTTCCACACTGACTGCTAAAGTAATGGGAATTCTGCAAAGCTGAAAAATGGAAATTTCCATCAGGGATCCAATAAAAGGAAAAGAATACTGTGAAGAGCCTCTGTAGCATTTTGCATGTTCAGAGGTTCAGCTGCTTGCTGCTCACATAAATACAGCTTTAGTCAGTCACATCTCCTGTATATAACTCATGGCTCTCTATTTTGTGTTTTTACAACCAAAAAATCCCTTCACACTGAATGAACTCTTTTCTTCCAAAATCTGAATTATAATAATGGGATAGAAGTAACGAGCCCTGAAGAGTAAAAACCAACACATGAACCAGAAATAGAGTTGTCATCAAAACAGTAAAAAATCAAGTGTCCAAATGGACATGAGGGTTAAATGGCAGAGGTGGAAACTTAAAGTAGAACCTATCAAAGGGGACAGAGATAAAACTTCCACACCAACCATCAGCTGCAGGCCATCAATCCTTGCCTGATATGAGTGGATCTCACTCAGCTACTTGGAGTTTTCAGTGTTACAGAGAGAGCTGTTATACTTCAGTTACACCCAGTGTTACACTGAAGTTTTGTATTTGAAAAGGGAGATCAGAATCACACAAAGAATCAGTTGGCTTCAAGACTTCTCCATTTTCTTAAGTTTATAATTATCATTTCTAAAGCTGGACTTTCAACACAAATAGATTTGGAAGACAGGCCATCTGAAAGCTTCTCATGGATTTCCTTTTTCCCATAAAATTCCAGGTTTTAACTTTGTGTTTTCACCCACTCCCTAGACATGTTGCAACTCAGAAAGAGCAGTGATTCCTAGAAATCACTTCATAACAACAGGGAAAGCTTTCTGTCCTCGTTACCAGGACAAATCTGAGCTCAGATAATTATTTCACAGTATCATTGGCATAAACTCCCTCAGCTCACAACATCCAAAGCTGTGAACATCCTGGCTCAGCAGTCTCAGCCTCTGCAACAGACACCCACAGTGAGAGACAACTAAGAGTAACTGTTTGCCAAAGACTTGCTGAAAGCCCAACGAAGTGTTTGGGGCCAAATTATCAGAGGAATAATAATAACAACAATAATAACAATAACAACAACAATAATAATAATAATAATAATTTTATAATTATGATGGTGGTGATGATGGTAAGTGAAAGTATCCCTAAATGAGCCAGTTTTATTAATCCAAAGAACAGGAACAACCTGGTGCCATTGGTCAGCTCAGCTCTCCCAGCCATATGGTAACTCCTTGGAATTACCAGGCAAATTAGGAAAATATGCTCTAATACCTAAAAAAGAAAACTCCAAAACATCACTCAGACACTAAGAGAAGTCAGCCTGTAGCCAGTGACCATTCAAAAAGGGGTTTGGAAAGTTCTCCCTCAGGAATGATCCATGTCTCTACAGTGCAGGAGGCAGCACATTCCCAATCCAGCCATGGCATGAGTTTCTTCTCAAGGAGAAATGGAACAAATGTGGCCCTAAGGACCAATGGCACTGCAATATCATGATTCCACTTGAACCAGCCTGCTAAACTCTTAGACAGAAAAGCTTTTAAAATACTTGGTTTTAGATAAACTGATCCTGAATAAGCCATTTAATGTTAAAAATTGCTGATGGAAATTCTGAATTGCCTTTTCATAGGAAATTAAGATTTTTCATCCCTACCCTGAGGGGAGGAAAAAGTTTATTGCAGAGTTTATTTCTGTCTAACATTTTGTTGATTACCTCCAAACATTCCTGTTTTTATCCTGTGAAAATCAGCTTGTAAGACTGTGAAATGTGACTGAACCATCCAGTTTATTTAAACCAGCAGAAAATTATTGTACATTTCATTTTAAAATGAAAATTAGAGCTCTATATGCCATTGAAAAATCTGTGAGTGCTTTAAAAGTTCCTTTTTTTAAAAGAAAAACCTTTTCATAAATTAAAAATTACCACTTTATATTACTTTAGTGATTGCCCTAGTGCTGTAACTTGGCAAGTTATAGGCTTTACAGAAAACTTGTAAACCTTCCAAATAGACATCAATCATAGAAGTAATTGCATGGTCTTTATAAAGCAATCTGGACAATTATGCTCCAATATAAAAATCTATTTCCCCTATAACCAGCAATGAATCAGCTGTCCATTAATGAATAAAGGTTGTGAATCATCATCTTTAAAAGATTTAAGACTGGGAAATGTAACAGCTTCCTAAAATTAGCTCCTGAGCTTGTCTGTTACAGCCACTGCATGGCCGAGGTGGTTGAGAGCCCACTGGAGTTTTTTCCACTGTCCCAAAGTTAACCTGATGTGCTGCTTGGAGATGCCCCTCCCAAGGACACAACCTCTATGTGGGAACATCTCCTGCTCTGACCTGGGCTGGATAACATCACAGAACCCCCGAGTCACCAATTCTCAGAGTCACAGAATCAACCAGGCTGGAAAAGACCTTGGAGATGATCGAGTGCAGCCTGTGACCCAACACCCCTCTGTCAGCCAGACCATGGCACTGAGCGCCACATCCAGGCCTTCCTGAACACCTCCAGGGACATTGCCACAGAGCAAAAGGGCCTCCTCCAGCACAACATTCATAACCAGCTTCTAATGTCCTGTGAAACGATTTCCTCCCCCGTCAGCATCCATCACACACGGTGTGAGTCAGGAGCGCGCTGGCTGCTGGGGCAGGGCAGCATCAGACCTGGAGAAACTCAGCGAGCTGATGGTGACTGCCAGCTTTGATCAGAGGCAGCCACTCCAAGCACAGGATCTGTGTTTTGTGGATGGGTATTGCTGCATTTAAACCACTAACATGAGAAGGCAAAGTACACCATGGAGGCTTTCATATAGAATAACCCAAATTTACTTCTGCTTGCCAATGTTTTGTACTTTATGAGTATTTTACATTCCTTCCTCACTCTTTTTCCTGAGACTTGCCTTTATGGATTTTGTGTGTGTATGCCTAAAAAATTTAGGCAATGTATTATTTTTAACCTCTTCTTTTTATAAGCATTGTGTATGATGTAAATCAACACATCCTTTGCCAGAGGGAAAAAAAGTTTGCAAATCCGCAGAGACCAAAGGAAAAAGACCAGCATGCAAGAAGTATTTCAGTAATTTTAAAATTAGCATGACAAATTTATTTTTCAGGTTAGTGCATGATTTTCTATTACTTTCTTTTCCTTAATCAGTCCTAGCTTACACTACCCATAGTGTAATTAGGATCACTAATTGAAATTGAAATTGAAATAATTGAAAAAATTGAAATTGAAATATAGTTTTAAAAGTCAGTTTGTTCTTTCAGCTCAGATCCTATACATGCAGCAAGTCAGCTGAATGTGAGGTGGTAGTTTTGAACTGTGTGCACAGGGTTTTTGCTTCAGTCTTCAAGACTTCTGAGCTTGATAAACACTGAAAATCTGCTTAGACAGAATGCCCATTCACACTTGTTCGGTTTTGAAAGAATGGTGTTTGTTTCCATGCAGGTTGAGGGTTTGGAGGTATTTTTAGTTTTTGGAGAAGGGACCAAAATTGTAATAAGGCACAATTCAAAGAAGGAAACAGTGAATTTGATCTTCAGGTTTCCTTCTTCTGACTTCAGAACACTCTAGTTACTATTTACATAGTCTAATTTTGCCACAAAATTAATCTACATAGGTACATCTGAAATTTCCAGTATTAGGGAAGTGAAAGAATGATTTCTAAAATAAGTATCAAAAAACATAGCAGGAAAGACACCTTGAAAATATGCAAGTTATGTGCGTTAACAGTAGAAATTACAAGCACAAGAAACAACAAGTCACAAATACCACAACAAAATTTCAGGTACTGCCTGTGTCCTTCCCATTAGGATGGTATAAGGGAGTCTAAAAAACAGCATTTGCAGCTTTGTCTAAATCCAGGAGCCACTCTGACCACCCAAAAGCCATATGAGAAACAGTTGGGGAAATCAACCAACTCTCTTTCCATTATCACTGCTTCTTCTCTTAATGCAGTACTGTGGACACAAAGAAGTCTTCTTTATATTTCAGACACAAATATTGGATGTTTTATTTAAAAAAAAAAAAAAGATTCGTAGCCAACATAATTTTCCAAAGTGGAAAGTATCTTTTTCAATAATCCTCTCAAAAGATCGAATTCTTGGCACAACTAGATCAATTTTGCAGTTCTGGGTGTGAACAAGAAAAACACCTCATGTCAAAGGCATTTCACTCTTCCCTAGTGAGGAGGAGGAGGATGCAGGACTTTCCAGAGGCCTGTTCATGCTCCGTGGCTGAGTCTGACCTCAGAGCTGGGCACTGCCAGGCTTTATTTGTTTCTATCATGGCCTGATCTCAGCAAACTTTCTCACTTCACTGGGTGCCCTTTCTGCCCTTTATTCCTTTCTCAAGCGTTTACAGTATATGTATTTTCTTGTATGTTTTGTATGAGGAGAGATGAGAGAGCTGGGATTGTTCAGCCTGGAGAGGAGAAGCTTTGGGGTGACCTCCCTGTGGCCTTGCAGGGCCTGAAGGAGCTGCAAGAAAGATGGAGAGAGACAATTGCCAAGGGCTGGAGGGACCGGACACAGGGAATGGCTCCCACTGCCAGAGGGCAGGGCTGGATGGGATATTGGGCAGGAATTGTTCCCTGGGAGGGTGGGCAGGCCCTGGCACAGGGTGCCCAGAGCAGCTGTGGCTGCCCCTGGATCCCTGGCAGTGGCCAAGGCCAGGCTGGACACTGGGGCTGGAGCAGCCTGGGCCAGTGGGAGGGGTCCCTGCCCATGAATGGGGGGGACTGGATGGGCTTTAAGGTCCCTTCCAACCCAAACCATTCCTGGATTTTATGATAATGTAATTCTCATATAATGTCATATCCTAAAAAAATGTCCTCCAGCTCCCTCTCATTGCCTCTCATTGCCTCATGGCTCTCAGGGTGTTCACCTTGCACAATGAGCTTTGTTCTTCAATGAGGAAAGAAGAAATCAAGACATTACTTAGCTTATTACTTCATGATAATAAAACTGACTGGTTTGTTTGGCAGTGCTTGAAATGCACCAGTAAGGGAGGAATTAGAACAAAGTCTTCATGCATGCCCAGCTCCAGAGTCCCAGTTCTGGGAGGCACTGTGTGCCCAGAGTTACCAGTTCCCAGAGGAATTAGTTGTGGCCTGATGCAGTGAGTCTTTACTCTTCCATGAGAGTAGATAATGGATTTATGCATTTTCCCATAGTAATCCTGCTTGAGACAGTGAAGCAGAGTCACATATCCATGAATTTACCTCACCACTCCAACAGTAAGTGTTGATACAGGAGATATATCTGCCTCTTGCATATGAAGGAGACTGGCAGCGGTTAGTAAGACCTTAATTTCATGCAAGCCTCACATGGAGATAGCTCAAAATAGCAGAAGATACCAGAAATCCCTCTGTATATGTTTATCCCACTGTATACACTTTATTTACTTTCCTTAGCATTAACTGCCCTCATTTTTTCTTCTTTCTCTCCTTCCAGTATATGTTGCCTTGAATCTCTTTTTCCAGATGGTTTCTATCACCCTTAACAGTAATATGAAAATTACCCATGTGTTTTTTAAAGGTTCAGAACCAATTAGCTAAGACTTTGCTTTCATTTCAGCAGCTCAAAATTTCTGTATATCTGATCACATTGTTCTAGCTGTGATCCTAATGAGCTAGAATTTCTCATTTTGGGGGCCCCTAAATTCTATTTATAGAGTCTTTTCTAACAATGAATTCATCTGTTCAGAAAACAAGGTCGGACTGTGCTCAAAAATAACTTATAATGAGCCATGTCAGCAAATAGCAGTTAAAGGTAGTGCTGAAAGAGGGAAATGAATACTTCAAGCTCATTTATGATTTATGAGTTCAGGGTTGAAATGGAAGCAGCATGTAATAATGAACAATGGAAATAGCTCTTGTTTGGAAAGTGCAGATGAATAGAACTTTGGGCTTGAATAGGTTATTAATAGGTTATTGATCCAATCTATTTCTGCTACAAAAAAAAGCAAAAACAACCAAAGTTCAAAAACTGGTCAGCAATAAACAAAAATATATTCCATCATCTGATAGCCAAAATAGAGATCAGCCATGAGCACAGCCATAAAAATAGAGACCCTTAAGCATCAGTCACACCTAAAACCACACTGCATCTGCAGGTACAATGTGCACATCCAGAGGTCCCCCCCTTACTCCTCCCAAATTTTCCAAGGAGAGGTCCTGCTGGACAGAGTCCCAGGATGTCGTGATAGTGAAAATTTATGTGACCTCAAGGGAGAGCAGAACACTGCATTTCCTACTCCAGGCCAAGGAATCAAAAATTCAGTGATTTTTTTAGAGGAGGACATTTGCTTTTCTTCTATTTTCCCAGTAGAATTGTCCTATTGACCAATGCCTCATGAGCTCTGATGTCTGTGCAGTGCCTTACATCGCTGGCATGTTTGGTTTTAATTCACACCACTCTGGGAACCAGAGCCAGCCTTTGCTCTGTTCCAAAGGAACATGTCAGAAACACAGTCATGCCCCTCATTTCATGGCAAAGTTCTTTGAGCAGCTAAAGTGTCATGAAGTTGAGAAAAACCTCCTTAGACAAAAATAAATTTTAAATGGATGCATATTAACATCTCTCCTTTTTCTTCACAGAGCATAAAAATCATACTTTCATCACAAAAATGTATTTAAAGCAGGAAGATCCTCATGGCTGCCCAGGATCCCAGCTTGCCTCCAGGTCTTGCTCTTCCCCTGTAGATCAAGTGATGTGTTTAGCCATACTTACACAAAATAATATATATACAGCTGCAGCTTCAGGTGGCCTGGTGAATAGTATAACCAGTACAAATTAATTTAGTAATCTGGTTATATTTTAACTAGATATGTATGCTCCTGCCACAATTTGCAGTTTTCACAAAGCATAGTTGCAAAACACAACTCCAGGAGAGCTTTTTGATTACAGCTGTTATTTGCTGGGTACCGTGTGGGTATTTTGCAATAAGAACATAAAATAAGAGCACGTTCACCTGTTGCTACATTTCCTGGGTTACATTCTTCCTCTTGCTCTAATTAACATCAGAACTTTACAATTCCTAACCTCTTCAAAAATATGTAAAAAAGCAATAGAAAATGCTTACACAAAGCCGGAAAGGCGATCAATTACATCCGTAACTGGAAAGGTTTTGAACTCTCTCAGCAGCAGAAGTTTTGTGGGAGATTGTTTTCATCAGCAGGATGAATAAAAGGTGAGTTGGCAGGTGAATCAAGTAGAAATATTTATTACTGGCATGCACTGAGAATGACACTAGAATGCCTCTAAAAGCCTGACTGGGGGGAAAAAATAAATGAAAAAGCCATTTAAAAATTAACTCTCACTCCAGTAAAGGAAATTAAGATAACCGCATAAATAAGCACACCATGTGGTTAAAACACCACACAAAAATTGAAGCCAAAATGAAATTGAAGCCCCTTTTTCTTTACACCGCATGGTCATAGAAGGGAAACAATGTCCCATTGTTTCTGTGGGCTTTACAGAGGTTTCAGGGTTTTCACCACAGAAACTCAATCTATTGACCAGTGCCTTCTGCCCTGCTGCAGCCAAAGATTTCAGAGACACAGGGCTTACCACAAAGTCATAATAAAAGTAAATAAATCCCTTTTACAGCAGCATTAGCATTTTACTACTATTGCCATAGTTTCAATAATACAGCAATTATCTCTTATTCATAAACTGAACTCTGCAAGTGAGGGGAAGGTTCTGTGTGCCTGCCTGGGAATCCACAGGGGATTTCAGAGCAGAGAAAACCCCTGGCAAAGAGCAGATTCCTGAATGCATGGCATATCAGAATTAGGGCTGGATGCACTGATTTTATTAGTTTTACATATGCTTCCAAAGTCAGAAATAGCTATTCTTGTTTCTTTTTTAAATAGGATGATGCAACATGAGCCCCAACCCTGGAAGATTTTAATCATGACCTATTATTTCCCCTGAAAATCTGGCCAATCCAAATGATTGGATTTCACTTGTGAGAGTGAGAGCACAGAAAAGATCTGGTTAGCAAAGACTCCAAATGGGTTTGAGGTCAGAACCCAACCCAAGGCCATGTGTGGAGTTGGTTCATGGAGAAGCTCCAAAGATGACAACTTTGCTCTGCTCCACCACTGCCCAGAATCTTAATCCTTCAGTCAAGTTCCCCTTATTGTCTGGTTATTTTATTTTCCTGGTAAGTGGTTAGAAACAGTCTCAAACAAATCCCAGGCTGAAGTTTGGGATTACACAAAAGGTAAACTTGGTCTAAGAGGATGATGCATTACTTCTATCAAATAATAGTGAGGACAAAGTTATTCCTCTGTCCCCCAACACTTCAGATGGGTGTTATTTGCCATGTTAATCCCGCATTGCTATGACAGCAGCAAACAGTGGGAGAAGCTTTTCTATGGAATTGTGGATTGTTCACATGTTCACCTGGCTGAAACCATGCGTAGTCTCATTCTGGAATTCCCTCACCCTCCAGTGTGGAAGAATGTCATGTCCCCCTTCTCATATTGCTATAAAATTACAATGTTGCCCCTTTTTCTTGATTCACTTGCTCAAAACAATAATCAGGAAATGTAATCCCATGCAGGAACAGGAATAGGAAGGGGAGAGGCATGCGGGAAATGCAACAGCAAAAATACACAGAAAATTCAAGTTTTGGTAAGTTGCACCTAATGCCAGCAACTATGTCCAGAAAAGAACTGGAGATAAAAGGAAAGGGTAAAGGGTGAGAAAATGCTCATTTTACTCAAGAATGCCAGCTGCAATGAGGCTGGAGCAAGACATCTCTGTGAACACCCAGACTAACAGTGCATCCCCATTCCTCCAGGAGCATTCCAATACAATTCCTGCACTAGAAGTTGGTCCAAATAAAAATGTTTTAACCTAAGCCACAGTGTGGCTCTGGGGCAGCCATGGCACAGCAGCAGGAGGAGACACTGGGGTTATGGCTGAGCAAAGATTTCCCCAGCTCTGAAAGGATCTTTTACTCTTGTGCAACTGCAGACTCTCCAGGAAGCTCGGGCAGGTGTGTCCTGGCTTCACTTTCATGTTCTTGTACCTCACAGTGCCAGAACAAGAAGATTGTTCCAAAAAGCTTAACCTCTTAAGGGACTCTGGCCATTCAAACTTGATCTTGAAAAGGAATTAAAGTTAATCAAACTTAATCTCAGATTACCCCATTCATAAGTTTGACATACTAATAAATCACATAGAATTTTTAAGATTCGTGTAGGTGATTGGTGGTTTTTATTCTCTATTTTCAACGGTGTCTGAAATTTATGTTATGAAAAGTAAAAGAGAAGAGACTGGTCACAGCACAGCAATCCTTTTGCAAAACTCAGGTGACATCGTCTGGCCAAACCCGGCTCTGCAGACAGCGAAGCAAGGATTATCCAGTAATGCACTGAAATGGGAATTCTGCTTGTTAAGAACACCGACTGCAGAGCGTGAAATTGCCACCTCTTAAAAGCAACCGAGCTCATTTCAGAGGGGACAAACCAAAACAAGTGAACTGAAAGGAGCACGCCCAAGGCTCCACCCTGGGAGCTCAGAACCCCCTGCACGGTGCTGGCTCCCAAAGCACTAGAGTCGCCTACAGGCAGAAAGTTCTTCCACAGGGATATCCTCTGGGCTGGTTTGGGAGAAGTACAAAGCCAGAGCCTGAACTAACCCACCCGCCCTAGAACAAGTCCCTGTAGGAATGGTTCCAAAATTTCAGCAGTGGGGCATGAGTAGTGTGCTTTACGACCCACTCATCTCCTGCCCATGTAATTTTAAATATTGCCTGCTGACCACAGCTTCCCCTTCTGCACTGTTTTAGTTCAAAAAAACCTCATCAAGCCATGCAGTTTTTTTCTCTAAGAAAAGCTCCAGGTAAGTTCCCTTAACCCACATAAAAACCATAATTATTCTTCCCTGTCCCAGCTGCTGGCTCCCAATCATCTTTTTCCTTGAGGATGTTAAAGAGCTTCAGTCAGAGCATCCCCAGCCCCTGAAACCCAGCTCCAAGAGGCCAAGCTCCAGCAGAGGTGCCCTGTGTGCCCTGTGGTGCTGGCACAGGCCAGGCTGTGATGTCCCTGAGCCACCAGCACAGAAAAGATCTCACCCAGCTGACAAGTGCAGAGATCCAACAGGAGCAGTATGAGCCAGTCCTTCAGGATAAATGATAAATACAAGGATTGGGTACAATGGCAAGTGTTCTACTGGACAGTAACAATTTGAAGGTCAATGTCCCCACCACAGTTATAAGGAATGGAAAACATTTTTTTCATGTCACACTATGCTTTGCACAAGGTGTGAAACTCACACCTTGAACTCTTCCCTTTCTACTTTCTGTGGAAGTACTCAGCCTGTGGCAGTACAGAGTACACACCAGCAGTGTGACAAACTGATACCTGACAAAATCCCCAGGTGTGCACAGCTCTGCCTCTGGTTCTCATTACAACCACAGCTCTGAACAAAGAACCTCTGTTCAGCTTAATACCAAATGTCTCTTCCTCAATTTTAGACAAGTATCTTCTGAAAGAAAACAGTCCCAAATAATTTTCTTTTTACCTCTCCAAGAACAGATAAATACTTGGAATTAATGGGAATAAAGTTAAGCCTCAAAGACTAAGTGTATGAACACTTGCCTTGCTACTGGTCCATTGCAATTTAAGGATTTACTGTTTCTGTAGGTATTGTAGGGGGGTTTTGCATTATTTTAAGACAGTTACAACATTTTGAATGTTACAATGATGCTTTAAGTGCTGATGGACACATACATATCGAAGTTAAAATATATTTCTGTAAGTGTCAAATGAATTAAAGCCCAGTTTGGATATTTGGCCAGTGAGCTCATGTCCCCTGTGCTACTTGGTTAATTTAATGGAACTTCAGTAGTGTCAAGATGTCTTTACTTCCATTTATTAAGAGTTGTTTTCGTTGTGGAGAACCCCCAGACCTACAAACACTTCAGTAAACTCAAGGTGTTTACTTCTATCCCAGGCTGAACTTTTGTGCTCTCTGACCTGGAACCTGGCAGGTTTCCCTAGGAGCTACATTCCAGTGCAGCAACCAAAACGTTGCCTTTCATCCATTTAATAAAGATTAATTTTAAGTTTGAAAGGAGTATTTTTTCATACAAAAACAGTGATTCCCCCCTTACCAACTAAAAAAATAGTTACAAAAAACAGAAAAGACCCTCTTCCAACTCCAACTACATTATGGAGGTCTGAAAAATATAAATAAGCATAATAATTCAGGAGTTCTGAAGAACAAAAGTGACAAAGCTGTATTTGAGCTTAAGGTGTAATTTTTAGGAAAGAAGACTTTTTTTCTAGTATTTACATCCATGCTAAACTTCAGATGTTTTATTTAAAAGTCATAACACTCATAATTTAAAGGCACAGAATTTGTGTGACTACTCTTGACTATTACTTCTCTTAATGCTGCAGAAATGAAGAACACAAAAGGCAAACAGAACTATCAAATCTAATCCAGACTGCCTGCAAAGATGTTTATTGCATCTGATTTTCAATGTTGCAGGAGTTGCATCTAAATGTTCTCATAAATCTCCACATCACTGAGCTTACAGGAGCAGGTTAATGCAGCCAGTTTGCTCACATAAAAATTTCTGGCTCTCCAAGTCACAAAATTCTATTTTTATTAGTTGTAGTTATCTCTGATAGCATTAATTAATGAAGCAATTAAGAGATGAATGTTCCAGTTCAAATGGGTACAATTTTCCTCACCACAAGTGTATGGTGTACACATTACTGAGAATTTAAAGTGACTGAAATCTGGAACTTTGTTAAAATATTTTGCATAGAAGACACATTTGAATTGCTGTCAATTCAGGCAATTTCAAGGTGAAGTAAATTGTTGAACTCAAGCAACTTACCATGGTGGTAGTGGGTGAATTAATTACAAAATATTTCGCTGTGTGTACACTGTCACAGTTCAGCACAACCTTTAATTTCTGCAGTGACTTTAAAACGTGATTCTTTCCTGAGCAAATATGCACACCTAACACTGCAGAGAATTGAGACTGGAAGGAGTTGCAGGAAAATGCAACATTTCAGCACGATGTACACTTTATTCTGCTTCAGCAGCTCCTCAGAGCTGAAGATGCCACAGGCTTGTTGAGAGAATCCCCCTCATTTTGATCATTTCTTTTGGATCACCTGGCACCAGGTGTCAGAGATCATGAAAGGAGGGGGGACAGTATTGTCACCTTGTTTTTATGTGAGCATGGAAGCAGAAATGAATCTCAGCTGCTCATCTGTTTGATGGGATGAATGACACAGCCCAGGGGCCACAGCAACTGGCTGGGGATTGTCACCTGCAGCTGGCTGCTCCTGCCACCTGTGTGACAGCTCCAGAGACAGAGTGCATGTCCAGGGGCTCCGTGCTAAGAATCCATAGCTCTGTCATCTCTCAGTTTATACCTGGGGCATGAACGGAGAATGCAAAACTCAATGCTCTGATAAGAATGCAGAATAACACCTTGCTAACCTGAAGGTTGTCTTCACCTTGTGCTTGGCATCTCAGAGAATCAGCTTTGGGTTTCCAGAGTTCTCACACTTTCTACATGTGTGGACTTTTCACCCTGGGGTTTTCTCATCCTGCTCTGTCCTACTCCACACTCATTTTGTGGAGGAGGAGGAGTTCTGACAAATTCCTGTCTTTACCTGTGTGCTGGCCCAGTGCAGTGATGGAGCCATCACCCCTGGAGATACTTAAAGCCATGGGGACATGGTTCAGTGGTGGGTTAACAGCTCTGTTCAATCTTAGAGATCTTTTCCAGCCTAGATGATTCCAAGTATGGATGGGTTGCCCTCACTGACAGCAACAAATTCCACAGAATATGCAGTTGAATCCATGATTTGTATTTAAAAAAACCAACCAAACCAACCTTTTAACTAGTTTAACATTATCCTTTTTCACCACAGATGATTATAGTGCTGCATGTCAAAATTGAGCAAACCAACCATGACATGGAAAATAACTCTCTTATCTTCAGTCACATTGCTCAAAACAATCACTACCAACTTGCAGGTGCAGTCACAATTTAGACACAACAACATCTCCCGGAGTTGCATTTCATGAAAAAGCGCCACGGTGACACTTTCAGATGACTACGGGATGGTGAAAGGAACAGAACTTTTAGTTTATTTTATGAATAGACTCTTGCTGCTTTGCTACTCTGCTCTTGCAACAGCAGTTTGGCTCTACATTAAATGTTTTCTAGACTATCTTCATAAGACGAGTCTCAGTTCACATCCCTTTGATAATGGTTTAGCATCTTTGTGCCTCTGGCTACACTGCCAAGTAATCTCTCTGTTAAGAGGTAGTTGAGAAATGCTTTCTCACTACTTCCTGGCTAAATTTCAAGCAGTGAAGCCCGTGACTGATCACATGAGAGGACTTGGAAGAGCAAACAGTAAAGCCAGAGGGTCTGGGGATGCTCTGAGGAGCTCTGCCCTCCTCACCCCCTGCCCTGCAGGCAGAGCAGCCCCTCCTGAGGTTATCACAGGCCTACCCATCCCAGAGTGCCTTTCCTGGCAGAGGAAATCTCAGTGCCCACAGCACCTGCCTGGAGTGGGATGCATTTAGTTTTACTCAGAACTTCAGCAACCTCTGCAGCATCTGGCACAAACCCAAAAACCCAAAGTCTGCCTGCCTGCAGCTCTTCACACCCAGAGCTCAGGGGCAGATTTCCTGAGGTAAATCCTGGTTTGTTGGTATCAAGGGGAACAGACCTACTCATTGAACCTGCCTTCAGGCTGAATGTATTTCAGTATGTACTAGACAAAATAAAAAATTAACAGTAAATTCAGAAGATTTTTTTTTTGGGATGCATTTAGTGATTGCAATTGTAGCACTGAATTACAGCCAATCATGAATAGTCAAAAGCACGGATATTTTTTCAAGTTTTAGCTGTCTTCTCCTTCTAATCTCATCTTCAAAACAGATTATTAACTGCCTGAAAAAAGCACTAAGAAATTTTATGTATAAGGAAAAGTACAAAAAGAACCCCAAGATCTTGTCAACTTAAGATCTTGAGAAAAAAATAACTTTTTCATCTGCTAAACTGTAGGAGGATAACACTTTTAAGCGAATTTAAGAAAAAAGCAATATTTTTATTTGCTCTGCTGCACCCACATGAGTTCTTACTCAGCAGCAAGAACAGTATATTCCCAGTGTGCACATCCTTGTGGGAAACAGTTCCTGTTGAGTGTAAACAAGGAAGAGGCACCAGAAAACACCATATGTAAAGCTAATTTGCAACCTTGGACAGCACTCTGGAAGGCTCAACATGAAAGAAAACCATTGTAAAATACGTTACTGTGTATTTTCAGAGACTAAAACATATATTCATTAGGGAAAATAATTCCTTACCTATAAGGAAAATCAAGAATGAAAGATTAAACCTATTCTGGAGAAGTATCTGCACTGTTATTTCTTCTAAGTTAAATCTGGAGAGAAAGGTGATTTCTTTTGCTGTATTTACTTTCAGGTGGATTTTTGAACTTCTAGATCTAACAAAAAATTTAAATTATAGTTGGTGGATTTGATGCACAGCACTTCATAGATCAGTGCTTAGTAAAGGGTACATTGTTTAAGTGAAACACTCAAATGCTGAAGTCTAATACTGCTAAATCCTGAAGAGGAATTGTGAAGACCCTCACGTGTTTGAACTCTAAGCTGTCACACACGTCCAGGCAGAGTTAAGAGAATATGAATTCCCACTTAAGAAGAACTGCACAAGAAGGTAGAAGTTTTCCCCTTGTTAAGGAAGAGAGTCAGGAAAGACACCTGACAATCCCAGGGCTCTTTGAACAGTCTTCTTTCATGTTATTTTATAAACATGGGGCAATTTGTTAAAATATCTGACACATCCAAAAAAGGTTTGATAGTTAATTTATTTAATTCAGTTACAGTGCTTCAATAGGATGCTACTTGTTCTCCACAAGAGCAGAGCCTGACACTCCATGCAGCTACACCTATAATCCATCTCTATTAAATTGTACCAGTCTCAGTGAAATTTGCCTTGTTTGTTCATTGGAAAGTTTTACCGGAGGTTCTCATGGAATCAGAACTGGTCCACGATCTTTAGTTCAGTCACATTTCAGGGAGGTTTTATGAAAACATTTTTCTTCAGTGTATACAAACCTGGAAACCCAGGGAAATTTCACCTTTTAGAAAGTTACTTTAAAAGTCAGTAAGTAACAAAAGAGATTTAGAAACTTTCAGACACTGGTAGCAGCTGGACTACCAGAGAGCGAGAGGAATGGTTCAGTATGGAAGTTCCCTAGTGGTATTGAACTGCAGCAGTGCAAGGTTCTACTCGTGGTTCCTGTAGTAATCTTCAATAGTTTCTGAGTTGAAGTACACCACGGTGACTGTGATGTCATCCCTGTACATCCTGGCCAGGTCCTCAGGCAGGGTGAGCATGGCAGCCAGCTTCTCTGTGTCCACCTCGCCGTACTCGTTGCTGCCGATGGCGTGCCGGATCAGATGGGTGGCGATGTTCTGGTCCAGGGAGGCCAGGCCTTTGCTCTTCCTCTGCAGCAACAAGTTGTGCATGTAACCCAAATTAACTGGTTTCTTAAATGTTAGTGGTGGTTTCTGCATGTTGAGCTCTGTAAGGTGTCCAGCAACTAGTTTTACAACCTTTTCATTACTCAGCATCTCCCATAGCCCATCCGAAGCAATAACAAGAAACTTATCCTTGCTTCTTAATTTGTGGTATGTGACCTCAGGCTCTGCAGTTAAATAAGGAGGGGTATGGTAGTTTGGAGGAACATATTGATAAATGTTTAGAGCCTCAACATCACAGCTGTTCTCAAGAATGCTGTGTTGCAACTCTTTACTCCATTTTAATTGCACATCTCCAAAAGCTCTGGAGGGCATGAGAATCCCCAGTAATCTGTCATTCACAAATAGGGTTTTCTCCTCAGATCTAGGATGCTCTCTCTTCAGTCTTCTTATTTCAAATTCATCATAAGCATTGTGGTCTCGGGTTAGAGGCAGAGTAGACCACGTTCCATCTTCTTCACAGACCCCTAAAACCGCTCTGCAATCACCAGTGTTTGCCACATGTAGGTGAACACCGTCAATGTGAGCTACACAGGCTGTTGCACCAGAAAAAGCTACTTGCAGGGCAATATTTCTCATCAACTCATTTTCCTGTGGAGCCTGGACTTCCAGCGATATGTCTGAGTCTAACCTTTTGAATGCACAAATCATGGCTTCTTCTAAACTAAACCCCGGCTCAGTATCCAGGTCCAGCAAGTGCTGCCAGTAAACGCGGAGGTTCTCAAAGTACTGCGAGGTGATTTCCTGGTACTCCACATCGTTGGGATGCCTGTGCCACTGCAGGATGGGCCGCACTGGTTTCATGGCCTCCACGGCCAGCTCGATCTCCTCCAGGCTCTGGCGGGGCAGGAGGGACACGGCGATGTAGTGCAGCAGCCTCTCGCTGACGGCCTGGGCGCAGGCGGCGCCCGCGTGGCCATCGAACACCCCGAACATCATCCCCGCCGTCTGCAGGCACGTGGCCGCGCTCCGCCGGTCCTCTATGGGGCTGTTGGAGCCCAGCTGGTTGCTTTCAAACCTCAGCACGGAATTTGCGTTCTTGCCATTCAAATCCAGCGTTCTGTGGGATAGTTCACCTGCTCTGAGGATGTCATTGATTTGCGCTGGTGACAACTGAAAAGAAAAATGCTCTTCTTCGGTGGAAGTGTGTCGGACTGCTTTGGGAAAAGAGACAGTTCTGCCTAAGCTGCAGCTCCCAGCAGGGTAGGGACATGTTTTGGAGAAAACAAGCTTCCATTTGATCTTGTTTCTATTTGGGATACAGATGGAGTACCAACGTCCTTTCCCTTGTAAAGTAATGCTGCTTCTGGCTGAGCTTAAAATCCAGGATGATACAGTTCTTGACATCATAAGTCACTCCAAAAACAGAGCACCCTTCTTCAGTAACAAGGAATGTCCTTGCAGCCTGGAATATAAATGTAGGAAAGGGAAAACAATTAGAAAGTTCATAAGAAGCTTTCCAAATAGAAGTACAAAAGCATATCTAGAGCTCCCAGAAATATTCAGAACTTCCTTCCAAAGGAGATTGCTATAGATAAAAGCATCTTAAAAGTGATACAATTTCCAACACTTAATTATAACCAAGGATAAGACTGCTCCTTTTGACTCATCAGAAAAGATAGGTTTTACTTTCCAGACAGGGTTTTTTTTTCCTTATTGTGGCAAGAATAAGAAGAAATGGCAACATTACAAGAAATGTTATTTGAAAATGTACAATGAAAACACTTGTCTAACATGACACAGAACAAACAGATCCAACGAGCTTGAAAATTGGGACCTAAGTGACAATTACTGTCAAAAAAAAGCCTGCTCGAGTACAGCTTTATTAATAGACTCAAAACTTCATACCCAAGAGAAGATAAGTACTTAAACCCTGTGGAAAAACTGAGAGATTGGTCAGTTAATGATTTATGTGAACTACCATGATCCTCACAGCTAGAACAAGCCAGTCTGCCTTTCCAATTCTGTTACAGCTTATAAGCTCAGCTGTTCTTTTTTTTACCTCCAAGATCTTAACCAATCCTCAGGCAGGCAGGATCTTTTACACAGCTGAAGGCAAATTCTACTGCTGGTTAATGAATGCTTTTTTCACAGCCTTGTGCACTCTGTTGCTGTGAAAGCTATAACACATTGACAACTTTTACAGGTTCACAATTTGGCTTGTTCATTTGGAGGGCAATCAGAAACAAGCTGCAGGGAAGATCTCTCCTGTCAACAGCACCGAAACCTTGGGCACTTCAGCAGCTGAAACTCTTCAGTTGCCATGGGGGAGGTCCTCACATTGTCTCCTGTTTTCAATAAGGTATTCCAGCTGTGGGATATTGCTAAGTATAACCAGATGTTCACTCACAACAGAATTTTGCCCCATGGATTTCAAAAACTCACTGTATGGCGGCAGTGCAAACACAATTACTTCCAAAAGATCCCACTAGCAGCCACTGAGAACAGCAGAGCTCTTTGTGAGCTTTCAAACACTCTGAGGTGGCCTGTGACACCACTTGCTCAGGCCAAAGACACTACATGCTGCTACAACACTAGTTTTTTAGCAGGGCACTTCACAAGAAATAACAAGAAACCAGCCAGATCAGATGAGTGGAAATGAGTAAATCAGCAATTCTAAAGAGAAGGCCTACTGATACAACCCAAGAACTGCTGATATCCTGTTTGGGACCCAAAGCAATGTGTCACAAAACATTTCTGAAGTGTGCTACCCATACTTAGTGCAGAAAAGAGCAGACAAGCATTCCAACAGATCCCACCACTTTGACTCTGGTGACCTGGTGAGAACAAGCAAAGACACAGCATAATTTCACTGCTGATGACAGGAGAGCAGATGGAAAAGGCAATGTCCAAGGCTCTCCTGCAGTCTCCTGGGACACTGCATCTCTCAATACACACAATACCTTTTGTTGTCCTACAGAAAAAACACAACCAAAATAACAGGAAGACAGCTGACACTACCAACTCCAGCAACAGCTATACCCAAAAAGCTCCTACAGCACAAGACAACCTAAGGCTTGCCAATCTTTTTCAGTCCAGTCCCTGTCCTCTTTTTCCTTCTTTCTCTTCTAGCTCTGCTCAGTCACCTGAGACTGAAACAAGGATGACATACTTGATCAAAAAGCCGATTGAAACAGTGTTTTAAAGAAACCTCCCCCGTTCACACCGGCTGGCTGACAGTGCGAGGCTGTGTGGTTTTCCCCGGCCGCAGAGTCACTAACACCGGTTAGCCCGGCGCTTGTGTAAGGTCAGGGAGCAATGATGAGCCCTGGAGCTCCTGTGCCAGCCCCGCTCACTGCGCTCCCATCCTCCGGGTCCTCCCCAGGCGCAGTGTGCAGACGCTGCTGCCCAGGACGCCCCCGGTAGCGGTGCTAATTAAAGCGGTGTGCTAAAGACCATTATGTAAGAGCCAATTATTACATAAACTCGCTCCCGCTCCAGCGCCGGCACTGCCTCCCCGGAGACACGGTGTCCCAGCGGGGCCCGGGCTGAGCCTGGCCAGCCCCAGCACGGCCTGCAGCTGCCGGGCCGCCCAGCGCAGCAGCGCCCGCTCCTCCCAATGAAACAACAGACACCCGTTACACCGGCATTTACAGCCCCTCTGAGATCCCCACAGCCGCACATTCACTCACCCTCCGGACATGCCCACACCCACCCCACAGCCCGCACACATCTGGCACACGCCGACTCCTGCCCTGCCACCTCCGCACTGCCCCAGCCCCGCACACCGACACACAGACCCCTCTCTGCTCCCCAACACCCCGTGCCCCACACCCCTGTCCC
>VZTB01018198.1:186445-209016 GCA_013397245.1 Thryothorus ludovicianus
GGGGCGGGCGCGGCCCCGCCTCTCCGCCATGTTGTGCGCGCCGGGCCCGCCCCGCGCCCGCCCCCCCTGAGGCAGCGCCGGGCCCGGCCCTGCGCGGTAACGAGAGCGAAAAGGAAGCGGGTGACACGTGTTAGGAAGAAAAGGCACCAGTAGGGTTTCTTCCTCATTAATTACGTTCTAAACTACGCTGTTTCCTTGAGGGAGGACCACTCGGGTTTCCGAGTTTCTTTCCAGTACAATTCCACACCCTTCAGCGCTGAGGACACCGGCTGATAAGGCCCAAAATCGCAAAGCTCTTTTGTAATTAACTCGCTGTATAAATTATGGAGAACGAAAGGGCTCGTTTTGCTGACTCCCCCGTTTTTTGGTTTCATATGACTGCTTGTCTCCGTTAACATTTCCACTGAGCAGTTCTGAGCCCGGTAAGGAGGGGAAGGGATGGGCCCAAAGTGCACTCCGGTTAATCAGTAGTTGCTGCTGTTAACGCAATAGTTATTAAGTAGTCCCTGCTTTAAAACCTCTAACAATCATTTTTCCAGAAACAGAGGCTTACAAGTCACAAGAGGCTTTGATATTACCAGTGCATTTTTTAATTCCTGGGACTTGGCTTTTTGTACTGAAGGATTTTTAGTTGAATAATGTGGTGCAGGTATCCCAAAAGGATACTTCCCAGTTTATCTCATGTGGAAGGATGCCAATCATCTTCAGTGACTCTGAGCTTTCACTTGTTTCCTCTTTTTATTAAAACAATGAAACATAGTTTTATGTTGCATGGAAGAGCATACAAAAAATAAGGTCATCTTAACAAAAAGAATTTCAGAACAACATTTTAGCACAGGCAAAAGAACACTTTAAGTTTGACGTAATTGTTTTATCTGCCTGGCAAATCTGAACTGAAAGAGGAGACCCACAGCAGTGCTTACTTTTGTTATAGACAGAGATTGAATCAGGCCAAATTAATAAATTTACGAGAGCCAGATTGATAAAAAGATTGAACAGGGTTTATTTCGCAACTCGAATTACAATCTTTTTGCCAGCCGCAATCAAATCGGACAACGTTGGAACGTTGAGTGAATTCAGATCTGTGCCCGTGTCACAGCAGACTGGTGAGATTCACAAAGGTCTGGTCTGCGAGTCCCTATTTTATACTGTTTTTCTAGCCTGGGGGTAGAGTTCCTTTTGTCCTTTTCTTTCCTTCCGAATATTCATGTGGTGTTCACTGCCATTCAATGTCAGAATAGATAGTGCAATGTCAGAAGTGTGGTTTGAATATCCATGCAGTCTTCGGTCCCATGTCCCGAGTTCCAAGATTTGTGTCTCTTCTTGGGCTGGCTGCACCTGGATAGATAGAAACCTCCTCCAGGGAAAGCCTTTGCATGTGAATCTCCCGTTTTTTGAATTTTACGTCTACACTTGGGAAGATACAGATCTTCTCTGGGAAATCTTTACATCTGAATTTCAGTTTCCCAGAGTGATACAATTGTAAATTAGAGCTGACTCTCGGCTACTGTATCTGTTTAGTGATTTTTTCAATCCCTCAGTGAATCTCTTCTGTGACTTTTGTATTTCCTTTACTTTCACCCAAGTGTAGTGTTATTTAATAAGCCCAAATTTAATATACTAATCTATTTCATGACTCTAATGTGAGATATTGTTATATGAACAAATTTGATAGACTATATCTATTACACCTGCATCTCTCTGCTCTGTCCTGTGCTCAGATACACCACCAGCAGCTTTGGGATCTCCCTGGGAATGGGCCTGGCCCCGAGGCTGCCAGATCTCCAGGAGCTTTGGACACTGCTCCTGGGGATGTGCAGGGTGCCATTGTTGTGGTGTCTGTGCAGGGACAGGAGCTGGACTTGATCGCCCTTGTGGGTCCCTTCCAACTCAGGATATTCTGTGATACAATGATTCTTCCTTCTGTCCTACCAATTTTCAGTGTTTGTACCATTTACAAAACTGATAAAGCCTCACACAGCAGCCTGAAAATGAGCCTGACTGCTCTGAGTTTCCTGTGCTCCCACCATGGTTAAGTGCTTCTCTTCAAGTGAAAGCTGAAACTTATTGTTCTTGTTATTTTCATGCAGTAACTCTGTAAATTCATATGCAGGAACCATGTAAATGAAGGTGAGACAATTAGCAGTCCTGCAGGAGATGTCCCTCTCAATCCACATTTTCTAAACACAAGGAGGAATACCATATTGAAGGTACTTGACAGGGCTAAGTATCAGCTTGAATTGAGATTTAGATTCTGCTTTGGACTGTTTCATCATGCTGATGAACTAAAGTGATATATAATTAAAGGAAAAATAGTAGAAATGCTACTCTGATGTGATCTGAAGAAAGAAATGGTACTGCTCAGGTTTGCAGTGTTTTTGCCTTTGGAAATATCTAATAAAAATGGCAAATTTCTGTAGCAACGGTGCTTGGTTGCCATAGTGCTCTATGTTCTTAATTTACATTGAAAAAATTAGAACTCAAGTTTCTTTAAATAAAACTCAGATTTGGTTTTGACTTTGCTGATTATAGGTGAGCAAAGTTTAGTCCTGTGCCAGAAGAAAATCCTTACATATATTTATAAGAAAATAAGTCCAATTCCAGGCATTGTATTAAGGTGCAGCTATAGGTTAAATATAGCAGATCCTATATTAGATTTTTTCCAAGGAACAATCTTACCTGCTGACTTCCACAGTCAGCAACTCTGATTTTCTGTGGAAATACATTCTTCACTTAATTTCTGTGTTCTTGTTTAGGCCAGACTGCACTATTTGGGGTTTCCTTCTTTTCCATGGAATGTTATTTTTCCCCCTGCTTGTTCATTTGGACAACTAGCTGTGGCTACTTTGCTGCAATTTAAACATCCTCTGCTTCCAGAGGCAGCAAACAGCTGCCCCTCATCTACACTGCAGGGGCTAGCATGGATTACTTTCCATGCTACCCTCATTGATATTTATGAAATATCAGGGACTATTCAGGAAATATTCATGAAGCATCAGGGACTCCTGATGCTTTGTAATAATTTCTTGTTATGGGGACACACAAAGATCAACAACAGCAAATAAGCTGGATATCCCTAAGAAAGCAACTTAAAAATTGGACTAATATTTCTAATAAAGAGCTAATCCTTTTGTCAAAAAGCTGACCAGCAGCAAAAAGTTTGAATCCAAAGAAAAGTAGTAAACTACTACCAAAAGTTGTTTCCTAATTTTCAGAAGTTTTTCTGCAATAAAGAGACTCAGCCTAGTGATACATATTAGGAAACAGCAATAGATCCAAACCCTTTGGAAGACTGGTGAACATGCAAAGGAAGGTGGGTCCTTTGAATGAACTGTCTCTCTGGCCCATCTCAGTGAACACAGTCTGAGTTTTGTGCTTTTTGCACAAAAAGCTCTACAGTCTAATAACAAGCTTTTGAGAAGGAAACAGCAGCAGCCCACAAAACACCTTCCTGCTGGGCACCTTTAAGAATGTTTCCCATTTGCTGGCTGTATCTTGCCCTGTGAATGATAACAGACATTTCATGGGCTGTATATGACATTTTGTATTTTCACAAAAGGCAGACTGGCACTGCAGAAATCTCTTATAAACACACAAAACCCACAAACAAATGGAGAAATGAAGGAGAGTCTAGGTCTGTTGGAGCAACTGCATTATCTCTTTTAGTTGCAGCTATTTCCTGTCTGATCTTCCTAAGGAATCCAAACCAAACACTCAAATGCTAGGAAAGAAGGCAAGCTGTAAGAAACACTGATGAACAGAGGTAAACACCATGAACAATTGTAGGAAAGGTGCCATTCCAGCTCTCCAGCTTCATTTAGCCTCTCCTCTTGCAGCAGAGGCTCAGCAGTGTCTGGAGTTGCAGGGGTTAATCTGAAGACACAGTTTAAGTCAATGTAATTGCACTGGTGCAAAGGTCTTCCAGTTGCTGTAATGGGATCTGAACACCACATGGTTCATTTTTATTGGATGTTGCTTAATAATTGGTTTAAGTTAAACAAACAAATGCTCATTAAGGTTCTGTGTCACTGTAAAAGTAAGTTTATATTTCTTGGGGTCAGTTTTCAAGTCCAGGAGAGTCTTGAGGCTTGGGAAGAGGTGCTCATGTGTAAAAAAATGATTATATTCCTTTGCTCTCCTCCTTCCACATTCTCCTCCTCCAACAGACAAACTGGTGAGCTGGCTACTAAATTGTTGCATTTAATATTCCACCGTGTTGATAGGAAATTAAATGATTTGCATTACAATGTTGCTGTTCACAACCTGGAGTAAGGTGCTGAAATTTTACAAAATTTTAATGCAGTGCAGGTAGCAACATAAATGGAACATCAGAGGAATTAAAGTTCCCTGCCTTACAGCTGTGCAAATTGGAAATAGTTCTGTGCAAGTCAGTCAGGGTCCATCCTCTGCTGTGCTTCCCTCAGGGTGAGAAAAAGTGTGAGAGCACCGCCCTCCCAGGCAGAGCAGAGACAGTGCTTTGATGCTCACTGCTGTTGCTAAAGGGTTACTTCTGCATGCAGAGGAATTCAGAGAGGAAAGCAGCTACACTGAGGTACAACACCCAATTTTCTTCAGGCTTATGTCTGTTTTTTCCTGAAATTCTCCTCTTTTTATCTTTCTGATATTTGAACTCTGCAAAAAGCACCATCTGGTAATGAGGTACCTTGCAAAACCTTTCCCTAGTTCTTGTATTTGGATTAATTTACCCTCATCATGAGATGTATCATTATAAATCTGCTACATCATAGCAGCTGCATGATGGAAACTGCCAAAAAATCTTTCTGCTTGCAAGAGATTGGGGAAAAACCCCAAAGCTGAACTGTAACTACAGCTATTAAAGTTTAAAAGCTAAAGAGTGTGCAGTTCACCAAGCAAAGGATCTCTCTGGTCAGCTGTAAAATAAGGAACAAAACATTGTAACTGGTTTCCCAAGTTTCTTTTGTCAGACCTCAGATTTTTATCTGAGGAAGGAGTTTCAATGACTACATATACAGAGCCACCAAGGGGTTTTCAATGACAGTCACTCCTATCTTCAGAGTTAAATTCTCTCAGTCTGTTGTATTTTGACTGAATGGGCCTTAGCAATTGTTTCAAGCATTGTGGCAAGAAAGGGAAGGAGAGCCATTAGATGGCATTTTTAATCCAGCTTTTGCTGTTGAGCAAGTTCAGTCACTATTCTAAATGTGAGGCCTCTCTTCTCTCAGTCAGGACAGCTGCAATCCCTGGAGAAGGTAAGTGAATTCTTGCTGGAATAATTACAGTCAACTCCCATTTTTTGCTTCAACACAATAACTTGGTAAAAGATAAGGATAGCTCATGTTTTAGAATCATTCAGTCTCAAAATATATGAAATGCATTAAATAGGTGTTTATCCAATACAATATTTGTGGGTTTTTATTGGATGATCAGGGTCTCAAGAAACAGCAAAGAATATAAAAGTCTTCCTTTTATATTTTACTGTCAAAAAATAGATCATGTTCTTCCATTCAACAACTGAAAAAAAATCCCCAAAATCCCAAACAACCAAAAAACCCTGGGACCAAAGTCAAATTTATTTGTGCAGAAAGGTACAGTTCAGTTTGTCCTTGGAATTGAACATCTTGGGGCAATGCAGCATTTAAAGCTCTTTGCAATGCCTGAGCTTTTACAATAACTGTGTAAGCTAAACATTTTCCTTCTGCTGTTTATGAGTAAACCACCCTCAAAGAAACTAAAGTACTGTGTGCAAGGTCACAGCACAGACATGTTCTGGGCATAAATGAACTTTTTTTTAGATTGGGGGGGTTGGAGCTGGGGAAAACTGGACAAAGTTTCAGTGTACAAGCCATGCTCTGCTTTTGGGAGAGACAGGGAGCAGAAACCTACACCTATGCCTAAAATGAGAGAAAATCACTGAAAAATCTGATCTTGACCTGCTCTGTGAACACCTAATATTAGTGCAACACTACAGGGATAGATTAATTATGTACATATGGTAAATAATATTGGTTATGTTTTAATCAGGAAAGTATTTTAGATTTGTGCCTAATTTTTTTTTTTTTGCTATCAAAAGGAAAGGTCTTTTAAAGACTTTTTGCATTTTAGAATACATCTCTTCATGTAAATTTTAGCAGGGACATAAGATTCATGATAATTTAACTTGAGGCAAGAAGTCATTCAAGGTATACAGTATGTTAGAACTTAAGTGAAAGGATTAACCTGAAACAGAAACTGTTAACCCTAGACAATGGTAGGAACTGTGATATAGAGTAAAAAGAGGTGTCAGAAATAATTTCTAGAATGAAAAACATGCCCACAAACTTGGGAGAGATAACTCTTATCTGTACTTAGATCATTCCACAGTAGCTTAGGCAAGGTTTCTGTGGAACTGAAGATAAACAATCAAAGTATTCCTTGATCCAAAAGTGATGCATCTGTTGAAAATATCAGACATAATGTCTGTTAATGAAAATCTAAGAAAAATAATGCTCTAAGTAGGGAGAGGTGGGTCTTCTCAAAACAAAGGATGAAGATATGCACATATGATTTTAAAGTCTCATTTATTTCATTTGTTAAAGAAATGAAGATACATTAAATACAGTTTCTACAATACCAGTTTGCATTACTAGCAAAGTTCATAATACATTCATAATAGCTAAAACCATTGCATTCTGTAAGGATTTTCCATTGCCTTTAGCATCTGCTGGATCGGAATCTCACATCAAAAACAATGCTGAATTAGCCTCACAACAGCCCTGTGAGGTAGAGGTCAGTGTCACCCTCTTTCTACGTAAGAGGAAACTGAGAAACAAAGTTTTAGGTCAGTATACCAGAAAAAAACACAGAGATTCAAGGAGCAGAATTCCAGTTCTTCAGTCCTTGTACTGTGCTCCACAGCTCGTGTCTTCCTTCCCTAGAGAAAGGGGAGCAGCCACAGCAGCTGCTGTTCTCCATTCTCCCCACTCCCCTTGGCCTTGTACATCTGGATTATTTCTCCATCTCAGTGATGGAAAGTGCTCAACATCAGCTATTTCTACCTGAACTACACAGACAGAACAGGCCATGGGAGGCCCAGAACTACAGGAGCTGGGAATTGACTGTGGGTAGTCACAGAGAACATCACAGTATTGAGTACCAGAGTCAGAATTTTGTCACTAAGCTGCAGAACCAATACGTGGCTGTTCCAAAGCAACTTTTGCAGAGGTAAAAGGACTCAGCCCTGAAGCCTTGTGTGTGCAGGGAGCATCCCCTGCCCTGGGGCAGGGAGGCTCTGTGCAGCAATGCACACTCAGGGCAGACAAGATCTACCCATGTTAGATCCCTAAAGGAAACAAAATACCTGCTCTTTGTAGGGCAGACACTGAAGGAGGTCATATTGCAGAGCATAGCACTGAGCTGAGGTAGAATCTGAGCAACTGAGGACCACAAAACACACCTGGATCATTACAGAGAAACTTTCCAGCCAAACTGACCCTGACCAAGGCATTGTGGTCCCGTGTCCTGCATTGGCTGGAAGAACAAATACCTAAATAACATTGCAGTAAACTGCTCTGCTTTTCAACACAGCATTACATTGTTACTTCTCATAAACTCCAAGCATCGTGACTCAGTAGATTTAAAATAGATATTTAATTTTCATACCAGGGCCTACTTGAGGCGAGTAAAGAACTTTTTTCTAGTGCTACTCATACACTGTGTCATCAGGCAGCAAGAATACAGTGAAAGCAATCTTTAAATCAGAGCTCAGGAAATGGTAACATTAAGGAAAATTTCAGTCAAATTTGTCCAAAATTCTTGATAACTGTTTACTCATGTATTAAATGAGACAAGTAGAAGTTGTGGCCATCAGCACTAGTAGATCACTACACAATTTTCCATTTTATATTAAGTTGGATTTTAATGTCATTTTAATTTTAAAGAGTTTCAGGTCTTGGATAACAAACCTAGTTCACTCAGCTATCCCTTATATTAAATAGTGCTGGTTAAAAAGATGCCATTTCTTCAAATAATGAGCACTTCAACTAAAATAGAAAGCCAGAAGATTGTCCCCCTCCAAGCAGAGGGTTCATGGAAATGCCTGTCTTGTGTGTTCCATGAGTGCTCTATAGACCAGAGTATCTCACACGTGGAAGCTCTTGGATATCTCAGGACCATTAATCAGTTTTCTTCAAGCTTTGAAGGAAGCACGAACAATTCTCCCCTTCAGAGGCTGAGGGGGACGAAAGTTATTGGCCATTTGGATCCTCTGGTCTTCCTCCCCAGTGAAGAGCAGCATACGGAATTTCTCCAGCTGGAAGTTCAGGAGAAACAACTCACTGCTTAAGGGGGCAATCAACAGTAGTGGTTTTTAAAAAAAGGACTAAAAGGAAATATTCAGTATATTTTAATAAGTTAATGGAACAGGTTCAAACAAAGCTTCCAGAGAGTAATAACAGAAAATAACAGAAGCCCTGAGGATTGAACAGGCTGAATATTCAGAGACTTTTGACTTAGCCTCATTTCAAATCAAAACAGCTTATCTGTCATTGAATGCTACAAGAACTGAGAGAGTATCAGAAATGTACCTACCTGTCTCATAGAGATTCTGATGGGTTCTTTCAGCACTATCCATGTCACACTCTCATTAAGGGGTGGGGTTGTCAGAGAACCGAGGTATGTCCAATAATCTAGACTCAAGGGCAGGAGACACTTAGGGTTGAAGCCTGTAAACTGAGCTTTTGTACCCTGGGAAAAAGAAAATATATGTGAAATTTATCCTTTTAAGTGCAGGTAGAATAACATGTTAAAGTAATATTATAATTAGGGGAAAGGAGAATTCTGTAAAGGTTTGGCTGCCTTATAACTGTTTGCCAAAAGTAGATGGCAAGTATGATGCCTAATGCTGGCTTACTGGACTTTGAATCTTGCACCATTGTCTCTACCAAAATTCACCTCTTATCACAACAGGCCCAAAAATAATGCAGGAAGTGTGTTCTGTATGTAGTGTTCAGTGTGAGCCATAGATATCATGGCAGAATTCTTTGTCTCCTTACTTTCTCATCTATTTTAGTAGGAAAATTTAAATCCTACAGCCATTGTCTGCTATGGTAAATATTGTCTTTAAAAAAAAATAAAAATCAAAACTCCAAGTCTAAAATTAGAGGAAGGCAGATTGAGAGAGGAAGATAAATCAACCAAAAGATTGGTAGAAATAGAAGGAGGTGCTGCCTAAAGTACCACAGTCTAGAGCAACATTCTTCAGCCTGTAGGAGCATCCAAAAGGGTCAGTCACTCAGAAAACACCTCAGGAACAAACTCGGGACCTCAGTGAGATCATCCCTGAAGAGCTCTGCAGCAAAGACAAACAGGCAGCTTCCACTTGTGCCAGCCGAGGCTCAATGGAAAAGGATTATTTTGCTGAGTCTCAGAGATGAGTCTCAAGGGTCAGGGAGCTGTTGATTTTAGACTTTTGGGAAAGGCAGGGTCTCTGGATGACCAGTTGTAAGAGACAGTCTGAGGTTTCCCTCATTTGCCTCGTGACTGTCGAGAGGACAGAGACTGAGCCCCGGGGACTCCATTGGCTCTGGACAGGGGCTCTGGCCTGCTCAGGGTCGATGCTGGCCCAGGGACTGTTTGCAGGTGCTCAGTGTCCCACCACGGCACGCTGCTCCAGGAGAGCACACCTGCTCCTGGGAACAGTGGGTCTGCTCCACACAGGAGCACTGCTCAGCTGCAGTGCTGGGTGTGCTGTTCTCTGGGGATGTACCTGCTGTGCTTGGAGCAAGGCACAGAGTGCCTGGTTACCTCTCAGCCAGATGCCACTAGCTTTGGAAAAGGACTAAAAAAGATGGCTTTTCTGCAGAAGATTTTGAGATCTCCCTGTGGAAGGAAGACACATCTGTGGGCAGAAGACCTCGAGGACATTGTCCCCTCTGTTGGTAGATATTTTCCCCATCCCCTCTTTTCCCTCTCTCTTTACTTTGTTTTCTTTATCTCTCCCTCTCTCATTTCTATCGCATAACTGAGTTATTAGCACTTGATAAAAGTGTGCTGTGATTAAACTGAGTCCCTTTGCTTTTGCACTCTGAGATCAGTAAAACAAGCTTGTACTAGCAGATCGTGATACCAGTCAGCATGGCCTAGTGAGGCATCTGAGATTAGGGAAATATTATGAACTTTAGAGGGGAAAAAGAAACTAAAGCCACAGTTATGTTCTAGTTATGGGAAGATCTGTGGGTGGGTGACTTTTCATTTTAGTCTCAAAGATGTACACGATTTTTAAAGGCTATCCCAGCAGCAAATTTACTTACTTTAAATTTTACCATGTACAAAGCATCAGTGAGTCTGTTCATACTGGCATGTTCTTTTCCAATCTAAAAGAATAGAATAGACAGGTTAAAGAAGAAGGACTACAACTATGCTTTAATTAGGTGTTATTTTCTTACCCAAATCTTAATATTCCTACCGAAGTTTATCATCAATTTGCAATGCATTAATGCTTCCAGTAAGTCATCTGTTTTCCTTAAGCACTTCTTAAATATGTGGCATAGTTCTCAAACACTTTACAGCATAATGCTTTTTATCATGTAAACATGCTATTTTTGTAATTCTTACCTCCAGGAAAACACCAACTACTGCCAAGCCATCTGGAGCTGCTGCTGCCTCTCCAAATGTTGCATATTTTCTGGCATTCCAATGTACTAAGTGGAGCTTTAAAGAAAAATAACAAGAATTAAATTAGTGAAGTTATGAACGTTGTTTCTCATTGACAGCACTACCATTGTTCATAACAGAACAGTTTTGTGACAAAGGCATTGCTGGAAGCATGAAGTTCAATCTTTTGGACAGGTTCAGGAGTGTGGGCAGGAACCAGGCAGGTTTTCTGTGACAGCCTACACGGGGGTGGCACGGCCAGGTTTTGGGAGTGGGAGGGTACAGAGGCGGCTTCTGTGAGAAACTGCCAGAAGCTTCCCCAGCTCGTGATCACAAGGAAAGGACCAGGCTGGAGCAGCTCCTGAAGGACTGACTGCACCCATGGAAAGGGACCAGGCTGGAGCAGCTCCTGAAGGACTGACTGCACCCATGGAAAGGGACCAGGCTGGAGCAGCTCCTGAAGGACTGACTGCACCCATGGAAAGGGACCAGGCTGGAGCAGCTCCTGAAGGACTGACTGCACCCATGGAAAGGGACCAGGCTGGAGCAGCTCCTGAAGGACTGACTGCACCCATGGAAAGGGACCAGGCTGGAGCAGCTCCTGAAGGACTGACTGCACCCATGGAAAGGGACCAGGCTGGAGCAGCTCCTGAAGGACTGACTGCACCCATGGAAAGGGACCAGGCTGGAGCAGCTCCTGAAGGACTGCAGCCTGTGGAAGCTCTCAGGCTGGAGAAGCTCATGGAGCTCACTGTCTCCATGGGAGGGACCCCACACTGGAGCACAGGAAGGGTGTGAGGAGCCCTTCCCCTGAGGAGGAAGGAGCAGCAGAGACAATCTGGGATGAGCTGAGCACAGCCCCCATTCCCTGTCCCCCTGCCCCACTCAGGAGAGAGGTGGAGAAAGCTGGGAGTTAAGTTAAGCTCAGGAAGAAAGGAGAAGTGAGGAGAAGGTGTTTTAAGATTTAGTTTTTATTTGCCATTATCCTACTCTGATTTGGTTGTTAATGGATTTTTTTGTTTTGCTGTGTCAGTAACTGGTGAGGGAGCTCTCCCTGCCCTTATCCTGACTCATGGGCCTTTCCTTATATTTCCTCTCCCCATGCAGCTGAGGAGGGCAGGGATGGCTGACCTACCCATGGTGAGAAAGAAATTAGAATCTTAATCCTGCCTCTACTGCAGACAAAGTCATGTGAGAACATCATTTGCATAAAATAATCCCATTTGTAAGAACACATCCTTACCTCACAGGGAAAAGGTTTTCCATCAATGGTGTGCTCTGATCCCTGGCTGTATGTGGTCCCCCAGTGGAAGTGGAACTGCTTTAGCCGGAATGGGTTCTGAAAGGGCCCTCCACTGATTGCTGGGAAGAAGAACATAAAAATAAAGGAGAAGAAAGCTTAAGCATTCTGGCTTTTTAGCTTCCTGCTACTAAAACTAACCACTGTTGGCACAATAGTGGAAAAAAGCCAGCAGCCTCTCCCAGCATGCAAAAGAGGTGTCATCCAGGCATTTAAGAGGGGTGGATTTATTAATGGAGAGCACCAAAATTAATTTGAAAATGTAAATTAAAAACACTGTGTGGCTACCTGTATAGAATTTGTAGTTTTCTTGAAAGAGTATATTTGACACATGAAGATGTAACCACCCTTATGGTTATGCCTTTCCTGTTAAACACAATAAATACAAGTGGAACAGAGGGAGTAGCCCTTGGAGGTGGGCAAGAGCTGACCCTGCCCCAGCCCTGGAACCCCCCTGCCCTGGGCTGAGCCCAGCACGGGCAGCAGGGGAGGGGATCCTGCCCCTCTGCCCCTCAGGTGAGACCCCACCTGCAGAGCTGCCCCAGCCCTGGGCCAGCACAGCAGGGACCTGGAGATGCTGAGAGAGCCCAGAGGAGGCACCAGGGTGGGCAGAGGATGGAGCAGCTCTGCTGGGAGAGCTGGGATTGTTCACCCTGGAGAAGAGAAGGCTTCAAGGAAACCTTATACCCTGAACATCAGCTAGATAATTCAGCTAAGTATTTCCTTCTTACAGTATCTTTACTTCCACTGGAGGTTATCTATATTCCATTTCCTTTAAATACCTGATCCCATAAAAGAGGAAATACAATAGCTGGTACTTCACACTACACCACTCAACCTCAAATCACCTTCTAAAGGTAAAGAAATGCCAGAGACACTTCATGCATAATTTAAAAATAACACCTAAGCACAGACGAATGTTTAAGATGCCACCTAGAGAAGGTATTTTATCAACAGCATCAATAACCCTGGTAATTTTATAAGCCACCAAATCTAATACATTTTGCCCAACAGACACCAAAAACTGATCAGAGTCTCACATTAAGAAAATTAAAATTTCATTTAATATCTGTAAAGCTTGTATCCTCAGTGCAATTCATAACATATTATTTAAAGAGTGAAATCTGGGGCTTGCATGGTGCTACCACATGTGCATACTTCCAGCTGACCTTTAGCAGGAAACTGCCCTTGCCAAAGCAAAGGTTTTAGCATTAATTAAGGATATAAATACTCCTAGTACATTTTTCTAAAGTTAGCAAAAGAATGCATCACCTGTCCCAAATATTTTAAGAAATTTAGCTATTATGGATTACTGTCAAAATTCTGTTGTGTCATTTATGCAGAGCTTTGAGTCACCAGATCTATTTCAATACAACTAAAAGCAATTTAAACCATATTTTCCACTCCTAGCAGTCATCTTCCTTGAAAAAGTGTTATTGAAACAGGACACATTTAGTGTAGAAAGCGTCTCATTCCTGGCAGGTGCTCTGAGTCTCTATCTCTAAATGCAGAGTAATAGATGTTCTTAAACTTCCAGAGCTGAATAAAGTTCACTGTTACACAGATTCAGTTCAGCTGAAAACTGCATTAAAGTAGTTACAAAGCTAATACTTCCACAGAGGTTTTACAAATTCTATTTATAGGGTGACATTATGAACAGATCTGTGCAGTAAAAATGGAAAATGCTCACCCAGTCTTTGCAAATTCAGTAAAGATAAGATGCTTGAAAACCTGACATCCCTGTTGTGCAGGTTCTTAAATTCATTCCAGAAGACAAAATTTTAAAACAAAATGTCTGGAATATTAACTTCTAGCCCTAATTTCAAAGGGTTAGGACAGACAAGCCATTTCTCAGAAAAAGTAATTTGTTTTCAATATCAAGGTATTCTATTTAGCTTGCATCAATTAGCACACACAGAAGGAAGAGTAAATCAGCTGATAGGTTTAAAAATTGTTCTGGTTATTTTTATTCTGTTTTCTTAATGCACTCTTCCCATTTACCAGCTGCTTTATTTATCTCCATTTGAATGCTGTTCCCTCACCCCTAGATGTAAAAGCACAGTCTACACTGGAAACAGACCTAACAGAAGAAATAATCAATCACTTAAAGAATCTACAGTCTCTGCCAAGGGCTGAGACAAGAATAAGGTGCAACTTCAGACAGTCCAACGTCCAAAGCTGGCTGCTACCACCTCAGAACTCAGAATGAGCTGGAGATTTTCTAATTTCTGAAGAAACCAAAGTGCTACAAGTCATGAAGGCAAGAAGAAAACTGCAAGGTAACAGTAACTAGTCCAGGTACAAACTGGTGCAGTGATTATGATTATGATGACTGTGCTGCATGACCCAGCCCTGCTTATCCTCTTCCCTTTCTTGTGGGCAGGAGCTGGGCACTGAGCCAGAGCAGGCACGTGAGTTGGCATCTCTGATTGGGGTGGTCACAAACCAGGGCACTGGGGAGCTTGCATCCCTGCTTTGGGTGCTGGATGTGGTCTGGCAGTGCTGGAGAGATGCCCAGCAAACTTCAATTCTCATCTAAAAGAAAAGGGCTGCAATCAAACTTCTCATTTTTCTGATGCAAGAGCTTTTCCTAATGAAGAAACACTTATTGATCTGTGATATTGCATTGCTAGAGAGGCTCAAAGTGAAGACAAAATATAAACAGCTCCAGTCACATGCCTTGTTCTAAGCTGAAATCATGCATCATAGAAGTTACACCATAACTGTGCTCAATTATTTCCCCCCTGAGTCCCAAGCTGGTGTTCTGAGTTAGCTGGCTGTGTTAGTCTCACCTGTCCTGTCATCAGAATCTTCAAACTCCACCATGACAGAGTGGCCAGTGTTGGAGATGCTGAGGGAGGAGCAGGACTCGTAGGAGATGACCAGTGGCTGCAGGCTGGGGTCATACACTGCCCGGGCAGAGTCGATGTCAATGGGGGACTGGCGGTTCCCCTGGGCAATGGGGTAAGCCTTGTGCCACTCAGAAGGGCCTGCAGCAGCAAACAAAGGAAAGCAGCATTATTTCCTTCTTACCACACACAGAATGGTCATTATGGGTTTTCATGAGGCTTGAAATAAAGCTTGCTCAGCAAGACTGACTCCAATGTTTGGAATGCGAGGAATTAATTTAAATTCTATGCTGGTGTGTTGTTATTAGCACAAGCAGGCTGCAGCAATATGGGGATTCAAATATCTTGTCCAGAACACACCAAGAAGATCATGGCACATCAAGAGACTGCTGTACCCCCAGTCACTTGTGCCACTCTCTCTCCGCAGAGGCTGCAGTTACCTTGCTAAGGTGTTCTGAGGTGGGTACAGGTGTAAACACTTGCGTGCACAAACACACTCCCCAAAAAAACCAGCATTTAATTCTCCCTGAGAAAGAGAGTGTAGAAGCTCCAGCAATTCAAATTAGATGCAGATGACTCAATCTCTTAGCTACTGACTATGCAGTTATTTTTAAAACAATTTTATGACTGCAGTAAATCTTTGAGACAGCTCCATTCTTCACTCATGCCCATTTTCGTATCTCTCTAACCTGAGTGAAGGACATAGGATGATAATTAACACTTTGGGACTTCCTGACCTCAACAGAGAGGGCAGAAAGCCCAATGTAATAGAACTCTGCTGCCAGAGCTGGAAGATTCTTAAGCCATTTGAGATAACAAAAGCTTATCATTTCAAAGAATTTCTTTTTCTTATGGCTCATTTTCCACTTTGCTATGGTAGTGAAAGCAGCAATTAAATTCCTCTGCTGCTTCTGTGCATGAAGTATAACAGTAGCAATTGTACTTCAGGACTCTCAAGAAGAATGTTTTTAATTGTAGTATTCTCACATCCTTTCACAAGGGGAAGCTTTTTATAAAATCAAGCACAGGTATTTAGCTTCCTTGAGTTTACACAACACAACAGTGATCTATTACACTGTTACTTGGCTTTGACACTTTCTGCAAAGCTAAGCTTATGAAATAGTATCTTTTCTCAGCTTGCCTGTAAAGCAGATTTCGGCATTAAATGCTTTTACACAAGCTAAGGCAATATCATTTGGTTCTCACAAGCTTCATAAGAGTATCCATGGCTCTATTTCTCCTAGCTACAAGCACAAAGACATAACATTACCTGCAAGCACTAACTGGCTTCATTGGTATTCAAACTTGCTTTCAGACTCACAGAAACTAAAGGAATTGCTGTTAAGAACGAGACTGGCCCCTGAATGTTATGCAAAAGACTCTTGCTGGACACTCAGCAGCAAAAATAATTGCTGCAAGGAGAGAGACTCCTGGAAGTTATGCAATTGTCTCATTGGCCAGCAGCAGCCACTCGTCCATCCTCGCTGTAAAGGATACAGGCACTACACAGCACTACTGTGGCAATCCTTCAGGAGCTCCACATCCCCCCTCACGCTGTGACACGCATCCTTGGAGGTGGGAAGCAGAGAAGGAGGACTAAATTAAAAACTGTCAAATCAGAAAGCATAAGTTGTTCTGTAAGAGACCTGATACTGATCTGTACAATTTATTGATGCACTAGACCTACATAACATATAGCTTATTTTATTCACTTTTATGAAAGCCTAGATATCACATTTCAGCAACTGCACACAATCAGGAGATCTATTACTGCTCTACTAAATCTTCTTTACCTAACAGAATTGCTTTTGGAGAGAGACACAGATAATCTTTTCTATAACAGAATTTTGGAAAAGGACCCATCTGTAATATCTGCAGTCTGAAAAAAACCCAAAGCATTCAAACTGCTTCCCTCAGTTTAGGAATGTTGATTGCAACACTGAAAGGCAGCAGATGTAAACTTGCACATCTTTTGGTGCCACTTTCTGGGTGCTATTGATTGTCAATAAAGTAATTAATTACCTGCTGTGTATACTTGGTCCTTGCAGACATCAAAATGCAGGCAGCTCTGCAGGGCTCAGGCAACAGCTCTAGAAAGAAAACGAGTGGGGGAAGACAGAGAGATGCAGCACGGAAATGCCATAACCTACCGTCAGCCTGCCCATATCCCCAACTGTGGTGGCCAGTCATTTTGGGAGCTGCCCCTGCTTGGCTCCAGCTCCCTGAGCAGGGCACTGCTGCCTACCTGCCTTTATAGCGGCTCCCGAGGGATAGGGTCAGCCCCTTAAAGATACAGAGCAGCCACAGCAATTCCTGCAGGACAGGGAAAGCACCCATGTTCTCTTGCTCCAACCTCCCTGCTCCTGCTCTGCTCCCCCTATTTGCTAAGGCAGCACGGGTGAAGGAAAATGTAAAACTCAGAAAACTGAAGTCTAAGGATTTTGAGAGAAAGCCAAGCTGTGGATCAAATTTAGGAAAAATTATCAGTGTTTTGTCATTCCCTGCCCCAAGGAAGCAAAAGCCATAAGGTGCTCTGAGCATCAGGACAGTGGTGTGCAGGTGGGACCCGCCCCACTCACATCTGTGTTCTGCAGGAAGAAACATCACTGCCTCTCTTCTGAAGCCCTCCTGCCAACTGCAAAAAAGGAATCAGATCTGTAATTACTCACAATTACACCAGATCTGTAATTAATCACAATCGGTGCTTAGATGAGATGGAGAATATTCTCATCTTGGAAAAAAAAATTCTTGTGCTGCTTTTAAACAAGGTACAAATCAAACAAAGTAAGGACAAATTGACAATCTGCTTTTAATTTTGCAACTTTAAAGAAACTTTTTAAATGGACAAAATTAAAAGCATGGTTATATTAGAGAGAGAACATAGCAGACTTCAGAGAAAGGAGTTGATCTCTGAAGCATCAGTTATCTGGAATGATCCAGTAGTTGCCTGCACCCTGCTAAAGCCATGGAGAGGCTACAATGAGACACCCAATCTGCATCTAAAAATGTCTTAAGATGTATATGGGGCTAGGAAAAAGGCTCCTTCATTGTAATTTTGTTAGATCTGGGGAAATGCTCTCTGTCAAGGCTACATTTTACAAACACATTGATTTTTACAAAGACAATAGCACACAAAAATAGGGATTCTTCTATTATGCAATCAAGAATATGGAAGGAAAAAATCAATAAGAGCATTTTATGCAACTTTTATGTTGTGGTACCGCCTTGTAAGTATGAATTTTTTTTTCAGGACGTTTCCATTACAGTCAGCTATAAAACCTTTAAGAGTTGCTGATGCCAGCTAAATCAGTCACAAAAGGATGAAAACTACTGCAAAGGTCTCCATAGGAGAGTTCTACAATGACTTACTCAGGGCAGCTCCTCAATTTGCTTCTGTCGAGCTGCTGTGACCTGCTCAGGTCCCTGACACACACCTGGCACAGACACTGGGTATGGCTGTGTCCCAACAGTCTGGGCACACAGGTCCTCGTGGGCACCCAACACTGGAATTAGGACTTAAAATACTCATATGCAGAGTCAGGAAAGCTGTTCAAGGGAACAGTACAAAAAATACTAAGGCAGCAGTGACAAGAAATGGAAGAGGTATTTCGTGTGTTAAAAGAGCAGACCATAAGCTGGGGAAGCCCACATGCAAGGCAGGGAATGCTGAGCAACTGTTTTCAAGAGAAACATCAACACTGGGCTCAGGTGAGCCCACAGGGCACAGTGGCACCGCAGTGCCCAACTTGCACTGGGCACCATCGACTCCTTCAGCTTTTATCTTCTCACTCAAACCCACACAGGTGTCTGCAGATCTGGACTAGAAATATGTGGCACAGGAAGAGCTCTGAGACAAGTGATAATATCCCAAAGATGTAGCAGGAAGCAGACTCCACAAAATGGAGGTTTAAATGGATGGATTTAGAAAAGTGGAAAGGGGGAATGACAATACCTGAGGGGAAAGGAAAGTGAGCCTGAATAAAATTTTAGCTTGTAAAATTTATCATTAGTAATTGTTAGTCAGTGTGTATATGACAACTTAATGTGCTTCCAACCAAACCAGCCTTCTTTCTTTAAGAGGAAAATATAAAATTTTCCTTAAATATAAGGTAACACTGCTACTTATACAAATATCACATTACTCTGTAACCCTGATACCTCTGGATATTGGCTAACTCTGATTCTGTCCTCAAATTATCATTTATCACTTCAAAAGCGGCAGTCATCATGTAATTCTGTTCTCTTTTACTAGTTTGAATCCAGGACAATTACATCACACTTGTGAACTTATGGAAGTGAGAACAACAGTGGTAGGTGCTTAAGGGGTGGATTTCTCCAATGCTGAGCTAGAAGTGACATGATTTCCACAAATTTCTCCTTGGCTCTTGATGCCATGTCAGAAGTATCTACTTCACAGTGAAAGACAGGAAGACATAATTCCATTCACTACAGTGAGAGGCTTCAAGCTGCCTTAAAACAGAAATCTGTCTTCCCCAGCCCTCTCACTTAGGGTTTTATTCCCCTTCGCCAGCAGTGATGAGTGAACAGAGCAGCAGCCCAGGACAAACACAGGGGTTCTTCTGAACCTGTCACCAGGCTGTGATACAGAGCTAAAAACAACTTCTTCAAGTTTCCCACCTTTATATATAGATGTAATTTTCTTTATGATTTCATTGGAGTGCCCTTTATTAAAATTGCTATTAAAGACTAACCATTATGGTTAGAAAACTGCATGTAAGATTGGCATGCTGAATTGAAGTTGAACATATTTAAGCTTTGCAGGTTTGAGGAAATTGGGGATTTTAATCTCTAAAGTAAAATGTCTCTAATACTACAGGTCTGGTGTTACTGGGAGGTTGTTGCACATGGAGGTATCATTTGAGGATAATGCTTCTTATAAATATTATTGTATCACTGTGGAGGGGCAGAGCTGCATTCTAAGGTATGTAAGATGAAGTAAGAGTTATTTGTTTCCAAGGTGAATGGCCCAATGGCACTCTAAGTGATTAAGTAACTTGGCAATTACATCTGCTTACATCACTAATAATGGTGACACATCTGAACAAGGTGTCATGTGCCTTATTCAATGCACCCCAGTGTGTCTGGTGTGTCACTGCATGCCAACAAAACCAGGTTAGAAATCCCAGCAGTTTGGGTGCAGGCTCTGAGCCGTTCACATACCGTGGGTAGGAGCAGATGAAATGTTAAATAAAACATTCATCACTCCAGAGCCTGTCTGTGCCTTGGGTTCTTGACAGAGTATCTGTTTATCCAGGCAGCTCCTCTTTCCTCTTACATTGCCACCACGGATGCTGGCAGATCCCACTGGGGGTTACTCTGAGCTGGCATCTGTTCTTTACATGTGTGTTAAAAGCATTTTTAATGAACCCAGGAGCTGCACAAAAATACTCCACGCAGTAAATATAAGCAGAACAGTGTACTGCCAACACTGAACACTAAAAAGCACAATCATTCCAGATACTTATGCTATATTTTGGTATTTTATTTTAAAACAGACTGCCTACAGTTCTTGATTGACCACAGAAATTTCAACTTTTATATACTCAAGTTCTTCCTTGCAAACACAAAAATGTGATGGCTTTTGTATATGTATTGATATATTGAGATCATATACATATATATGTATATTGATATATTGAGATTCCCATGCAACCAGTGGAACTTCAGGAGCTGAAAGTGGTCATCCTTCTCCCACAGCTACAGAGATTTCTTCTGAGAGTCATGAGATTTCTAAGGGAAGAACTCAACTGGGCATCTCCTCCTGGAATTAGGGGGAAAACAAAAAAAATGTGCCAAAGTGAGGAAGGGATTAAGAAGCTAAGGACAAAAAGAACATTCATATAGTTAACAGACAACTGTGCAAGAGAAAAAGCTTGAATCAAACATGAACCAAGGTGGCCAAGGATAAAGAAGGAATTTAGTAGGAACACTCTTGGGAAAGTGGGGCAGAAAAAGAGGAATGGGGTACTTGGTTCTCTAGGAGTTTCCCAGCCTTCATACACAATTATTTTATTTTTGACTTTTAAAGCTATACACACTTGGCTGCCTTATACTAGGTATGGGAACTACATTCTGGAACTAAGTGTGAAATATTAATTCTTTAAATTTATCGTTTGTCCAGATTACGCAGTGTAGCAGAGAGCAAGACCAGGAGACTGCTTTTGATTTTGGGAAACTGGGTGTTCCTGAAACACAGCAATAGTCACTGAAATGACAGAAAAATGAAGGATTTACTGTAGCACAGCAAACACAAAGCCTGGAAAATGAATTTTCCTGGAGATGCTGTACATGGGAAACAAAAGAGGAAGCACTGTTTTGTAGTACTTTACCTGTAAGATGTAAACCACTCCATATAATAAAGCACTGCTGTGTACATCATTCCAGCAGATATACAGAAAACTAAAGTTACTGAAGAGAGGCAGATTAAAAGGATAATGGACTTTATATGGACTAACAAATCAGTGTGAACGATGCAGGTGATTCAGGATCTCTCTTTTGTTGTTGACACTCAGTGCGAGAAATGTTGGTTGAAATTTTTTTTAAGATGTGGAAGTTTTCTCCTTTTCTGTGCACTGACAAGGTCCAATCAATGCTGATCCTAAATGGAAAGATGGAAAGATCTTCATATCAGAAGCATATAGGCATTACAGATTTCACATGTTCTTGTCTCCATACTAAGCAGGAATAACTGAAATAAAGGGCAACATCTCTGCAAAATACCAGATTTCCTGACTGCTGGTACCTTCAGGGCTTCTGACTCACTGTGCCTGAAAATGCCTCAAAAGTCCATATAGAAAGTGCATCAAGAAATACAGAGATATGCCCATTTTGAACATAAATTCTGGGAATGGCCCTGTTGTCCAGACAAGTTGGATCCATTACTGCGCAACGGCAAATACAAACTTGAGAGAGATATTGATTGTTTAGGTCAGAGTTGCCAAGCCTTGTGCTCAGTGGTGTTCCACAAATTAGGCAGCCCAACTACCCAGACTTTTTTCCTATTTATGTATTTTAGCAAAGCCATTGATGTGCACTGGTTACAAGGTCCATTGTTCTCTTATTAGTCAGTATTCTCTCTTCTGTTGGATAATGTGTCTCTCGCTCCTCATGCTCATCACTTCCCTGCTCCATTTTTCTCCTTTGGCTCCGTGGTTTCCTCTGTGGGTGCTCCTGATCTGTCCCTGCCGGAATTCTCCTTCACTCAGCCGGAGATGATTCCACACAGTTGCTGAGTGGCCTTTATTTGTTTCTTCCTTATCTTGGGGGTTCTGCCAAATGTCCTCGTGGCCCACGAATTCCTCGTGTATCAGTGGAAATCCTTCTCCCCGAGCTCTCTTAACCTCCCCCGGGCTGACATCACTGGGACGTGTCCAGCCCCAAAGCTTAGCGAGGCAATTCTGCTGACCAGGAATTTGTGTTTCTAACACCTGGACATCACTTACAGCGTGTTGGCTTCTCTGTTTCACAAATTAAATCTCCCTCCTTGTTGATCAGGTTTGAAAGTTACAAAGATTAGACAGCAAAGAATATTCTATCTTGACAAAGTTTTACATACTCCACATTTTATGACGAGTAGTGCTGAGGCATAGATAGGATGTAATTAAACTCTACATGAGCTCTTTTGAGTGGAATCCTGCTAGGAATGGGGTTCCCATTGAGGGCTGGATTCCCCTCATGGGATGGTTGGGCATGGGTTATTGGAAGTATTTTTTGTGGGCCTCCTGTTTTTCTTGTTCTCTGTTCAGGCTGTGGATAACGGACCCTGAGCAGAGGAATAACACTGCTTTAAA
>VZTB01018198.1:211944-225296 GCA_013397245.1 Thryothorus ludovicianus
TATATATTCATACATAATCTTAAGTATGTATGTAAAGGGGAATAGAGATACTTATTTATATATACAAAGGTAGGTACTTATGTATGCGTTTGTATAAGATATACAGCAAACACAGTATAAATTATTTATATTAGTATGTATAAATATGTACGTTCTATATATTTATAGTATGTATATTTATCTGTATCTTTCTGTATATATATATGAATATACAAAGAGGGGTGTGCTGAAAAGATGGAGCCAGGCTCTGCTCCAGGCCCAGCAATGTCCCCAGAGCCACGGGCAGGGACTGAGCCCAGGAACTGCCCCTGCACAGGAGACACAGCTCCTGCCCTGGGCAGTGGCCAGCCCTGAGCAGAGTGTGCACAGAGGAGTGGAATCTCCTCCCTGGGGATATTGCAGAGCCACAGGGACACACTGCTGTGTCCTGAGCTCTGGGATGGCCCTGCTGGAGCAGGGAGGTGGCAGATTTGGGGTCTGGAGGGACTCCTCCACGCTGATCCATTCTCGGATTGTGTGAAAGGGTAAAAAGGATACGAGTTACCAGGGAAGGGTAACGGCACCAGAGTTAGAGGTGACTGTCTGCAGTGTGGCTGTTAAGTGTCCACATGGATATGTGTAAGTGAAGGGCTCAGCAGTGTTGATACCACTGTGCTATCCCCTGCATAGCTTTGTGCAGCTCAGGAGTGCAGAGTCGTGGGCCCCTCAGTACAGGAAAGGAGATGCTGGAGAGGGTCCTGTGCAGGGCACAGAGAGGATTTGGGGTCTGGAGCATCTCTGGTGAGGAGAGACTGGGAGCTGGACCTGGTCTGCCCAGAGAAGAGAAGACTGAGAGGGCATCTAATCAGTGCATAGAAATATCTCAAAAGTCAGTGTCAGAGTGGTGCCAGACTCTTTTGGGTGGTGCCTAGCAGCAGGACAGGGAGCAATGGCCATAAACAAAAACACAGAAAATTTCATCTCAACATGAGGAAGAGGAACTTGTTTTCCTAGAGGGGGCGGAGCCCTGGAGCAGATGCCCAGGGGGACTGTGGAGTCTCCCTCTCTGGGACATTCCAAACCTATCTAGACAAACTCCTTTGTCACCTGCTCCAGGTGACCCTGCCTGGGCAGGGCTTGGACTGGGTGACCTCCAGAGGTCCCTTCCAACTCTAAAAATTCTGTGAGTTGCCACTCCAGTGAAATCAGCAAGATGTGTGGCCCAGGACTGTCCCAGCCTGAACTCAGTCTCAGTGCTGTTTTGTAGGGATCTGAAGTACCAGACTCAGCAAGACTGATTTCTGTCTCCTGTGTGTTTCAGTGTCTTGTACGAGAAATTTTAAAATATATGTATTAAATTCCATTATTTATAATAAAAGTTAGGAAAAACAGAATGTTCAGCATTAGGACAAAATTTGGGCAAGGGTTGTTTTAACGCATGTTGGCTTTTAGAAAGTTAAAGTACCTTCCAAGAGAAAGAGGTGTGTAAAGTTGGAGAAAATGAAAAAAAAAAGGGTTGCTCTTTGGAAGTCTCAGAGTTTTCACAATAAGTTCTCTTTAGGATGCTTATTATGGTTAGTGCTGTTTAGGTCCTCAGCAGTGAACAGACAGTAGCACGCCAGCCCTCCATTTGTCTTTTTTTTGTTACTTGTTTATATTGGCTTTGCAATCTGAAGTTAAATAACTTCATTGTGGTTTGGTTTCCCTCCCAATACAGACTGTGGGGTGACCATGGCCAAGAAGCATTGGAATCTGCCCACGTGTGCGTGATAAATGCAACAGCAACAGGAACTGAAATACTCAAAAACTTGGTGCTTCCAGGTCAGTAGATATTTCTTCTGTCTCTTCTGTGTGTTGTATCTGATAACTTGGTGATGCTAAGTTATTCATAGGAGGTTTTTTCCCCCCAAAGGTATTGGTTCGTTTACAATTGTCGATGGGAATCGAGTCTCTGGAGAAGATGTTGGAAATAAGTAGGTTTTTTACTGATTTCAGCTACAAATTGACAAGTGACAGAGTTTCATAGGTAGTTCCATCTCTATATTTGCTAAGAAGTCCTGTAAGATTCTTTTAAAAGCCTCTCTGTGTTTGTTCAAGTCTTCTGTGAGTTTGGAGGTTGGTGACAGGAAGCATGCATGGTCATTTTGATATCAGCTGCTAAATTTTTTTACTTACTGGGTTTGGACCTTGCATATCTGTTTACTTCACGTGTCAAGTTTATAAGGACAATGCTCTACTCAGTATAAAAATACTGAAAATTAAGTTGTTTGCTCTTATGACAGTGCTTGTGTTTCAGTGTAGTTCAATATATTTTTCCTAATTTTAGTGATGCAGGTGACTTAATTTTCATTAGTCATTGTGCAACTGTGACTGCTAGACATTTATTAGCTTTCATAGTTTTGAAAGGCTCTGTGCAACAGGGGAAAGGGTAAGAAAGTGTTTGCAAATTCTGTAAAAATTACTTGCCTACTAATTCCTGATCAAGTTCTTTTAGGGGGCACGTAGATACCTACAGGGGTTATGTGAGGAGGAAGGATATTCCATTATGTAAGGAAATCAGTGCTAGTGAGTCTCTGATTAGCCTGGTGAGAAAGAGCCTGCAGCATGATCCTGTCTTCTAAAGAAGTTTGTCATGGTTTGTATTTCACACTTAAGGCTTGGGACTTGAAAAGCTTTCTTAGGAAACTGTTTTGAGGAGAATGTAACAGTGGTGGGAAAAAGCAGATTTAAGGGGGAAAGTGGTTTGTTGTGGCATATTCTGCAGAACAAAATGTAACTTCAGTGCTGTTTTTTCTTCAAAATAAAAGCTAACATGTAATTCTCTCATTTCCTTTTCAGTTTCTTTCTACAAAAAAGCCATATTGGTCAGGTAAGGAGATAATAAATGTCAGTTTATGTATATTGAGAGCTTGGAAAATGTTGAGTATTTAAGCATGGTATTATGAATAATGCTAAAAGCATATGTGTATAGGTTAAAGTCTGTTTATTCTTTATCTGAATTCCTCTTGTTTACTTTTTAGTTGCTCATAAGTGAGAAGATAAACTCAATTGTGGCGAGACTGAATAGAAGAAAATAGAGAGCTTATGGTTAAAATCTGTGGAAGGATAAGACCATTGTGGTTGAAGGAGTAAAACTAAGAGTAGAGAATTGAATGAGGAATAAAAATCCCAAAAACAGAGAGTACGAGAGGCACAGATAACTCCTGGAAATTTAGGAAATAGCAGTCTCACAATTTGTCTTTTTAAAACAGTATTACAGAAAATGCTCTCAAACTAAGTGCCTGCTCTTATGGAATGCATTTTTGCTTCAGATGAGCAAGACTTGGAGTAAGGTGCCTTAGCTTATAATGAGCTTTGTTGTGGGGTGTTTTCTGGGGTTTTGTATGTTTTGTTTTGTTTGTTTCTTTTGTTGTTACTTGGTTTGGCATTGTTAGCACGTGGCATTTTTCATTCATTATACACTGTGTAACCTACATTTCATATTGATTGCTCTGAAACAGAATCGTGCCCAGAGTGCCATGGAGCTCTTGCAGGAATTGAATAGTGATGTTTCTGGGAACTTTGTTGAAGAGGTTTGTCTTCCTCAATTAGTTCTATGTGTGTGTTACACAGTGTGATAAAAATGTGAAATAACAGCTCTGTGTTGCTTTGTGATGTTGCAGTTTAAATAGATTCAGGATAAAACAGCATTTGGAAAAGATTATCTTAAACAATTTGTAGGTATTTCAAAGAAAAAATCACTTCATGTATTTCAAACACTATTTTGTAACTTCATCTCAATCTTATAACTTTCATTTAACACTTTATATTCAGCAGACTTGCTCTGTACTCAGAAATTTTCAGTGTTCCCTGACATGCATTTTTCCCTGCTGTTTAGAGTCCAGAAAAGCTTTTAGACAGCGACCCTTCCTTTTTTAATCGGTTTAACTTAGTGGTTGCAACACAACTACCAGAAAGGTAAGAATTACCTAAGAATTACCTGTTTTCATTCATTTCATTCATTGTAAAAGCAGGTTTTTACTCATATAATTATATATCTCTGTGTATGTATATTTATATACATATGTGTGTGTATGCATTTATGTACAGGCACTTCCTTACAGAAAAACTTAAGCAGAACAGAACTCTATGATTGTGAAAGAATTACAGCCAGTGATGGCATTTCCTAGAGACCTTTTTGTACCTCTGATGGGAACTTCCTCTACTGGAAGTTAGGACTCTGCCACACATGGATCTAATTCTTTATCTCTCTCTCTCTCTCTCTCACAACTCATTGAAGCTTTTTATTTGATACTTGAAGCATTTGGGAGGGTGGAATGAGACATAAGTACGATAACTGATTAATATTTTTCCAACTGACTGTAAATTCCTGTATGAAATTAATCACCTTATGTGCTTAGGAACACAATGATATTAGAGAGGTTTTCTGAGAGAACTCTTTCACAGAGTAACTGGTGCAGGAATTACCTTTATAGTTAACTGTTGTCTTCTGTACACTGAAAAGAGCATGTTTTTCTTTACAGTACGTTGTTGCGCCTGGCTGAAGTTCTCTGGAATTCCAGCATTCCTCTGCTTGTCTGCAGGACCTATGGACTGGTTGGTTACATGAGAGTTGTGATTAAAGAACATACAGGTTAGAGAGTTTGGTGAGATAGAGACTTCTCTGCAAGGTTCAAAACTTCAATAACTTATGTCACTTGGGGCTTTTTTGTTTTTCTTTTTTCTTCTTGTGATATATTTAGTATTTGTTAAGTCTCAGGTAGTTTGCATTCTTTGAGGAAAGTATGGGGATTATGGACTACAACAAATAGTAGAATTGGGGATTATCCTGACATTATGAGTGACCTACACAGAACACTTACTTTGAGAATCAAGCAGTGAAAGTAGCAGGTGATCCTGTATTTGTGTAGCTCTGTTTTGAAGGCCAGACATAAAGCTGGGAAATGCACTGTGTCATTTTTTCACAGTTGTTGAATCTCACCCTGACAATATGTTAGAAGATCTGAGACTGGACAAACCATTTCCAGAACTGACAGAACATGTTCAGGATTATGACTTGGAGCATATGGACAAAAAGGTTGGTATGTGGTTTGCACTGTGTTCCCCAGGACACAGCACAGGGATTCTGTGAAAGGGGCTCTGGCAGATGACTCTAGTGCCAAATCTCATCTGAACAGAACCAACTCTAGAATCAGTCACGAGGAACTATTTTTTGCCTCTGCTCCAAATGTTCCAGTCTATTTAAATCTTAAGCAGGTGTGGGTCTTGGAAAGCAAGGAGTATTCTTGGACAACTTGATCTTTTGTTAGATTGAATATCCCCTCACACCCTCTTTTGGAATTTGTTTTTTAATTTTTATAGTTACCTACTGCTGCAGAGAGCTTTGCACTGTGTGTGTTTGTGCATAGCTTAAGTTCCACTCCAGAAAAATATTGGAGAACTTGGCTCACCCTTTTTTAAATAAAGTAATAAGAATTTGATAATTTCTTTTATAGTAGTTAAAGAACATTATGGCTGAATCAAAATCTGGAACATATCCTGTGTCTTTAGAGTAGTGGAAGGGATATTTGGAATTTACATTGAAAATAGGTTTTTAATTTGTTTCTTGTTTTTTATCTTTTCTCAATCTGACAAAGATTTCTCCATTTTTCAATTCCAGGACCACAGCCACACTCCATGGATTGTGATTGTAGCCAAGTATCTCTCAAAATGGTTCAAAGAGGTATGTTGCAAAACTGTATTATTACTGTCACTGGTCTGTCTTTTCTGAAGCAGTTAATTATTTTGGCAGTGTGTAACATAAAAAAAAAGGTGTAAAAATCATAAAGAAAAGATTACTAATTGAAATACCAGTGAATGCATGGGCAATGACAGACTCCTGGAGTTCAGCAGTCTGGACACAGTGAACTTAGTAGTAGGTATTTTAAAGACAAAAATCTCTTTGTGTTTTTTAAATTTAGAAAAGTGAACAGTTGCCTAAGAGTTACAAAGAGAAAGAAGCCTTCAAAGAACTGATTCGGCAAGGTAATCCATGTCCCAGGGGTCCCTTATTCCTACTGGGAGAAGTAGATACAAGGTGGTATCTGAAAAGTAATCCCAAGTTTTCTCAGGTTTAATTTATGAGAGATCTGCTGGTATATACTGTATGATTCTTCCTCTAAATGATTGTTTTGTACACGTAGATCTTAAGATGTCAGACTTGCTTATAAACATGTGTTGTCAGTGTTTTATCCTGTCTAAGATCCAGAGTGTGATTTCATTTGGGTGGGAGCAAAGGCCTTAAGAGAAAATCCTGTTAAAAAATGTGATAAGGGGGAAAGCAAGTGTCTTTTGACACTGGAATTGTTATTGTGTGAGTATTTGATGTGTCCATTGACCCATCAGACACTTGGTAATCATTCACCTCTGCATGGCCAGGTTCTGTAGCACTGACTGCACTGTAACCAGGGTGTGAATGACTTCATTTGTGCAGGGATTTCAATCCAATACCTTCTCTGGGTGCTAAAATTCATGTGACATTTTTAAGATCTATATGCATTGTCTTAAATGAGTGTAGAAAAACACCATTGACTGAATTTTTGGTCTTTTCTCACTTGAAGGTGGCCTGTGTGAAAATTTGAAGTGGTTCTTATCCCCTGGCTGTTATAGGGAGCAGATCTGATCTGTAGTAATTACAGATTTGGTTATGTCAGATTTTTAGTGGAGGCCCTGTCTTGAGCTGTGGATGCTCTGTGGATGCATAAGTGTTTGAGAAATTTGATCAAAAGAACCCAGAAAAACACAACTGGCATGGGAAGGAGAGTTGAACTGTTAATTTTAATGCTTATGAAATGTCATTATATCCTTCTTACACAAATAAATCAGTGCTTTTGTGCTAAGTAACTTCTACTTAACATCACAAGAAAAGAATCATATGTAGAATTTAGATGAAGTTAGCTTTATAATTACATCTGATCTTTTTTTTCTTGTAATTTATTTTTAATTTTTATGCCATGAATACATTCATAGCCAGTCTGCTTTGTAGGTAAGACATAACTGATGAGATATAATTGAAACAGTTGTGTGTTTCATTTTTTTTTCAATAAGGTATCTTAAAGAATGAAAATGGAACCCCAGAAGATGAGGAAAACTTTGAGGAAGCTATAAAAAATGTGAATACAGCATTAAATCGTACAGAGGTAAAATAAACATTCCTGTAATAAAATTGAAGCAATTTCAACTGCTTCATTTTTTCAGAATGTATCGTTCAGTTTTAGGACAGAAATTCCATTTGTAACATTTGTATTTAGCTAAAACAGGATTAATACAATGTTAGAACTGAAATTGTGTAGTTAAGTAGACCTAGCCTAGCTGGCAATATAGCTTATGAAAATTCTCTAACTCCCTTGCTCTTGCAAGAAATCTGCATTTCCCTCCTGCAGATTTGAATTCAAGTCTAGAATGAGTCAGCAACCAGAGTGCATCAGTGAGTTCTTGTCTGACTTCTACAGTTCAGTCTGTAAAAAACTCTGTGTAATGTTGGGTACAATTGCAAGGATTTAGCAGTGAGAGGTGTGGCTGATGCTGATTTAAATACAGAGGTGTGAGAGAGACAGAAGAGCACTTACTGAAACTGTGCTGTATTGAAGCCAGGGGCTGTAATAGTTACTCTCTGAAGAAATGAAGGGCTGCAAGGGACTCCTGATACCATAAATTCACTTCTTTCCTCTTGAAGAAACTTACTAAAAAATTTCCTTCATAAACTGGCCAAGCTTAAAAGTGTTTAAATTGATGTTTCCATTATTTCTTAAATAATCCTGACCTAGTAACTCATGTTTTAAAATTGAGCTCTGATTTCTTTCATTTCTTATCTGGGGTAAACTGCAAAGGCTACATGGGGCAAAGGCTCATTCTGTGATGCTTCCTCGATCATGTTCTGTTGCTTTGAACTGTGCTGATCCTTGCTTGGATGGTCATGTTAAGTCTCCCAAGAAAGCAGCAGGTAAAACTAAGGGCTATCATCCAAGCCCCTACAAGACATGGTCCAGGATATTAATATTTATTTTGAGTTTAACTGCCAGATTGACCTGCGGAAGTTAAGGATTCTGACTAAAACACTGACTTTTGTATCCCCGTTCCCCTTCCCTGGCCTTTTGGCTGCTGTGCCCCAGCAGGCAGGGTGGGCAGTTGGGACGGCTGCTGCTGCAGTTTTTTAAATCTTCTCTGTCACAGATAGAAATCAGGTGAGATCTTGTTTGTGACACTGATCTTCCTCAGAAGCATTGCCTTGCTGTTGGGAAACTCTGAGGTCACTTGGAGTTGGCTCAACTATGTAGTGAGTGTTGAGATAATTCAAGAAATCAAGTCAAGGAATTACAAACCAAATTTATTTATTTTCATAGGTTCCAAGAAGCATTGAAGAGCTTTTTAATGATGATTGCTGCCTAAAACTCACAGAGCAGGTATGAATAGTTATGGGTAAGATTTTAGAAAAAGCATTGTAAATAACATCTGTGTACATGACTGTCTCTTGTGCGTTTGTAGTCATCTTCCTTCTGGATTTTGGTTCGAGCTTTAAAGGAATTTGTGGCAAATGAAGGGCAAGGAAGCTTGCCTGTCCGAGGCACCATTCCTGATATGATGGCAGACTCCAGTAAATTCATCAAATTGCAAAATGTGTAAGTAGACAACTCCTTGAGGGAGCTCGCTTGTCTTTTGTCTTAAAATGTGAAACAAAAAAAAAAAAGATTGCCTTCAACGTGGAGTTGATGGCTTTCTGCTGTAATTATTTACTTCTTCATTATTACCAGATACCGTGAAAAAGCAAAGAAGGATACTGCTGCTGTGGGGAGCCATGCTGGTAAATTGTTACATTCTTTGGGCAAGGTGAGTGCAAACCTATGGCCATTCTTCTAATGGAATGAAGTATCTGCTTTATTTATCAATTTGATTTGATCATATAAAAGTAAAATGCATACAGGAATATACTATTTACAATTTAAGACACTTTTTTTTGGTACATTAGTAACTAGTTATTTCACAGTAAATGTATTAATATATATGTGAAAGCAGGAATTCTCTGGCCATTGTGTGTACTGGAATGAGTATATATTCTCTCTTTTAGGCACCTGAGTCTATTTCAGAGAGAGAATTGAAATTGTTCTGTGAGTATATTTGGATTCTGTTCTGGGTTTATGCAAATTATCAAATAATCAAAAACTTTTGAATGTAGTTATTAAGCAGTAAGTCAATATTTGAATTTTTCAAGTACATACTAAGTGGTTTGTATCCCGCATTTTCAGGGGAAGTAGCAGATGTTCAGCATATCTCACGAGTGTGTAAATGTTGGCTTGAAAACTGTGTAGTTTTTCACTCCAAACAACAGGGAGCAGCTGCCCTTCCCTTTCTGTGATGGATACCTGAGCACTCTTGCCCATGCTGGGATACTGGTTTCAGAGTGTGGGCTCTGCAGACTTGACATAGTCTGAAAAGCTGTAGCTCAGTTGATGGCACTTCAGGCTGTGTCTGTCCTGGATGTGTACACATGTCCAGCAGCAGCCTGGCTGAGGCTCCTCACAGCTGGAAAGCTCCTCTATAAGCACAGAGCCAAGACCATGCTGCTCTGCATTGGTAAAGCATTTGGGAACCTCCCAGTTGCTCCTTTTTCAGTGCTGGGTTGTAGCTGCACCCTGGCTTGGTTTATAGCAATGATACTGGAAAAGGACCTTTTCCAGCTCATGGCTTTGTTGTTAAAATATTAATTGAGAACATGTGAGACAGTGTTGGATAGAGTGGAAGATGGAAAGAACCATGTTGATTTGCAGCCTGAAGAGGGAAACTGATGAGTTGCTGTGGTGTAGCTGTTACATTAACTCAGCAGGTACATGGAGCTTCCACATGAGCAAACCAAATGTTTCCCTAAAACTCTCCCGACCATACACCTACACCTAGTTAGGCAGATTTTTATTACTGCAAGCTGAGAAGAGACAGGAAAGTGTTCAGTGAAGTGCTGTTAAGTTGCAGCCTTTGCCGTGAGGGGGGAACAGTGAGACTGAGCTCCAGGGAGGGGTGGCACTGACGGGGCAATCTCTCCTTGTCCCCGTGCCCAGGCAGCAACGCCGCCTTCCTGCGCGTGGTGCGCTGCCGGTCCCTGGCCGAGGAGCACAGCCCCAGCTCCTGCAGCAGGGATGCAATCAGTAAGTACTGCTGCTTGCCACAAACCTCACTGCTTTTCCAGCTTGGAATGGTTTGGTGGGGAAAAGGAAATGTAAACTACGTGTTCTGTGGCATTGCACAGTTCTGTCATTTGGAATGTCACAGTGTCTTCGGTGAATTTAAATAAATTCTTAGTGTAAGGAATATGTCTCTCATCTACAAGTATGGAGTTTGTAGGTCTAGAATGTTGAATTCCATTTAATTTTGAAATTTCAAAATTGGTCTTACAGATTGATGCATGTTTCAGCTTTTGTTTTCTTGTGGATTTTACATGTAGTACTCTATAAATAAAGCAGTGTTTTCTTCAAACTTCTCTTTTCTGTACCTCCATTATTTCTGACAGAGCTGAAAAGGTGCTTTAACCTGACCAAATGAAAATAATTCTTGGCCCCTTTCAGCTTACCTCTTTAGGATGTTAACTAAAAAACTAGTTACTTAATACTGCTTTTGGTTTTTATATCGCTCTTTTTTTTGAGCCTGCATAAATAAAAAAGCTGGAAATACTTATCAAAGTTGGTTGAAATTAAGCTTAAACAAGTCATCTGAATGTTTTGGACAAAATACATATATATTTTGTGTATACATACATCTTGTAATATTTATCATTTCAGTGAAAGCTCTGAATGACTTGGTAATGTGCAGTGGGATATAAGTAGCAGTTAGTATTTACAAAGACTACTGAGGTGTGTGGTAAGGGATTTAAGACCTGTTTTATTATTACAGTCATTGCAGATAATACTTAGAGCATGTGTTTCAAATCCTAAAATGATAACTATAATAACTATAATAATAAGGAATGCCCATTTAAATTAAAGCAGCTGCCAGAATTGCAATGTGAGTTTCTTCACTGAATAGTTTATATTAAATACATAAAATATGATTTTTCATAAACTATGGAGGCAAAACTGTGTGTTTGCCAATTGTTTGATTAAGATTCTGTCACAGGTTGTATTCATTAAGGTTTCTTGCTGCTGCAGATTTTACCATTTGTTTTCAGGGAATCCAAAACCTTGCTTTTCCCATTCCATCTGCATCAGCTAACAATTCTCTTTGCTGTTTTCAGTTTCCCATATGGATAACCCAGACAGTGAAATAGTGCTGTACTTGATGCTGAGGGCTGTCAATAGGTTTTACAATCAGCATGGCAGATACCCAGGTATGTTTATACCAGTTACTTCTCATCATCAAAAGAAACAGAAAGATCCAGTAGTTAGTGTAGTTCAAGTTATAAACTGCAAATACATCAGTTGTGATTTTGTTTCCATAGTAATACAGCTTTAGTAATGTGAAAATTAAAATGAGAGTTTTTTTCTCCTTGGGAACTTAAGGAATTTATTAGAATTGGTATCATTAATGGGTTGTGTGGTCTATGAATCATTTCAGCTATGCAGTAATTTGTCTATCATGAGAGCATCAATAGAATATTCAATTATTGTTAATCTAGTACTAATAACACAATAATTGACTTAGAAACTTTCTAGGAAAACGAAATATTTAGACTGCCATTTAAACCCATTAACTTTGACTGTGATGTTGCAGTTGTGTGATGCACCAGTTGATTTATTTTCCAGGTGTCTACAACTACCAGGTGGAAGATGATATTGGAAAGCTAAAATCATGCCTTACTGGTTTCCTCCAAGAACATGGGCTGTCTGTAGTGGTGAAGGATGACTATGTGCACGAGTTGTAAGTGTTGTTTTTGGGGTGTGGTTTTGTTGGGAAAACCAGGCAGTTTGTGACTGTTCCTCTCCTGTGCAGTTGTCGCTATGGAGCTGCTGAGCCTCACGCTGTTGCTGCCTTCATGGGAGGTAAGGATGACACTCCCAGGGCCACACAAACAGCAGCCTGCTGAGCCAGAACTGCTGCCCAAATCACTGTGGGCCCTCAGAGCAAAGCCTGCAATCACAGGCTGCAGTCATGGGTGGCATTAGGGTACAGTCCTCCCCTTCACTCTCCAGATGTGACCTCCTACAGCACATAGAGAGTAAGTGGGTGCAGCAAGGGTTATAATCAGTAAAATAAATAAACTTCAAAAACAATCTCAGCACATCAACTCTTCAAACTTAAGTATATGTTTAGAAATTAAATGCTGAAAAGAGGCTTAATTTTTTTTAAAGGAAAGTGATAATTATAGCAATTTTAAAAATAGTGCAGTACACATCTTCTTTTAATGTAGGAGACTTACATTAAAGATCTGTGAAATATAAGTAGCCTTTGTTTCTTACCTTCATTCAACCTGCAGACATGTTTTAATGGATGCTCAAAATTGATATATCAGTTAACTTACCTTCTTTATTCGACTTCATGCAGTGCTGAAGATAATTATGTATTATATATTTTGCATATGTAGGATTTTTTTTTCTGATTAAGCAAAATTTGGTATGTATCATTCTTTAGAAAAATACATAAAGGTAATTTCTGAAGACATTACAGAATGTTTCCTACTACAGGAAAACTCAGAGGGATCACACTGAAGTGACCCTTCAGTTTATTTTGCAGTTAAGTTTTACATGATTTTTTTTAAATGCAGCTTCTCAGTTGAGAGGTCACAACTTGCATGGGTCTGTCTGCCCACCCATTTTTACTCTGTGTGTATGTACATGGAGAGAAAGTGTGTGCATAGCCAACTTCTGAAATAGCAGCTTTCTGATCTTCTTTTATAGTGGGAAGTACTGAAATGTATTTTTGACTCCTAGGAGATTTGTGAGGCACTTCTAAAATAATTCCAGTGTAGGGACTTCTAGATAAATAACATTATTTTACTCTTGTTTAAATATGACCTACTAATTGCCTTCTGTTTTTTCTTCTCTTTTGCAGGAGCTGCTGCACAGGAAGTAATCAAAGTCATTACAGGGCAGTTTGTAATTTTTAATAATACCTTTATTTACAGTGGAATGTCACAGACTTCAGCAACTTTCCAGCTGTAGGATAAGCTCTGGCATTTGATGCCTCCAGGCATTGCTGCTGCTGCTGTATTTGCAGTTTTTACAGTATTTGCTGTTCTGTAAATACTGTGTTCTGCCACTGACTGGACTGTTCTGTATTACCTGCTAATTAAAGTTTCGTTATTTGTAATTATCATCTTTTTGCTGCTGTTGTTTCCTGAAGACAAATAAAATCATGCATCCTGACAATTTTTTAAAATCTAGAATTTTCTGACTCACCTCTGGAAGAAAAAG